>OY776297.1:27309844-27793674 GCA_963675345.1 Trididemnum clinides
TATAATTCTGAATATAACTTAAAACACGTTATTAGTGTTGAAATTATGTTTTGTAGTTTGTGTAGAAGGCGCTGTATTTAAACTTCACTATATCAATTTATTTGAGTTATCAGATTTTTAAAAACCATTTAAAACATATTTATCTTCCTCAAGCTGTCTGTTTCATTACTTTCTGAAATTTTTTTTTTCTTTTTATTTGCCATATTTATCCTCCATTCACGAGAAAGCGATGTATCGCTAGTTGTACCTTCTACAAAAGAATACTAATTGAGTTTTATATAGTTTTGTCAATTTTTGCTTTTTTGTGCTGAATCTTATTAACTTATGTATATTTCATGCTTTGGTCATCCTGTTTTTGCCTAAAACAGGCTGTTAAGGTTAAACGCTGAAGTGCTAAACATGCAATCAAGATCCTGAACTTAAAACTCTTTTATTGGTTTATAAAATCGGCCTTTTGGTTTCTGTGATGTTAACGGGCATAGCAGTAATTTTTGATTATATGTTTGGTGGCAAGAAATTCAATCGAATCAAAATAGGAGGTTTAAACTGTTTTTGTTTAAATCAAACTGCAGTCAACAGTTTTGCAACTTCAAAAATTTTTGAATGCTTCAGCATTGGTTTTGTGTTCATTTATCATTACTTTTTTTTGTAGAACCAATATCGCCATGATTTTCCTTCTTCAAACAGACGTTTTCATGGAAGAAACATGAATACTCCTCCACGTTCATGGCGTCCTAGACAATCGTTTGCTGATAATTTCAGTAATTCAAGCAGAGGAATGCAAAACAGAATGTCGTACAACTCTTTTTCTTCTCCTCAAAACTCTTTCTATGCACAGGTATGATTAAAAAAGTGGCAGACTATAGAAAAGAGTGATAGCAATAACATGCGGACTATGATAACTTGATATGATGAGGCACTTATTCTTGTTAAGGAGCATCCTACGTTTTTTAATCTCTTGAAAAAGTCATGCGCTGTTGTTTACCTCTCCTCGTTTTTGGTATCGAGAGACAACATGAAACAGTTGCACGGGTTCACAATCCAAAATTAATTAAGATCTCGCTGGGGGAATGCTTTAGTCAATTTCAAACCAGCTATGAATACTAATTATACCCTCGGCAACCCTACCACCAACGAAGGGGATTGCTTATGGTCAGTAATCACAGGGTCACCTGTTATTACTTGCTGGGCGAGCAGCTTGAGTGCTCTATCTCGATGACGCTCATGCAGTGTTGTAGTTTCTTCAGGGCAATTTCTTGCTGATCGCAACGTATGTGGATGAGCTATGTGGTAAGAACGGATAATTTTCAAGGGACGTGAACATAGTTGTAACTTGTGTACGAGCATAATTATGAATAATTATTACATGTATTTTTCGCCCGAAAATTACGATACGTAACTACCATTTGAATAGAAATATGATAGCCAGTAAACTAGTGAACATTTTATTTCAAAACGTTTCGCTTTATACTGAAAGTGCCATTAGTTGTAATTTAAATGCTACCTTCTAGGCTAAGTTAATTTTGTGAGCTGTTTGTACAGCTTAGATAACTGAAACTACCACGATTGTTATGTAACCAAGGAAGACTAAAACAAAACGATGGCAATAACTAGGCTACGAGAATTCTAATCAAGGTGATATAAAATTTAAAAAAACGATAGAAAGTACTTGAATTTCAATATGGTGCAGATATTTACCCTTCTATATAAAGAATTACAGCAATTTACAGCTAAAACCAAGATAATCAGTGAATCAGTTACGTATCAAATAAATAAATTGAGTTTGACGTTTGACTTAGATTCAACAAGGGCTTGTATTTTTGGATAAGTAGAGTTTCTTTGATGCGTAGTTTTCTACAGCTACTGCTGTGTCCAATTATTTCTGGAGAGTTGAAATCAATGCTGTGATTACGATTTAGTATGAGGTGCTTTGCAACGTCTGATTTTTGATTAGATTTTCCATGTCGTTTGTGGTTGTTGATTTTTGTGATAAGGTTACGACGAGTTTGACCAATGTAGGATCGACCACAAGAGCAGTTTAGTTTGTACACAACTCCTGATTTGAGCAAGATTGCTTGATTTTTATTAAATTTGAAGTGGTGGCCAGTATTGTTAGTGTCATGTATTAAACTAAAGCGAAATTTTCTAGGAAGCTTTATTGCTATGAATTTTCAGATTTTTTTTCAATTTGAATTTTCATAATACTTTGCCAAGATAGGGAAGTCACAGATGAAGAATTTCTTTTTTTTTCAGGAGTTGTACACAAACTAATTTTATACAATTCAGGAGATGTATAGAAACTACACTGCTTTTGTGTTCAATCCTGCATTGGTCAAACTCGTCGTGACTACCACAAGAATCAACGACCACAAACCACATGGAAAATTACTGCAAAATTTTAGCTATAAATTACCGTAACTCTTTAACATAGAAGTGTAAATACCTGTACCATATTGAAATCCAAGTACTTTCTACTGTTCTTAAATTTTATATCACCTTGATTAGAATTCTCGTAGCCTAGTTAGTGCCATCGTTTTGTTTTAGTCTTCCTTGGTTACATAACAATCGTGGTAGTTTCAGTTATCTAAGCGGTACAAACAGCTCACAAAATTAACTTAGCCTAGAAGGTAGCATTTAAATTACAACTGACGATGCTTTCAGTATAAAGCGAAACGTTTTGAAATAAAATGTGCACTAGTTTACTGGCTATCATATTTCTACTCAGTTTAGTGAAGAAGCTCATTTTCATGCTTCCAATAACTACCATTATTTGTTCAACAGCACAGTCACACTTCAACACCAAATCGAAGCTTTTCAGGAAACAGCAGCTTTAATGGTTCGAACAACTCCAGTTTTGCTTCAATGCGTCGTTCACCCAATCTTGACCACTTTCGTTCACCGCCTTACAGAAAGAGCGGAAATTGGCAGAGAGGAAGGAAGTCATTTGATCGCCGTGCTTCCAAAACCAAACTATCCCAATAGAAGCATACTTCAAGCCGTCAATGCTCGAAGATCCGTGGAGACATTTAGAATCGTCAAATAACACTGGTTCTGTTCAACCAGAAAATCCTAAAAACGATTGAAATTTGTCATATATGAAAATCAGTCATTCATCTGATCGCCGTCGAAGAAAGGCATTTAGAGAGAGAGAGTGAACTGCGGATAACTTTTGCCGTTACATGCTTTGCTTATAACTTACTTAGGACATGTTATCCCGCCGTTTATAAATCGTGTAGTCTTTGTCAGAAATCAACAAATTCAGAGAAGAATGCGTTATGTCGTGTTATTGCCAGGAATTACTGTCGAATTGTTCTAACTTTCAAGCTTGCTCTTTTGGTTTTATTAGTTTGGTGTGGTAAAAACAACTATCATGTGAATGGAATGGTCATGATGATATGCTAAATATTTCAGTTAATTTGGTCAACTCAAGTAAATAGATTAATAAATTTTAATGATTTTAAGAGCTTAAATAAAAGTGTTTTGTACAGCATATATTGGTTCATAGTAATGACTTAATTCATGAAAAAATTGCTTTAATGATAAATTTACGAGCTGAATTGGTATACGTTGCTGAATGCACGGTATCGTACACTTTAGATATTTCGTGCAATATTTTTTATATCAGTGCTGGTTTTTAATGACTTCTGTATTTTACTAAAGATTGATCGAGTTTGAAATTAAGCTTTTATTGTGATAATTTTTTGTATTAAACAAATTTCATAGTGACAATGCGACGTTTTTTGTGCGGTGCAGAATGTTGGCCACAAAAAACAAATATAACTTGAATCAGTGATGTCTTGAGCATGGGTTGTATTTGTTTGGGCTATTCCTCTTCTTAGGACAGAGGCACAACATAGGTTTCCAACGCAAACTCAATCAAGAAAAAGCGAAAAAACGCAGCATTTTATTTCGAACAAGAATGAAAATTTCTCATTGATAACCCCGCCGTAAACAAGGCAGATTGCTAGTAGTGTCTGCCTAAACGTCGCTTCTAACGTAACACTAGGTGGGCACAGGTTTTCCAGAAGCTTCCGCAGCAGTAATCCTGTTGACCTGATATTGTAAATCAAATAAAGTCTCCTACCTTAAGTTAGATCTCTTAAAGTTAATGAATCACTCAGCGCAGTAATTCATTTAGTTTCCCTCTTACAGATGTAGATCTAAACCCACCGCTATTCATTTGAGAGCATTTTTATGCATGAAGACTTTAATTTTGGAGACTGCTTGTAAAAACTGCGCTAGGACAGGATTTACCACCGCGTTTTTAGAAGTTCCTCGCTTAACCAGAGTTGGTTTCGTCAGTTCGTTTGGAGTTTTCACGCTCCAGTGCTAGGAACAAGTCGCAGAGTTCGAGTCCTGTTTGATCGACTTAAGTCTTTTTTTTAAATACGAGTCGTCAACAGTTCGTTGCCAGTGTTTGGTTTCCTGTAATTTTTTAATAGTTGCTGCAAAACCTGCGGGATATGGAAACGGGGTATTTCTGTCACAACCAGACTATCACCTTCAAGAGTCTTTTTAAATACAACTTCGCAGAATGTGCGAGGTTTAAACTGGCAACTTGTTTAAACTGGAACTTGTGCTCCCTCGTCACGCTTGCTGTGCTTTCTCTCGTCTACACTGCAACGACACAGCCTACTGTTGAGCTCTTATTATTCTATGATTAACAGAATCGAGAATCCTTCCTGCAGCGCCTGCGGACACTCGTCGCAGGATACCTCTCAACTCATTCTGTTGTGTCCAGCTACGGACTGTTCGCTCTTGGGCAACTGTCTGTCTTTTTACGACCTCTGGGGAGTTGCTAGGCTTCTGGGGCTCCATGGTCTTCCGCAATGCCTCCATCCCTCGGAAGGGGTCGGGTAATCAACAACAACAAAACTAAATCATTTCCACCAGTAATGCAAAAGGCTGGCAATGCACTTGGCAAACTGCAAAAAGTGACACTGTTTCGACCTATCATGTCTCTTCGGTGTAGTTGGTGATCCACAAAAAGCTAGAGGCTTTTAATAAAGCATAGCTTAGACCGTCACATTTGTAGGACCTACGCTAGGGTCTGTCAGTACTCTGTTTTACAGACAAAATTTTTTTATGAGAATTTTAAGTAAAACTGCAAGGCCTCTTTCTACATTAGCCACATATAGCTGCTGGAAACCTACATTTATAATTCGTGTCTTTGTGATAATAGCAATTCTAAGAAATGATATCTACAACAGTCAATTCTATGAAATTTTCATTGTCTAATTTTACGTGATCGCGCGAGATCCTCGTAGATTTGCAGCACTATAAAACTGCGGCACCTCAGTGATTTTAGGTCTTTCTATAAGTCTCTGCTATTACAGTGTGAATCGTTTTGGGAAGTCGCATGCAGTCAGTAAGTGTATATATTATAAGCTACCAAAATTATTGTTAACGAGTGCTTACTGTTATCGTATCATGTAATTCTTGTTAATTAATTTGTAATAAAATCAAAACTATAATAGTATCAGTAATAAATACCGTACATCTAGATGTATTGAGGCAAATCTTGCAAAATCTCAGTTGAAAAGCCATAAGCTTAACTGTGTATAAAATAAAGTGCTTCTCTATAATCCTCTCGCATAATTATTATTTATCGTCGTACTGTTAATGCCATTGCTATTTGCTACTTTTAATCATTCTTCTCTACTCATATTTGCATCCAAATTAAATGCGAGGATTGACTATTTGTATATAATTAATGCTTTTCAACTTCAACTTGGTTCGGTGTCTGCAGTCAAGAGCTGGTAAAATTTTGTGGTATGTGGTTCTTGGCATAGAAAAGATTTACAGATAAAAACAATTTTAACTCGGTATTTGCCTAATATGTAGAACAATTGCTTTCAAAAAATAAAGTCACCTTGATAAAATAACTACAAGATTGATTTTGTGAAGTAAATCGAAATAAAAACACAAAAAGTTAGAACATCCTCCCAAATTTTGCACCGGGCCCGTGTCAGCCTCTCGGCAATAACATCTTATTCATCCGTGGTGCGTGTTCATTCAAATCAATTCGTGGTGTAACCGTTTTGCTACATACAATGTCAGCAGGAAATAGAGAGTAATTGGTTTGATATTAGGTTCTTTCTGTAAAGGTTTACAGGCTGACTTAGTGTAGGTGCATCTCAACACACTTGCTTTTGAACCACACTTTTTCTGGAGCAACGCAACAATTTAAAATGACAAGTAATAAAATCGATTTATTAAAACGGCAAATCATCAAATAGCAAATCATGAACAGAAGCAAACATCAAGTCAAACAATTAAAGCTAGTTGTTCCGTCTAGGTACACACATGGTTTTGAAAACAAGGCGAGCACAATATCAAGATCTTGCACAGTATTTATATCAAAATACACTGCAGATTGGAGAACTAGAGAGGATCAGGCAGCCATCATGCATGCAGCTGTAATGGTGAAGCTCATTGCAAGACGAGTGCAACCTACAAATTTTTTATAAAAAATTGGTGATAATTATCAAAATATCTATGTGCCACAAGCAAACTGGTTGGCTCCAGCAGGGTGCCAAACAGCAAAACACATATGCAAAGAGAAAACCCGCAATTTTGCTGAGAAAATCTCGACCTATTTTACCACCTTACTGAATTTCCTACTACTGTTTTTAAAGCAGGGGTCGGCAACTTTTTCCAAGTCGCGAGCCAAAAGTAAATGCTACAGGATCGGTTGTTGTTGATTACCCGACCCCTTCCGAGGGATGGAGGCATTGCGGAAGACCATGGAGCCCCAGAAGCCTAGCAACTCCCCAGAGGTCGTAAAAAGACAGACAGTTGCCCAAGAGCGAACAGTCCGTAGCTGGACACAACAGAATGAGTTGAGAGGTATCCTGCGACGAGTGTCCGCAGGCGCTGCAGGAAGGATTCTCGATTCTGTTAATCATAGAATAATAAGAGCTCAACAGTAGGCTGTGTCGTTGCAGTGTAGACGAGAGAAAGCACAGCAAGCGTGACAAGGGAGCACAAGTTCCTCGGTGGAAATCGAGGGAACCTGTGTGTCGAAGAATTTAGATGAGGCAGTACGCCTCCAGTCCAAGAAAAAAGAGTGGATACCAGAGATAAGAGACTTCAAGGGGTTGCGGAGGGCATAAGCAGCGCTCCCGTGGACCCATTGTAGTCTGATAGAACAGGAAGAAAGAGAAGGCAGTTCCTGACAGATCTGCCACACAGTTCGAGATAAGAGGAAAGATGGAGGAGAGGACAGAGTGGCGAGGACAGAACGAGAATCAGATAGTAGGAGAAGAGAAATGGCAGACTTGTTGGTGCTGCCGAGACCAGCTAAGAGCGGGCAGAATGGCGCAGGCTTCAGCGGAAAAACTTGAACATACTGGGCCTGCTGAAAAGGAAAGGGCGGCCTCAGTGCCACAGAGAGAGCAGTTGGCAAGTACGCCGGAGCCGCTTTTGCCTAAGAAACAGAGCCGTCTGCCAAAGCACCAGATCGTGAGGTGGTAGAGAGTCAAGGTGGGCGAGAAAGGGGAGGATCAGAGCGAGAGCATGGAGAGGAAAGGGTGGACTCCACAGTAATGGAAGGTAGATTCCAAGGAGGAGAAAGAGGGAAAGCAAAAGAAAACCTCCCTAGGAGAAGTAGAAGGAAGCATGAGCGGGTGAGTGGACGCAAAAGCTCTCCAGGACGATCTAAAGAGTCTTGGTTTCACTCCTAGCTTGGCCAAACCTGAAATAGGGAAGAAGGTTGGGAGACGAAGAAACAGCTCATAAGACGAAAGAGTGAAGTGAGTCAGGGTGACTCGTAGGGGAGGTAAAAAAGCCTCGGAGAGAACAAGAGAAATAGGGGAGAACGAGAGGCAGTCGGTAATGGTGCGACTGGCGGCTCGGTGGAGGCGTTCCAATTGGTGATATTGGTAGCGCTTAGGAACGGAAACCATCCGGCTGAAGCGTATGTGAGAAGGGGCCGAAGAAAAGCTTTATACAGAAGAGAGAGGGACTCCATGAGGAAGCAGAGATACAGCGTAAGGCCTTGAGACGAGAGATAAATCTGCTTTTCGTGAAGATACATGCTTAGAAAAGGAAAGAGTGCGGTCGAAGGTGACCCCAAGAAAAGTTGGAGTGGGATTAAAATGGAGACGAGAACCGAGTAGGAGGAGGTTGGGCTGGAGGTGAGCTTAGTGGGGATCCACTGAGAAAAAGGAGGCCTCACATTTACTCGGATTGAGAGGAAGACACCAGTACTATGACCAGCGCTCCAATCGAAACAGAGCTCCTTGAGTGGCCTCCACTGCAGTAAAGACCGAGGGGGAGGAGGACCAAATGGCCAGATCGTCAGCTCAAAGAGAGCAGCTGACGGAAGAAGGCAGAGAATCAGGAAAATCATTGATGAGAACAGAGAAAAGTACAGGGCCAAGATCGGATCCTTGCGGAACACCTCGACGGACCCTAAAGGAACGACTTTTGTGATTTTGATAAACCATACAAGCGCGCCTATCAGAAAGGAAAGATTGAGTCCAACGAGCAAAGCAAGGAGGGAGGCTAGCCGAAATGAGTATGCGGAAAAGGGTGGGATGCCAGACAGAGTCAAAAGCTTTAGAGAAATCGATAGACAGGATCGTCCGAGAGCCCGGCCTGGGTTTGTTAAACCCATCCGAAATGGACTGAGAAAGTTACAGAATTTGATCAAGTGGAGACCATCCAAGGCGGAAACCGGCCTGGCGGGGAGAGAGAATGGAATTAGATTCCAGAAAGAAGAGTAAACGGGATAGAATGATGTGTTCAAAAAGCTTTGAGACGCAGGCTGGAAAGAAGCAGGAGAGTCAATAAGCTTTCCCATCTTATGAATGAGAATAATAGAAGATGTCTTCCAGATGAAAAGAAAGACTGAAAATGTGAAGAAGAAAATCCATGCCAGAGCGAGGAAGATGCTCTCGTAAGGGATGGGCAACTTTGTCTTGGCCAGTGGCAGTGGAGGAGAAGTTACAGTCAGGCGCATGAAATTCAGCGAGAGAGCAGAAGGACGAGTGAGACTCCTCAGGGCACGTGGCTCGGCGGAGCTCAGAGAGGTAGCTTCTGGCTCTGCTACGCAAGACCCTTGGCTGGGAGACAGAAAAGTGGGATCTCAGGTAAGCGGCGAAGATCGAAGCCGATTCCGTGGGAGAGGAACAGTTGGGGAAGTTAGGAGGAGGAAGAAGAGCCAGTGATAGAGCGAAGAAAAGATTACACAGTTTTAGGGTTAGACTCGGGCGAGAGAGAAGAGCAAGTTGTCTGCCATGCCTCAGCCTTGGTCTTGACAATGACACACAAAGCACGTCGTTAAGCGGAGATGTAAACCTGGCAATCTTCATCACTTCTGTAAGTGGCAGCAAAAGCCTTGCGTCTTTCACTAACCGCACCTTCCACCTCAGCAGACCACCAGGCTTTAGGAGGGCGTTTGATGCGGCCGAAAGGAATGGAAGATTTCCGCATTTAGTGCCAAAGAGGTAAAGAGAGCAGCAACAGAGGAAAGAGAAAGAGACGAGTATTCATCTGCAGAAGGACAGTGAGAGTCAAAGTAGGAGGCAAAGTCATCCCAGCGAGCTTTCTGAAAGTTGAAGGAAGGAAGACGCTCATTGGGGCGAAAGACTGGAGAAAGAGGGACAGTTCGAAGAATTGGTAGGTGATCAAAATCCAGGTACTGAAGCAACTCCCACGAGTAAGAAGGGGCGAAAGAGGAGGGAGAGGAGGTCAGAAGAGATGACCCAGTCCAATACTTCCTCCACGCGGGGGTCGGAAGTATCTCTTGAGTCACAGAGGGGGTGATGGCAATTGAAGTCCCCAGAATGAAGAGATTTCTGGAGGAGGAAAGAATGGAGGAAGAAAAGAAATTGGTTCTGCCATCCGTCGGAGGAGCGTACACGTTAAGAAATGAGAGCGCGGAGGAGTTGTTAAGAGAGATGTTGACCCCTAAATAATCAGAGTAGGGATCGAGCGAATAAAGGAGGTAGAAAATTCAGAGAAGGATAAGCCCTGCCTGACGAAAATGATGACGCCGCTGCTAGCGTGCGTGGCATCACGAGAGAGAATGCCACACGGGAGTGGGTGTGATCAAAACGCAGAGCAGAGAATCCAGGAATCCGGAAACAGTAAAATTAAGGTTAGATGCCTGGACACAAAAAGGTCAACGGCATGAGACGAAAGAAAGTGTAGAAGTTCAGTGCTCCTGGCTTGCAGACCCCCAGCATTCATTGAAGAACCCTGAGAGAGTCAGGGGGAAGAGGAAAAAGGAGGTGTAGAGAAACAACCAGAAGCATGAAGCGGTGGTGAGGGCGCAGAAAGAGAAGATACGAAGTGGGCGGATAAGAGGTTTAAAGGAGAGGGCTGCATTAGCAGAGGGGAGGCCAGATTGAACAGTGGAGGTATACAAGCTGGAAGAGTACAAGGTGAAAGTCATAGTGTTTGTAGGTGTGGGATCTCCTGAAGAAGCAGGAACGCAGCAGGGGGCAGCTCCAGGAGTGAGAGCAGCCAAGAGTTCTGAACTTAGAGAAGGATAGTAGTGAGCACTTTAAATGAACCCATTTGAAACAGGTGCAGCATTGCACCGACCTACCCGCCAGGTCACAATTCCAGCGCACACTGAACAAGGAAAAAGACGGGACCAGGGTTAGGATGAACGTTTCCACTCATCAGTAGTAGAGAAGAATGAGCAAGAGAAAGACTGGAGAAGAAAGAAGACAGGCGACCGATTTTAAAGAAGCTGCGTGCTGCCCTTCTGCGGTCGTTCAGGGGGCAGCACGGCGAAAAAATGGTGTGTGCGAGGGGGTGCCCAGGGTAACTGGGACCCTTTGAAAGGCCAACAACCATTTCGACCCCACCCAAACGGGGTCGGGGATCGCACCACCACATTTAGGCAGCTGTTGATTGGTGCAGTGCAGGATCTCGGCGTCCTAAATTAACTTTCCCCAGGCAAAATCGTTTCCTTCATTGCTTTCATGGCGTGAAACACTGCGGATTAAGGGCATTTTATAACGCGTTTTCTAATTCGTTGCCTTTTCTATTTTTCTCTAATAACTTTATTTAACTACAGATTAGTACTAACCAAAACAATGTCTGTTGACAAGGAAACGACAAAATGCAATTATTGTCAGTGCAGCGTTAGTGCGATACTTGACTTTTTGCTTGAACGCTTCTCAAGTTTGGGTGATAAGCTGGTTGAGGCAAGAAGTCGTTAACGTAGACAAAAGTAAATTTCAAGAGAGCCAAAAATATTTGGCGGCCCTTCTGTCCAACGTTGTTTGACATTTTTGGCTTATGATTCGCTTTTAAGGTACTATTTATTAAGTCAAGCAGTGCTACACCAATGGTATAAATTTCGAATCTACAATTCAGCGTGATACCGGAAACTGCACGACACCTTAAGGCGATCTTTGGAAAATTAATGTAACCGCGTAATTTGCATTTATCGTTCCTCTTGTTTCCAAACGGGTGTTTTGATTTTTGTATCGGCATTTTCTTTGCAAATTCAGTTTGGTGGCTCTATTACGAATTAATTCTTACCGCAATGCAAGTTACAACAAAAAAAGTACTCGTCTCTGGCCGAATAACTTTGTATGCAGTTGTGGTGTAGACTCTGAGTCACACTTAATAACGGCAGACATGAAGGGTGGCTTAAAGCGAAACTTCGCAAAAAATTTAGCAAGAAAACAAGTTGAGATCAAGGAATGACGAGGGCAATAAGTTTTGCCGGGGCCCGGTTTCCATAACAACCCTGGCCAGATCTCAAAACGCACGTGAGCGTGCGCGCACGCGCGATGGATCAAGAACTTTGCTTAAAAACCTAAGCACGTTTGACATGTCGCCCCACAATGTAGGATTCGTTTTACGTCGTGAATTCTATCGCGCAAAGCGACTGTTCTCATCGTTCACCTGCTTTCAAACAGTCGCTACCACATGCCATGCCGGAGCAAGCATATACAGGGTGTCCCAAAAAGATGTACTCACTCTTTGAATCGTTATAACTTAATCAAGTTATTGATTTTTGCTTTCAAATAAATTGATGCAAAAGAAAGAATAAACATTTAAAGAATTTGTGAGAAAAAATATACAAAAACATATCAAATTAAATCTTAATAACACAAAAGACACTTGGGGCAATTTCAGAATGTTTACAAATTGACGAGTTCACATATGTACTCAAACTGGTGGCAGTTTTGCTCAATACGCTTTTCATATCTTGAAGAAATGGACTTAGAAAAGTCCAGCAACATTTTCTCTGGTATTTTAGCACATTCTTTTTCAATTGCTACTCTCATTTTAGCAATTGTTTTAGGTTTCCTACTGCAAACTTCGTTTTTTAGAAACAGTAACACAAAGAAATTTACCAGTGTCAAATCTGGTAAACTAGGTGAACATCCTAACTGTTTCTTTTCTTCCAACGGTTTCTAAAAAACGAAGTTTGCAGTAGGAAACCTAAAACAATTGCTAAAATGAGAGTAGCAATTGAAAAAGAATGTGCTAAAATACCAGAGAAAATGTTGCTGGACTTTTCTAAGTCCATTTCTTCAAGATATGAAAAGCGTATTGAGCAAAACTGCCACCAGTTTGAGTACATATGTGAACTCGTCAATTTGTAAACATTCTGAAATTGCCCCAAGTGTCTTTTGTGTTATTAAGATTTAATTTGATATGTTTTTGTATATTTTTTCTCACAAATTCTTTAAATGTTTATTCTTTCTTTTGCATCAATTTATTTGAAAGCAAAAATCAATAACTTGATTAAGTTATAACGATTCAAAGAGTGAGTACATCTTTTTGGGACACCCTGTATACATCGTCAGATCGACACACTACTTTCGAATCATAAGCACTCGGCGCAACAACCGAGCGGCCAGGAACCCTGCTCCGGCCGAAGCCGGGATTTCTACTTTTCCATGAAGATGAAGAGAAATCATACGCGGGTAACATACGTACAACAGTTAACTGAGGAGCAACGGGCCGGACGATTTTGCCCAGTCAGCCGAATCCCGCCCTGGGTGCCGGACCCCCAACTTAAAATTTTAACATAAGAGGGGACCGACTAGACAGCGTAGTAAGAACATTTGTTTAGAGCTGATCAGAAGCATAAAAACGTGAAAACTTTATTTTTTTGAGAAGGTCGCTTGATGTGAATCCTCAACGCTTTCACTGAAAACTTTTTAAACAAACGCGGCGATGTGGGCTGCCAGATGGTAACTAATCCAGTCGATTTCGAACAACTTATAATGTAAGCTTCTCCTTACATTTGATGCCAACCAAACTTAGTCTACTACTTTCAGCTTCAAAAAAAAAAAGAAAAAAATTATTACTTACTTTGTTCTCTGGAATGTGTGGACACTTAAAATTGTACAAGTAATAATTGAGGTTGCCGTCTCCCATGCCAAATTTGAGGTCTTTCAAAAACGTTTGATTGTCCATCAAATTCAGAGCATTGAAAACATCGTAGCCTTGCTGGAATTCAAATCATACTTTTTTAGTTTCTAGAAAACAAGTTTCCTAACATAGACATAACGAACTATTGCTGGCTCTCTTTACTTTCGAGAGCGATCCGGAAGCTTCAAATCCCGTTTCAAAATACGGACAATACTCATTCGATTCATGCCCAACTCTTGAAATCGCCCTTGAGAAGACATTTTTGGACTTTGAATGGCAGAGCAATGGACAGTATTAAAGTTCTCCGGAGTTCAGACATCTCTTTGTTTACCAGATCTTCCATCGTTTAGACTATGAACAGTATCATTAGTTCGAAACTTCTTTACAACCCTCTACACTGCGGTCGGTCCGGAGCTGCTTTCACACCAAAATGACGCTAAAATGCTCGTTGAGCTCTTACAGTAGATTTGGCGTTAAAGTAGAACTCTATCAATTTTGCTTTTTCCGCATCTGTAAGGTTCATACTCAATGGACTGCTATCAAATTACATAAAAAGAAATTCGTGGCTTAGGTCTATAATATCTGCAAAAATAAAATAATTCAAATAATACATAACAGAATGAGAGCTAATTTTTATCGTGGCATTTTTTTGTGACACACTGTAGTTGTACTTTAAGGCTTAATTACCGTGGCTTTTGATTACGTAACGTGTATTTAAACCGTCGTCTCTTCCACGTTTTACTTAACGACAACTATGCGTGCATTTAGGCCAAATTCTCGCTGATAAGGCATGCTACTTTAAGGCAAAAGTACGATGATTTCACGGGTCGCAAGTATTATTTAATAAAAAGATGTCGGATTTTGATTGCAAAATTGTCGAAGAAGTACAAAAATACATAAACTTGTACGAATCAAGCCTCAGAGAGCACAAAGACATAGCAAGGGCTACTAACAGTTGAAAGGAAACTGTGGGAACACTGGAGGTTGATGTAGATATCTGCAAGAAAAGATGGAAATGTATCAGAGTCATTCGAGCGAACAAAATGAAAAATGAAAGAAGGAAAGAGTGGCGAGGACCGCAGTAATAAAAGCTACTTTCCAACTTGCTAAGGAGATTTGTCAAATCTGCTGTTTTGACATCCTGAAATACTTGAGATGCCTCTCCTCATCGAAGTTTCGCGAATCCTTTACCATAAGGTGATACTCTCCGGTTGTATACCTTTACATATTGATATCTCTCATATAAGCCCTTCTTATTCTTTGTCTCCGTCTACGAAGATGTACAAACAAAGCCAAAAACCTTTCTCCTACACACCCTGCTCTTTGACTTAACTGTATACGTAAAATAATGAACAAACTTTACTTAGAGACGCAAGTAAAAATGACGCGTTCTGGTCAGTCATTTACCTACGGATGGAACTATTTTACGTTTGCCTTAAAGAAATGCATTAAGACTGTATAAAGACCTTAAACCTAAAAGTACAACCATGAACCGGCCTTCACAATGGTAATCTGTTGGCTCTTATTTCTAGTTTTAATTGTTTTTCACGACATTCCAAAGTTTGTTTACGGATATAGAAAAAGTGCAGCTTATTGCTCAAAATGTTAGTACCGTATAAATTGCCTTTCATCTTTAATATGCTTGTTTGGCAAGGGGTGCGAAAACATAAAGTTTTAAAGGGGTGCGGAGTATAAAAAAGGTTGGGAACCACTGATCTACTTCGACTACGCAGGTGAGACTGGCGGTAAAGTTGCTACCTTTTTAGCAATTATGAGAACATCCTTCATTAAATCCTTGAGAGTATGTTTTGTAGCAACGGAATAGAAAGAATAAGCAGCATGTAGCATCTTGTGTTCAGGGTGGTGCATTATTGAAGATGGCAATGAAAAGAAGCTCGACATGTCGGTTATTTCACCTGAATAACAATAAAATATCAACTGATGATGGAAGCCGAAGACAAATATTTCAAAGACAGAAAATTGATTCAGAGCAAACCACAGGACTTCGTAAGATATACAGTGTCGCTGTGGCACAAATCACACCGAAATAAAAGCCAGCTCAAAAGCTTAATGATAGAATAGCAATTCAAATGTACGGTAAAGCTAAATTTTAACATGCTTGAATTATCACAAATGCCATTCTGACATAATCCACCTTAAAATATAAAGTCGGTAAATATATGCTACAGCACGGTCTTTAAACATATCTACCATTGGCAGCACTGAATAATTCTCCTACTGAAAAATAAACAGTAACGAACACAGTGAAATAATCACTAACTTTTTCTACAATCGAAACAATCGTCTTTGAACTTCGCAAACAGTTGGAGGCCAAATTTCTAAACTGCTACAACATCAGACATTTTTCGGCAAAATATAACCGTTTTAAGGCAGTAAGGCGATAACACCTGCATTCAAATTAGTACAAAGCAGTATTTTACTGACATGAAAAAACGATTTAAAAAAGCCCAATTAACAAACTCACCATTCTCATCTTCAACAACATATGATTGTACAATGCCTTTTCGAGTTGAGAAAAAATGAGCAAACTCTTCCTGCAATACCATGACGTGGTAAAAGAAGCTAACATTCGATGGGGCTACCCCATAAACATGATAAGTAGCTTCTCTATCTAAACGGTGCATGGAGCAAACGGTTTATTTGCTGGTTTAACGCCCCTGATATTGGTCACGCAATTATACCTAGGGATGGTTTATTTGTTTTGTTCCCATCTCTTTTTTCTTGAGCGGAGGGGCAATGCAATTTGAACATTCAGCGTCAACGGAAACTTCAATCAAAATAAAGTGAGATGAAAGCGGTAGCAGCCGCAGTATATTTCGAACCTGTCATGAGAGCATCGATTGCCCACGGGACCATTGGCATGGCGAAGGACCATTGACGCCCAGTCAGTAGCTGCCTTTTACGACATCTTGTATGATTGACTGCACAACCCAAAAGCGCTTTATATGACACTGCTGAAAAAAATGTGAAAAAACCTTTTCTACAAATTTAGATAAAAACAGAAATTTCTTCACGAAATAACGGTTTTGACCTTCCCTATTACTTGGCTGATCACCATATCATTTTATATCTTCTATTCTTCCTAACCTGAGTAAATATAGGAGCCAAGTTAAATGATTGTAGGTAGGTACTCAACAATCGATGGCATTGTTCCACATCTTTGTCCCGCATCTCACGAAACCCTTTGATCAGTGGTTCCTGAAAGAAATTTTATTTGATAAAGTGATGTAAAGGCAGTTACAAGGTACAAGTGTTATGAGTAACTTTGCTTTTCGTTGATTAGAAGCATGCTTATTATTGCTGTTTGTGTCCCTCTTATCAGCTGAGATGAAGGCAAAACATGGAACAGATATAAGTTCAAATCACAAATTTACTCACGATCAGAAAGTGAAAATATTACGAGCAGGCAGCACAAACAAATTGCCTCACAATTGACAAGATATTACCGAGCTCCTACAGGTTCTCTGCAACGGCATGCTGGATGAGCAGCTTTATTATTCTAACCCTGTAAAGCACCTACTCCCGACCGCGATTTTGAACAAAAAATGAAAAAAATATGCATTGACATAGGCAGAACACATCGTGAAATTCATTGAGAAGCAATCTATCCGCAAGTAGCTTATTAAAAAAAATATAAGAAAACTAAGGAACATCAAGGCAACCAAAAAATACCTCGGGCAATCGCATAAGCTTCACCAATCTTTGCATTGTCTGATTTCTTCCAAGATTGGAGAATTTAACATCGACTAATTTGCGAGGATTCAGTGACCGATGATAGTATCTAAAAATTCAATAACAACAGCGTTGGCCCTTTATTATGCACTTGAAACGTAAAATTAGGTGTCAACAGCTGTGGCTCTTTGAAGAGGCCAGGGCACAATTGAAAAGCTCCGTCTTAAAGCAAAATATCATCACATTTGTTAACTCAACAATTCTAAAGATTTTTGAGTTGCCAGGCACAATAGGTGAAACTAGGACCATTACACAATTTTTAGGCTATTCTGGTACAACATGCCGATTCATTCCGACCTCACGTCTCTCCTTGGCACTTCAACAATTAAAGCAAAACCTTTCGCAAATAAACATTTGATTAATATAAAACTTTGCAGCGTCATCTATCAGTTAATAGCAATTCAACTAACACTTTGATCAAAACTTTTAGGTTTTTGTGTTTAATACTATTTATAAATTTAAACCACACATTTGATGACATTAGTTTTTGAAGTCGGCCCGGACGAAAGGTACTGTCACCTTCTTCAACTCTTGTTGTTGTTGTTGATTACCCGACCCCTTCCGAGAGATGGGGGCATGGCGGAAGACCATGGAGCCCAAGAAGCCAGGCAACTCCCCAGGGTCTGGACCAGAGGTCATAAAGAGACAGAGAGTCGCCAAAGAGTGAGCGGCGCAAAGAGTCCGTAGCTGGACAGTGCAGAATGAGATGAGACATGTCCTGGGACGGGTGTCCACAGGTGCTGTAAGAAGAGTTCTCGATTCTGCCAATCCTGGAGAGATAGGAACCTAAAAGAAGGCTGTGTCCATTGCAGCGAAGACGAGAGAGGACACAGCGAGCATGACGAGGGAGCACAAGTCCTCAGTGGAAATTGAGGGAACCTGTGTGTCAAAATACTTTTGAAGAGACAGTACGCCTCCAGTCCCAGAAAAGACGAGAGTGGATACGAGAGATAAGAGGAGAGAGACTACAAGGGATTGCGGAGGGCGCAAGCAGCGCTCCCCGTCTGGCAAGCTCATCAGCTGTGTCGTTCCCCGGGAGAAACGAGTGTCCGGGGACCCATTGTAGTCTGATAGAACAGGAGGAGAAAAAAGACAGTTCCTGCCAGATCTGCCACAGAGTTTGAGATAACAGGAAAGGTGGAGGGGAGAACAGGGTGGCGAGGACAGAACGAGAGTCAGACAGGAGAAGAAGAGAAGAAAAATGGCAGACTTTATGGTGTTGCCGAGACCAGCAAAGAGCGTGCAGAATGGCGCAGGCTTCAGCGGAAAAACTGGAACATACTGGGCCTGCCGAAAAGGAAAGAGTGGCCTCAGTGCCACACAGAGAGCAGTTGGCAAGAACGCCGGAGCCGCCCTTGCCAAAAGCAAAAGGAACAGAGCCGTCTGTCCAGAGTATCAGATCATGAGGGGGGAGAGAGTCAAGGTGGGCGAGAGCCGCACCTTGGCAAGAGTGAGGGGGATCAGAGCGAGAGCATGGAGAGGAAAGGGTGGACTCCACCGTGAACGAAGGCAGATTCCAAGGAGGAAAGGGAGGGCAAGCAACAAGAGCCTCCCTAGAACAAGTAGAAGGAAGCATGAGCGGGTGAGTGGACGCAAAAGCTCTCCAGGACGATCTGCAGAGTCTTGGTTTCACTCCTAGTCTGGCCAAACCTGAGATGGGAAAGGAGGTTGGGAGACGAAGAGCCCGCTCATAACAAAAAAGGGTGAAGTGAGTCAGAGTGACTCGTAGGGGAGGTAGAGAAGCCTTGGTGAGTAGTAGAGGGATAGGGGAGGACGAGAGGCAGCCGGTGATGGCGCGACTGGCCGCTCGGTGAAGGCGTTCCAATTTGGTGATATTGGTAGCGCTTTGGAAAGGAAACCATCCGGGTGAAGCGTAAGTGAGAAGGGGCCGAAGAAAAGATTTATTCAGAACAGAGAGGGACTCCTTAGAGGGGCCCCATGAGGAAGCAGAGATACAGCGTACGGCCTTGAGACGTGGGAAGAACTTGGCCTTCAGCGAAGATACATGCTTAGAAATAGAAAGAGTGCGGTCAAAGGTGACCCCAAGAAAAGTTGGAGTGGGATTAAAACGGAGACGTGAGCCGAGTAGGAGAAGGTTGGGCTGGAGGTTAGCCTGGTGGGGATCCACTGAGAACAAGGAGGCCTCACATTTGCTCGGATTGAGAGGAAGACACCAGTACTATGACCAGCGCTCCAATCGAAACAGAGCTCCTTGTGTGGCCTCCACCGCCGTAGGGACCGAGGGGGAGGACGACCAAATGGCCAAATCGTCAGCGTAAAGAGAGCAGCTGACGGAAGAAGGCAGAGAAGCCGGAAGATCATTAATGAAGAGAGAGAAAAGTACAGGGCCAAGATCGGATCCTTGCAGAACACCTCGACGGACTCGAAAGGAACGACTTTTGTGATTTTGATAAACCACAGAAGCTGCACCAATCAACAGCCGCCTCAACGTGGTGGTGCGGTCCCCGGCCCCGTTTGGGTTGGGTCGAAATGGCTGTTGGCCTTCCCGAGGGTCCCAGTTACCCCAGGCACTCCCCATTTATTTTTTCGCTATGCTGCCCCCTGAACGACCGCAGAAGGGCAGCACACAGCATCTTTAAAATCGGTCGCCTGTTCTCACTTTCTCTTCTGTCCTGCCTTACTCTTGCCCTCCTTCGTCTCCTCATTCTTCTTCTTCTCCTGATGAGCGGTAATGTTCATCCTAACCCTGGCCCCATCTTTCCTTGCTCTGTGTGCGCTGGAAATGTGACCTGGCGGGGCAAGTCAGTGCAATGCTGCGCTTGCTCCAAATGGGTCCATCTAAGGTGATCACAACTTTCTTTATCTAATTTCAGAGCTCTTGGCAGCTCTCACTCTTGGAGCTGCCCCCCTGCCGTAACACTGTGACTCCCCCCTCCTCGGACTCCTCCGGCACGTATACCTCCACTGTGGAATCCGGCCCCCCCCCTCTGCTAATGCTGCACTCTTGCCCCACCCTCGTCTCCAAACTTCTTATCCCCCATCTGCCCATCTTATATCTTCTTCCCCTGCCCTTCCACCACCGTCCCTTGCTCCTGGCTATACTTCTGCACCTCCTGCCTCCTCTCCTCCCCCTGACTCTCTCAGGGTTCTTCAATGGAATGCTGGAGGTCTTCGAGCCAGGAGCACTGAACTACTTCACTTTCTTTCATCCCATCCTGTCGACCTTATCTGCATTCAGGAATCCAATCTTAACTCATCTTCCTCGTTCCGGATTCCTGGATTCTCTGTTCTGCGTTCTGATCGCACCCACTCCCGGTCTGGCATTCTCTCTTCTGATGCCTCGCATGTCAGTGGCAGCGTTGTCATTTTCGTCAGACAGGGCCTATCTTTTTCTGAACTTTCTACCACCTCTCTTTCTTCGCTCGATCCCTACTCTGATTATGTAGGGGTCAACATCTCTCTAAACAAATCCTCCTCGGTGTCATTTCTTAATGTGTATGCCCCCCTATTCGCTCCTCCCCAACGGATGGCAGAACCGATTTCTTCTCTCCCTCAATTCTTCCCTCCTCCAGAAATCTCTTCATTCTGGGGGACTTCAATTGCCATCACCCGCTTTGGGACTCAAGAGGTACTTCCGACCCCCGTGGGGAGGAAGTATTCGACTGGGTCATCTCCTCAGACCTCCTCCCCCTCAATGACCCTGACACACCCACCCTTCTCCATCGCTCCTCTCCTGACATCTCCTTTGCTCCTTCTACTCTTGCTTTTTCTTTCTCCTGGGAGGTGCTTCAGGACCTGGGTTCCGACCACCTACCAATTCTTCTATCTATCCCTCTCTCTCCGGTCTTTCGCCCCAACGAGCGTCCCCCTTCCTTCAATTTTCAGAAAGCTCACTGGGATGACTTTGCCTCCTACTTTGACTCTCACTGTCCTTCTGCAGATGAATACTCGTCTCTTTCTCTTTCCTCTGCAGCTGCTCTCTTTACCTCTCTGGCAATGAATGCGGCCAAATCCTCCATTCCTTTCGGCCGCATCAAACGCCCTCCTAAAGCCTGGTGGTCTGCTGAGGTGGAACAAGCGGTTGGTGAAAGACGCAGAGCTTTCGCTACTGCTCACAGAAGTGATGAAGATCGCCAGGCTTACATCTCCGCCTCTCGACGTGCCTCGTCAGTCATTGCCAAGGCCAAGGCTGAGGCATGGCAGACGACCTGCACTTCTCTTTCACCTAAATCTGTGCACTCTCTTCTTCGCTCTATCGGTGGCTCTCCTTCCTCCTCTCCTAACTTCCCTAACTGTTCTTCTCCCAGGGAATCGGCTTCGGTTTATGCCGCTTACCTGAGGTCTCACTTTTCCGTTTCTCAGCCAAAGGCCCTGCGCAGCAGAGCCAGAGGCTACCTCACTGAGCTCCGCCGAGCTACGTGCTCTGTGGAGTTTCACTCGTCCTTTTGCTCTCCCTTCTCTCCCGCTGAATTTCTTGCGGCTGCCTCCAACCTCTCCTCATCCACTGCCACTGGTCCAGACAAAGTTGCCTATCCCATGTTAAAGCATCTTCCTCGCTCTGGCATGGATTTACTTCTTCACATCTTCAATCTTTCTTGGTCTTCACATTCCTTTCCTTCCATCTGGAAGACATCTTCTATTATTCCCATACATAAGATGGGAAAACCTCTCGACTCTCCTGCTTCCTTTCGGCCTATCTCTCTCACCTCTTGCGTATCAAAGCTTTTTGAACGCATCATTCTATCCCGTCTTCTCTTTTTTCTGGAATCTAATTCCATTCTTTCTCCCCGCCAGGCCGGTTTCCGCCCTGGACGGTCTACACTCGATCAAATTCTGTACCTTTCTCAGTCCATTTCGGATGGGTTTAACAAACCCAGGCCGGGCTCTCGGACGATCCTGTCTACTATCGATTTCTCAAAAGCTTTTGACTCTGTCTGGCATCCCGCTCTTTTCCACAAACTTATTTCGGCTGGCCTCCCTCCTTGCTTTGCTCGTTGGAGTCAATCTTTCCTTTCTGATAGGCGCGCTTCTTCAACTCTTCGTCATTATCTATTCATAAAAAGAATGAGATACATAAAATCATCTCTGTAACCTACAATGTCAGCCATTATTTACTGTTAGAGTGAAATCAGATATTCCGATACAGACATGAAAATGCTATTTTACCTCCAAGGTAGCATAATTTTTTTTTCAATACACAAAAAGTAGGGCAGAACATCATATCAAGCTCTAATTGAAATGCAATGCAAGAGTGACTGAGTGAGCCACATATTCCTACTCTCCAGCCACCGAAAAACTTTTTGCCGGCCACAAAAGATCAATATTTAAAAACTTTTTAAAAATTCTTGCACAACGTACTGGTTACAGTTTTTTAACAATCCGTGGTCCCCTATTAAGTATAATTTTAAGAATTCCCTACAATTTGTGGAAACAGCAATTCCCTACTATTGATTAAGACTAAAACTTTTATTTTCATAGACCCCAAAAACTAATTCACGCACTTCGAGAGCTTTGCGGATCCCACTTCGAGACTGTACTAAATTAACGTTGTTTTTAGATCTGTTTTCAAGCGGAAAAGTTGACCACTGCTAGTGTGGTGCATTTCTACGATAAGCAGCGTAATTAGGAAGGAAAAATTGCCATATAGCACTTTTTCCCCGAGAACAGGACAAGGTAGCAATTTCCAACACATGACCATTGTTACCATAAACAATGCCCCATTTTGCCAACAACAGCAAAATAAACTGACAGGCTATTTTGCTGTACACGTTTAGTCTTCTCAAGTAAGCACACTTGAAATTTGCACTTAACTTAGCTGTAGAGTAATGATCAGTATTGCTGCATTCAAATACCATGGGTAGGAGTTTGACTCTTCTCAGTAATTTTTTCTGAAATTGGCCACCCTGATATGTTGTTGAGCAGCTATTGACAAGAAATACTACCACTACATTAGCAACTATGCACATAACGTATCTTAAATTATGAAAGAAGACGTTTAACCTGCACTTCGCAATTGGTTTTGGCAAGATAACTCCTGCAGTGTAAACTGCTTGGAAGATTCCACGACGATTCACTCTCCTCGTGATCTCACGAATTAACACAGGAGCGACCCTTTTTGAGCGAAGTTTTTTATGAACGCACAAGAAATTGATCTCAACCATTTTTTGTTGCCTTGAGTAGAAAAAATGTTAGCTGCAAATTATGCTTAATAGAAAAATTATGAGATTGAGGATGTCAACACATAACTTATGCGAATTGCTAAATGCGCGAAATGCTAAACAAGCAGGTGATCTGTGATTACCTGAATCAATAAATGTTTAATCGACTGATCATATTGTACTAATCAATTACATTTATTCAAAACTAATATACAATATGTAGACTATGTTTCAATGTCTTCTGCCGACAAGGAAAAAACCTGACATTCCTTGCTTTAGTGGCAAATAAATTTTTTTGCGCTGGCGGTCTTCTTTTGCTTCCTTGAAATCATGGTGGACCCACATCATTTCTTATTATCTAACCTTTTAATTACGGGAAGTACTGCTAGACACTAATAAAACGTGAGATTTAGATATGTTGCTCTTTTTGCCTTTACCAATCCTTGAAAACAAAATTTTTGCTGATTTTTTATGTTTTCTCTTATGTTCCCAAAATGGGAACGTTGGTAACTACTGCCACCTAATATTTGAAATCACGTTAGTAGCGCAACAGCGTGTGAAACAAACACGTAAGCACAAAAATAAATAATTTTCTTTTAATTGATTGCCTGGCTTTTGTTTTATAATTAGCGGTTTCAAAAGTGCTAATTAAATGTCTAAGTTTCACAACAATCCATCTTCTAAACACTTGTATGGCAGTCAGAAAGTTCATTAGGTTTTCATACTACAGTATAAAACAGTAGCTTTGCATTTGGTGAAGTCGAGTAAGTCTGCAGTCATGAAAGCAAGTTCTTTTTACGGAGCTGGTCGGTCTAGGTCTCGAATAAGATTTCTAGCATCCGCTAAAGACATTGTTGAATCTCAAGAATCTGATGATTTAGAAATAGTGCTGCTTCCTCCAGAATCGGCTAATCAGGGAATTGAAAGTGATGAGTAAGGTAGCGATAACATTTTGAATGAAGAATGCTTACCAGATGAAGTTTCCGGAGAAGTTGAAATACACGGAGAAGCTTTCGAAGACGAAATTACAGAAAAAGAATCCAGGCACAGTGTATGGCGTAATAGTGATGAAGTAAGTCTTTGTGATGTAAAGGAACTGCAGAAATCAGATGAAGTTATGATGCATGGAGGAGAGAGTATGTACCAAGCTTTTTCTCTGTTTTTTTTCTGATTCTATGATTTCTCTACTAGTAGAACAAACAAAGTTGTATGCTACTAGAGAAAAAAATATGCAAACTTTCAAAACTAATGATGCAGAGACGAGAAAATTTGTGGGGCTATTGCTAATAAGTGGGTACCACGATCTTCCTTCAGAAGCAGACTACTGGAGCACAGCTGAAGATCTGGAAGCTCCTATCTTTTCAAATAGTATGGCGAGAGATCGTTTTCGTGTTATAAAATCATGTTTGCATATTGCTGACATCCACAACCTTGCACAATCTAAAGTAGCAAAGGTATTGCCCCTATTGGAACTTGGCGAACTAATTGCCTTGGCGAACTAATTGCCAGCAGTTTGGTGTTTCACAAAAACCTCAGTATAGACGAATCCATGGTGCCATCTCGCGGTCTGCATAGTGCAAAGCAGTATATCAAGGGTAAGCCCGTCAAGTTTGGCTACAAGCTACGGATGCTTTGCAGCAGTGATGGATATCCATATACCTTCGAAATATATTGTGGCAAAGATGAAAGCAGAACAAACCCTTTAGCAAATCATGTTGTAAAAAAAATGTTGAGCCCTGTAACAAACCCAAGTCAGCACGTGGTCTTTTTTGATAATTTTTTACTAGCCATATGCTGCTCACCAATCTTGCTGGAGAAAATGTTAGAGCTTGTGGTACAATAAGGGACAACAGAACAAACCATTGCCCTTTGATCTCTGAAAAAGATTGCAAAAAACAACCCAGAGACATTCGATTTTTGATCTGATGGTTCAGTTGTTCGCGTAAAATGGAACGACAATTGCCCAGTTACTGTCGCAAGTAATTATTATGGTGTGTACCCGATTCAAAAAGTCGAAAGAGTTAAAAACGAACAAAAGAAAACTGTAGACCAACCTTTCCTTATCAAAATGTACAACAAGGGAATGGGAGGTGTGGATGTTTGTGACAGGTTGTTGTTGTCGTCATACAGACCACGGCTTCGTTCTAGAAAATGGTGGTGGAACTTGTTTTCGCATATGCTAAACCTTTCTGTTGTGGCTGCTTACAATTTCTATAACCATGTAAACTCAAACGGCGTGAGTCATATTCAATTTCGAAGAGAAATAGCAAGAGCCCTGGTAAAAGTGGACTGTCTCAGAAAGCGTCTCGGCGGACCAATTGGTCCGCCAAGCAAAGTAGTAAGGTTCGACGGAAGCAATCACAACCTCGAATCCGTTACCCAAGGAAGATGTGCGCTTTGTCAAAAAAATACCAGATTGTGTTGCGCTAAGTGCGGAAAACGGTTGCATAAGTTGTGCAGCGATCAATATCACAGAAAGTAATTTGCATTCTAATTATATAATGCATTCTAATTAATAACTATCACAGAAAGCAACTGAATATTACCGCAGTGTGCTATTATTTCCGCTGGTGTATTTTGTATGTTCATTAAAAGGTCAAAAAACTTCACATCTGCAAGCATTTCGTCATGCATGCAAGGTTGTGCGTTATGTAACGTAACTTTGCCTAATAATCACCACAACACTTTTCGCAAAAAAAAGATTTATTGGACCCATAAGTTACTGCGATGTTCCCATTTTGGAAACATCGCAGCAAAAACGTTATAAGTGGTAAAATAAACGTACAACCATATATTTTTTAAGTTAAAAGTAGTTAATATCACCGGTACTTGCTAATGCATAGTGTTAGCATAAAAAAAAACTTTTTTTAGTTTGTTTATAATAAGCTTACGTACAATAAACAAAAAGCTAATTTTTGAGTTTTTTCTTTCAATTTTTGGCTTTTTTTTTTAAATTACGCCCAAAAAACTTTTGAGAGCAAAGATAATACTCTAAAAAAACGTAATAAAACAGAAAAATGTCGCAAGCTGGCGGTAAAAAAAGATTTCGTGTTTTTAAAGCTATGTTCCCATTTTGGGAACGTTGGACTCTAAAGGGTTAATTAGGACCCAAAATCCAGAAACCAAAAGAATAAAAACAAAAAACGCAGCAATAACAAATATAAAAGCAGCACATAAAGCTGATCTAGGTCTATGAGCACTGATCTAGGCCTTCTGAAACATGTTTAAAGAAGTTTGCTGAAAAATTCTAGATGCAGTTTCATATTGATGCCTTAACTAAGGCTTTGATTTGTTATTTAAAGAAGCGAAGGCCTTTTCCGCATGCTGTCAATCAAAGTAGCCGTCGAGTTTACTGGGTTTTAAAGCTTCAACGCTTAAAACAGCACGACACAAAACAAATTGAAGTTTAGTCATGTCTAACCAATTAAAGTAAAACCTAATGAACGATAATCTTTATTGTATTTTCACTCTTTAGCCATAATCCTGCAGCTGTTGGTGCAAAGAGTAATCACAAATTTCGCGTTAACGTTTATCTTTTTTTTCATCGTTTGAAAAGATCTTAAGTACGACGACTCATACTTTAATTGTGGCAACTTGTGAAAAGATAAAATGACAAGAAATAAAGCAGACTGGTAAAGCAAAAAGACGAATCATTTAAAAGGCAAATTGGCTAACATTAAAATAATGCATCAGAAGTCGAATCCGTCAAAAAAAAAATTAAGTCTATAAATCAAAAACTAAAATGTTTCGCGGGCCTCTGGACTACTCCTCACAAACCCAAAGGGGTGCGCAGACCCCAGTTTGGGAACCATTGCCCTTTTTAACCTCTGAATGTATTATAGTGAGTAAATGCTGACGTTTTCACTATCTTTAAAAAACTTACAAATAGGGAGGGCCAAAGTTCAGTAATAGTAATAAAGTCCTAATTAGTACTAAAACACTTAAAAACTACTTACAAGTATCTTGAAGGTTCTTAAAACATGACTATACACTTACTTGTCATAAACTTTGATCATGGCTGGAATGGCGCTGATAAATCCCACCAATTTCCTGCTTTTAGTAACACGAACTCCACAATGCCACTCCGCAATCCAACCTGGCGGACGCAGCGCCCTTGAACCAAAATACAAAATCATTTATGGAATCTTCACAAAGTTGATTATTATGGTTAAGACATCAAGACAGAATTCGACTCTGTGTCCTTTTTACCCGCATTTTCGCAGGCTTGTAAGTGCTTATTCAGTGTATGTCTGTTACCACACATTTGTTTTCGTAACAGACTAGAGGCTCGTTATTATGTTTATTCTTTCTCTACTAGGATATGTAGGCACAGTATGATTCGGAACATAAAACTTCACATCGCAAACCTAATCAAACCAATTGATAAACGCTGATCAAGGAGATTCTATTTTAAATCTATATAAAATAAACAACTACATATATTGTTTCTAGATACAAAAATTCTAGATGGTATAAAACTTCAATATAGTTTTGAAAAAAAGCTAGATTTTTCCGCTTAACGTAATTCAGCCTTTGAAAGCATCACGAAAAGCTTTTGAACGAACCGCTTTTTTTCAAAGCTACATTGAATTGAACCATTAAGGCGTTTCGCCTAGCATTCTGCACAAGAAATTATCTGAAAAAAAATGAACATTACCCACCTCACAGACAGTAAAAGATGGAATTTTGGCAATATTGAATGCAACTTGAAGGGATAGAAAGGACGAAAGTGTATGCAAGTCTGAGTTAAGAGAATTAGCGAAATAGTTTAACTCAGAGGTTCCCAACCGAAAAGGAATCCACCCAGGAAGGAATTTCCACATTTTAGGATTTACAAATTTTAATTCTGTGGCATTTAGTAGAAAATTTTGTTCAAGGATTATTCCATGCATTTTCCTGACTTAATTATTTAGCAATGCGGTGGCAGGAAGGTAATCTCACACAGGGGTGTTGGAAAATCTCAACAGCACAGGGCAAGCTATGCTGAATATGGCAATTTTCATTTTTTGACACGCAGTTTCATTTAAACAGAGGCAATTTTTCGGAGATTATTTGAGAGATTTATTACAAGAAAACCTCCAAAAAGAAGGTCACCATATTAAAAGTGCAAAAAACAAACCCGCGTCGCAAGTTAATCTCCAAAAGAAAAAAGGCGTTTATCCTCTATAAAATGCAAATGCTATAAGATGCAAATGCTTTTTGGCCCGCATGGCACATGCTTTCACGTAGCGCGGGTCGTGAGTACACCTAGCAATTCGAAAGTCTCTCTAATGCTCTGTGGAAATCGAATGTGCCCACCCGGAAGGGTATCCACTCATTCCGATGTTCAAGGGCCTGCTAATCAGCAAACGTCCTTTTCAGGACGGGATGATGAGTGCGTTGCACATAAACTGCCCTTTTCAGGGCGCATCATCAAAAAGTTCTGTGGGCCCTCAATACTACAACTGAACATCGAAGGCCTCACAGCTAGCAAGATGAACGTTCTTCATCGCCTTGCTACTCAGCTTGAGGCGTTCGTCCTCCTTCTACAGGAGACCCACTGCATATCTGCAGAAAAGCTAGTGCTATCAAACTATCAACTAGCTGGGTTCTCCCTAAGCAGAAAGCATGGCCTCGCCACGTTTGTCCATGAGCGGCTAAAATGGACCTTATACGATCAATCTCCCACGACATCGGAGACTGAGTGGTTGTGCGTGGATGTTGACGGCTATAAAATCGTTAACATCTACAAACCTCCACCAACGCGGTTGCAAGTTTCCGACCTTCCAGTGTTCACTCACCCTTGTCTATATGAGGGTGATTTCAACTGCCCCCATGTCGACTGGGGTTATAACACCAACAGCGCGGATGGAGACTGCCTACTGGCCTGGGCAAGCTCCAATAATCTTGCCCTTCTCCACAATCCCAAGGATGAACCTAGCTTTCATTCTGGGCGCTGGAACACTGGCACTAACCCGGATCTTGCCTTTACCACCGTCGGTCCTGATAGTCGCTTGCCTTATAGACGCGTCTTGGAGAAGTTTCCTAGGTCACAACATCGACCTTCGCTTATAACACCACCAAGGCTTTCCCTTCCAGTACCGGGAAGGCCTGTAAAGCGATGGAACTTCCGCAAGGCCAACTGGAGCCACTATAATTCCTTGACAAATAAGCTTGCAAGGAATTTGCCATCACCTGATTCAACAAATGTGGATCAGGCCTACCAGGACCTTTGCAATACCATCAGCAAAGCAGCCAAGAAAGCTATCCCACGCAGTCGTCGTAACACCTACATACCGTGTTGGGACGCTAAGTGTGAGGCCCTATACCAAACGTTTCTGCAATCCTGCTGGAGACCAGTCAAGCAGGGCTGCTACAGCCCTAACCACTTGGCTTGACAAGAAACGCAGAGACCGATGGTCGGAGGCAGTCCGAAACATCGACTTCTCACACTCAAGCAGAAAGGCATGGAGCATAATTAACAACCTTACTGGCAGGTCGCGACACAGCCCCCGTAACTGTCCCGTTTCAGCTAACGCCATTGCTGCTCAGCTGGTAAGAAACGAGAAATACGTGGGTGTAGATCGTGAGTCGTCTCGACTCATTTCTCAAGAAGTGTCTGACCGTTGGAGGGCTTTGATACCATCTCCAGTGAATCTCTCTGGCGACTTCTCGCCCAGAGAATTCGCTTCCACTCTCCAACACGCTAAGCCAGGGAAAGCTTCGGGCCCTGACTCTATTTGTCCGGAGCTTATAATCCATGCTGGAACTGCTTTGAAGTCATGGTTACGTGGCTTCCTCTCTTCCTGCTTGCGCCAACTCAAAATTCCCTAAGTCTGGAGAAGAGCACTTGTAGTTGCGATCCCAAAGCCAAACAAACCTGTAGAGGAACCAAAGAGCTACCGTCTCATCTCCTTGCTCTGTGTCCCCTACAAGATCCTCGAACGACTGATCTACGCTCGTATTGAACCTATTGTCGACCCCCTGCTCCCAGGCGAGCAGGCTGGGTTTCGACATGGTAAATCGACAGTGGATCAAGTTGTCTTACTAACACAAAACATCGAGGATTCTTTCGAGGCAAAAAAGAAGGCCGGTGCTGGGTTTGTAGATCTGACAGCTGCATATGACACTGTCTGGCATCGTGGCCTCACCTGCAAGCTGCTGAGACTTCTCCCGGATAAACACATGGTTCGTATGATCATGGAACTTGTCCGGAATAGACGTTTCACCCTTACTACCGGTGACAGCAAGCGAAGCAGGTTGCGACGTCTGAAAAACGGCGTCCCACAGGGATCGGTCTTGGCACCCCTTCTTTTCAATACCTATGTGTACGATCTTCCTTCAACGGTCTCCAGAAGGTATGCTTATGCCGATGATCTGGCACTGTTATACTCTTCTGATGACTGGAAGGACCTGGAAGGGGTCTTAAGCCAAGACATGACTACAATCTCAACATATCTCCAGACTTGGAGGCTACAGCTCAGCCACACTAAAACGGTGACGACGCCTTTCACCTGAACAACAGAGAGGCCAAACGTGAGTTTAATGTCTACAACAATGGCGAACGCCTGCCATTCTGTCCAGTCCCTACCTATCTTGGAGTTAAACTGGACAGATCACTCACGTTTCGTCACCATCTTGAGGCATTGCGCAAAAAACTAACAACGCGCGTTGCACTGATGAGACGACTAGCAGGCTCAGGTTAGGGCGCTGGAACTAAAACACTGCGTACAGCCGCCCTATCTCTGGTCTACTCTACTGCGGAGTACTGTGCGCCAGTTTGGTGTCGTAGTGCACACACTCGCCTCATCAATAGTGTTCTCAACGACGCATTGCGCATTGTCACTGGATGCCCGCGTCCAACTCCAACAGACTATCTACCCGTCCTCGCAGGTATCCAGCCGGCTGAGCTTCGCCGATTAGGAGCAACGCTCTCCCTGGCATATCGTGGCAGTCTGGACCCTGGCCATATTCTTCATGAATTATTGGCTGGGTCCCCAGACGGCTACAGAGAGACTAAAATCTAGACGCCCCTTTGTGCCCGCTGCACGGAAGTTACTGCAAGATCTAACTAAATTGGATATTCGTGCAGCTCAATGGACTGACTTTAAATGGAGCGCGGAATACTCGGAGTGTTCATCTGATCTCCGTGCTTTCATTCCTAGGACAAGCAATAGGCCAATGGGGATGGGCCTGCCCAGATTATCATGGGTCAGGCTCAACCGCTTGCGGGCTGGTGTTATGTGTTTTCAGTCGTTCATGCACAAATGGGGCCTTGCTTCTACATCGAATTGCGAGTGTGGCGCTGCAGAACAAACCGCGGAACACATCATTCTGACATGCCCCGTACATCGGGCACCTACAGGAATACGTGGACTGACGGTTTTGGATGTCGACACACGATGCTGGCTGAGTGCCATCACTGCCAGCATCTGAAAATGTGGAACCCTTCCAAAAGAAGAAGAAGAAGAAGATGCAAACGCAACATCACTAAAATTTTGTGTCAAAAGTGTTCAGAATTTTCTATAATTTACAAAATTTAAATAAAACAATTTCAAAAATTTTATTTTTAAAAGGGCTTTTCTGCCTCCTCTACTGCATCCCTGCACGCACGTTCCTATTTTTGGTCCACCTCCCGAAAACTTCGCTTCTGACTAAGCACTGGGCAAGGGCTGTCGATTTGAGTATAAATAGCAAGGCATACCAGATCATCGAGGTAACTTTTCTCAAGATGCTATTCTTTGAAATGATCTTTGCTTTGTTGTTGAGGCTGCGATACAGCGTTACACCAACGCATGTCGGATCGGGAAAGTATAAAAAAGCATAACACGCAAAATAAAATCTTGTTTTTTATATAATGTTGACAGGTATCAGACCAGTTGCCCCCAGGTCTCTTACTCCTAGGACATTTACCCCCCAATGCCAGTTTTTAATACTTTATTACAGGATGACTACTGAACATTGATTGTAATTGATAATATCTTTCATTAGCGATCAAAGGTATCGCTCTATTTTTCTAATTTTTTGAAATCCTATTTCAGAAAAACTATGATAATCAAACAATTTTTTTATTACATGAATAAGGAAAAACTTTGAGCCAATAGCACACGCTTTATCATGGAGTTTATTAATAGTACAAAAGGACGTCGAAAGTTAGTGTATAAAGGATTTGTCTATGTGAAGCAGAAAGACTTACGGTGAAATGGGACGAAATGAAAAGCAGTGCAAGATAAAAGTGAAGTTATCATTTCCAAAATGTTAGCCGGTGAACCAGCCCAATCATAGAGGCGAAAATATCGAACAGTAACACAGAGACTGAAATCAATGGTTGCTGACAATGATAACAGACCGATTCCTGATTTCCTACGTGCTATTGCACATAATATTCAGTAATTCAATTGTACTGTAGTTTCATGATGTTCAGTCTTTTTTTGGTTCATGCAGTATGGTTAATGTGATTATTTTTAACAGTTCTGCCATTGTGTAGTTGATGTGATTTCACTTTCATTGTATATTATATAATGGGGGTAAATGTCCTATGGGGTATGTTTCGTAAGGAAGTAAGATGACCGAGGGTATGTGACCAGGGGATAAGTATCCTAAAATCTGTCTAAAAAGGAGGAATTAAATGTTTCAAAAACGTGCAAGGGAGGAGTGCATTAACAAAGGTTGGGAACTGCTGGTTTAACTAATTAAACAATTGAACCTACCATCGCAAAAATTCCGCTGAATAATCAAATCGGAACATATTGTCTTCATCCTCAACGTAGTTCTCATTTAGTAATTTATAAACTTCTTCAAGCTGAAAACAATCAATCTAGTGTTGAATGGTCACAAACAGCACAAGAAATTTATCTTTTTGCCAGGCAAAAGTCAATTATTAAATCTCCATAGTACAAATATGGATATTGCAGATGCAGTCCGTGTCTACCATTAACCGCCTGCTTTTGCATCAGGCTTTGATTATTGTACAGCAAGCGAGGCAATTAAGATTTTGATAATTATACGAGCGTAGTACCTGGTACTGGTACTGAGTGACGTTCGTTTGAATCATAAACTACGCCATACATTTGATTTATAAACCACATGTTTTCTACAAATCACTGATAGGAGCAGAAAACAATGTATAAGGTTTCATAAAAATATCTGGCCGCAAAAGCAAATAAAACTTTCCACTTAAACTTACTGCGTTCTAATTTGAGTTAAATTGTCTTAAATGCTATAGTTTCTAGCTAACATTTTACTGTACTCTGCTCAGTACTAAACGTGGTCCATTCAGTAAGAACATAAGATGCGACTCAGCACATACTTTACAAATGGCGAAGCATACAAGCAACTTACATACCTGAACATTGTCGCCAAGATCAATAGTATCCCATTCGAAACCTGCAGGCAAACTATATGACTGCTCACGCACATGTTCCTTATCCGGCTCAATAATTCCCACATCCTCAACCATATCAGCTAAAATATGTGTAAAAGTATAAGATACCTCTTCTAACTAACAACATATCTCTTATTTCTGTTTGCTTTCATATAGTCATTTTAGAGAATTACTATTTTCCTAGTAATAAAGCACTTTCGCAAAGACTTTATTATCATAAGTTTTAGTCTAATTACGCCGTCTCATTGCAGAATAACCTTTTACAGCAACGCATAAAGCACACTTACTTGACAGCTACCAGCAAATGGTCAACTGCATTTTTATCATAACACTAAACCACGATGAAATTTGTTGATGATTTAGATATTGCTAGTTTATTGCAATGTAGCTTAAAACTATGTTAAGTCGAAAGCTGTGTAGCTGACAATTTGTAAGTGACTATTTTGGGATCTTAACTTTTTGAACTTCTATCGCTTTCAATAAGTTGTTTACACAACTGTGATTTTGACAATGATAGGTCAGGAGATGCGCATGTTTTTATTAATGACATCACAGTGAACCTTACTGTTGTTTTCTTGGAAGGGTGAAAAACAGCAATTTTTAACTTTTTTTTTGCTGTAACCCACTTTATGAACTAAATCCCCATTTCCCACAACTCCCAATCGCATTTAATCCATTTTTATTAGTTCGTCCATGGATTCAACTGATGTAGAAAAACAAATGACACAAGGTTATCAAAACAAGGCATTCTATGAACCTTATGGTGATTCCTAATTCCACCCAGTTATTACCTACCGGCTAAGAACCGTTGCTGCTTAATCTTTTTCTACTTTTTACTCTTATGTTACTAAGTTTACTAAATGCACCCCTAAAACGCTTTTTGCCTTGTTTTTAAAGTGATAGTCTTTTTTTGTAATCAACAGTTTATTGACCCTAAGAAATCTATAGTAGTTTATGCTTAGTAAATGACCAAAAATCTCCAATGTGAAGAGAAATATATATAGTACATAGACATAAAGCAGTATCAGCTTATTTGGCTCATAAAATGTGTTGTTGTTGGAAGATGCAGAGGCTTACACGAACAACTACTTTGGCAGCACGTAGTTTCATCGTTGATGAGTTCGTGAATATATATCGAATAATGTATCAACAAGAAATGATTTTAATCAAATGCGGTAGAGTAGTTATTTGCTACTGAAATAGCACGACCTTGCAGTCTGTAGTCAGGCAGATCATTCGAGCGATACATACGACAAAGGAGTAAAAAATTAAATTTCTGTCTTGCTATACAAACGCAAGAAGGGAAGATTGCTATAAAATGCCTTTACCACAAAAACAAGCATAAAGAGCTTGCAGGTATGGAACCTATAAACTGTAGTTTACAACTTTGCATTGCTATAATGTACATTGCTGGCGATATTTATTCATTCATACGTGCGAGCTCATGTTTTGATTGGAAGCCTTTTGTCACATTGGTCCACTGGGTCAGGTAGACTGCTCAGCCAACCACCAGCCTGCAAGAAAATGATGTAGTATCCTGTTAAGTGGCTTTTCCATGGATACAACAAACAAACTTTCCATTTTTTTTCTTTACATTATCCTTTTCGTAGTAAGGCTCAGTAGAGACGTTGAGACGATTATTTTTAAAGTCTTAGTATGACTCAACAAGTAACTTAAATCAAAGTCCACTAACTGCAAAGTAGATACTCCAACCACTACATCTCCGGGTAACAGGCAATGTTAATAAAACATATGAAGTGAAACACGTAAAGCCATGATTTAGTGCAAGGTAGACTAATTACATGATTGCAATGAACAGCAAAACAACTCGCATTTCAATGTGCAAAACGAATCCACTTAGTAGCCTATATCTATTGTTAACTAAGAAATTTACTTAATTTTGGAACTGGCTGAGTATCCCAAAACTTCCATTGCTTCTTAGAAGGACTTTGTGTATTCGATTCTTTCTCAATGGCAGCCAACATGTTTCTCATGCTTTTCAAGCTGATAGGTTTCTAAAAATTGGAATTCAATAAGTATGGCAGTCACACTGTTAGAATATTAAATTGACAAAATTGCTTGCTTGTGTTTCAACAACATGATAACAGAAATACAATAGACAAATCATAAATCTAACACAAAGCACTGTTTTTTAAAAAATTAGAGAAACTACCGTAACTAAACCTACTTCTAAACCATTTCACTTTAGTTCACCATAAATATATCATTGGATTCTAACAGAAATTAAAATTTAGCGACAAACGGTCAAAATTGTGCTTGTAGTATTTTCAACAACACAACATACTTCAACAATATACAACTGACGTACTACAACAATATCACATTTCAATAATATCACATACTTCACAAAAGATAAGCAAATAAGTAGTATAGTAAAAGGTATTGCTTACATCAGCTGATTTTGCAACATCATTTTGAGGTTGAGCTTGTTTATTTTGTCTATTTTTCTTCTTTTTTTCCGAAGATGATGATGTAGAAGGTTGGCTGGATGGATCACCAGATGAGGCAGACGAGTTGGACTGTATTCTAAACGTAAAATGCACTAATGACCACCAATACCAGGTTTTTTCAAGCAGAAGTCAGCTACTAATATTTTTTATAGTCATTTCGTGCTGCTTCCTATCAAATTGATGGCGTTTTTTTTTATTTTTTTTACCATAATAAATATGTTTGAGCGGCATCGTATGTACATTATTCACTGTTGCAAGTAGCCACTAATAGATGGATAGACCTTTGGACTCTCTGGCAGTGCTGCTAAATCAGTTGACCACAAGGTGTTTACAATAAGCGGTAGCCTTCACTTTTTGTTGCACATGCTTGGTAGACGCTTCTAGCATCACTGCTTTTCAGCATCATTTTAAATGTCTTTATATCAAGAGTGGCTACTATTATTTTGCAGAGATCCTTTTGCATGGTTATTAATCAAAAGCATCTTCAGACTGAGATTCCTTTTAAATGATGTCAATAATGTAGTTCAAAAAGGTTCAATTTTTGCGGAAAAAGCAATTTATACGTAAAATAAGCACCTCTAAAAAGAAGTTGCTCAGATAAACACACATTGACCAGAATGTCATTTGTAACCTACAAGATATATTATCTACTGTCACTACAAAAATATCCACTGATGATATAGCAGTACGGTGTCGAACTTGCACTTAAAGTTGCTAAATTGACGGTGTATTTGCTCAGTGCATAATATTTCCCACGAGCAATAACCTCTTCAAACGCTTTGTTGATTTCATTGTACATTGATTTGATTTTTTGCTTTGCAGACGCTTGATGCAGAGCTGAACAGCGAGTTGAGTTTTTTATTTCATGCATTGGACATGCTTTTATTGAGCTCGGTTGGCTGCAAATAAAACTCATCAGCGAGAAGAGAATTTGGACTGTCAAAGTCAGCTTTCACCAATGTAGTAAAATTGAATTCACCAATTTTACTACATTGGTGAAATCTATAATTCCAACAACAGAACGCAGTTGTCAATAGTATTGGAATAAACCCTAACAATGGGTAAAGGCACAGAGCCAGATTACCCCAAACAGTTCAGGTTTTTGTTTCAAAAAAATATGCTGTTTAACAACTTTTACTATGCACATATTGCTTTTCACTTCTTGAATGATACTAGGCTGTTTTTTTCTAGTTTTCTTAGTGCACTGACTACTCAGAAGTCAGAACATAAACAAACAGAAAGTTCATTTGTGAGTCATTAGTCAGTTGATCCAACACTTTGGATTTTGATGAAACTTAAAAAGCTGGTAGAACTTTTGCTCCTGATCTCAGAAAACTAAACTTTTTTAAAATCGGTTATTTGTAGCATGAGCTACAACGTTTTAAAAATTAGTTCTGTGATCACTCAAGTGGAACAAAAGCTTTGGAACTGTCAACCCAAACTTTAGTGCCTCATATTTTCAATATTTCTATGTGTTTTGCTTTGACTTTTTGTTATGTCGACACTTGAGGACTGCTGAATCCTTTTGTTGACATGATCCCTCTAGCTCAATGTTATGACCCCTGAACTTACAAAATTTAACTATAGGTTGAAAAAGTCATTCAAGCGTAACATAATGTTTGTTTTCAAATATCTCGTGGTGTCCAAATAGCAGCATTACAAATGAAACATCATATAAAAGGTCTTGATGAGGAGAATTTAAATCTATTCTACATCATGAATTGATATAACTCATCGCCTGAGTCAACTTTATTAAAGACTACCGTAATAAAATCGATTTCAGCATTTAATAGGCCATCTTAGGTTTGTCACAAAAACACACCAATCCCAAGTTAAAAAATAATGCTAATGGGCTTAAATTAAACTAACAAGGTCTTCTTTCTTTCTTTCATCCCGTGGCGATTGCCATTGGGGCACTGCAGATGTCTAATTTGTTTTTGGTTGTGTTTATCATGAAGCAAATTTTAGGCTGAGACAACTGGCAGAGCCCATCCCTCTCCAGGCCTGGCCACCTGTCTTCCACATAAAGGCGGAGGCATCCCGTTAAGCGCCTTGCCCAAGGACACAACAAGCAAACTTGCTGGCTTGTTTTCCACAACCTCCCCTAAATGCTGAGCGCCAAGCAGAGAAGCTGTGAATACCATTTTTTAAAGTCTTCAGGTATGACTCAACAAGGGGATTGAACCCCAGGTCTACCGACTACAAAGCAGACGCTCTAACCACTACGCCATCACGTCGGTTGAGGTTAACAAAGTGAAAAGTACTTAAATTCTGTCTATTTTAATAAAAAAAATCACTATGATATCATAGAAAGAAACTGGTTTCTGGGAAATCATTGGCTAGTTACGGTGAATCAGATAAAAATCAGTGGCAGAAAGATAAAGGTAAACTAATGGCATGAAAAAATGAAAGAAAAAAAGAAAAAAGAAAGAAAAAGTAGGCTAATGGGACAAAGGTGGAAAACTGAAAGATATTGAAGTAGTGGAGTACAAAGAGAAAATAAAATAGGCTAAATATGTAAAAAGGAAGAAAGGAAAATGCATGAAGAAGTAGAAGAAAGGATACAACAGTAAGTCAAGATCACTCAGTTTTAGATAAAATGATGTCTTTTAGGTTGATTTGTGCTTCTAGTCTACAGATCCTTTTGCTTTAAAAAATATCCAATAGATATGCCACGGGCGGTAGCAAAAATATTACTTTGTAGCAATCCCAAATTTTTGTTATTGAATTCCAAATAGTTAGGATGTTGTTTCAAAAAAGTATACGTAGAGTGCTGCCTTATCATTGTCACAAAAACAGATGTACCAAATGTGACGATGTCTATTCCAACAAACTGAAAAATGATTTTTTGACTGTCAGACGTGGTGATAAGGATGGGCAATTCAGAATAATATACTATTCTAGAATAGTTAAACCGAATCCGAATCCTTTTTTGGCAATTAACACAATCAACATAAAAGCATTTATTACAAGTTTACAACAAAAGCACAATCAGAAAACGAGTTTATTGCAGTGCAATCAAATTATGTCTGCACGTGTGTGCATCATGAGAAAACGGATGCATTCGATCAATGTTTGTGTGTGTGTGTGTGTTAGTTTTTGAATCATTGCATGCAATTGATACTTTTACAAACAGAAAATCTGTGAACAAGCAACGTGCTAATGCTTGCCAGCAGGATATTAACCGAATCCTATTGGATTCGGATAGTTTGGGATTCAAATCCTTTGGATTCGGTATGCTGAATTGCCCATCCCTACGTGGTGATTGAGAAAATTTTGCGTTGTGTGGCAAAAATTAAAAAATTATTGCAGTTCAGTTTTTGTTTGATAGAGAAAACCTTGCCATTTTTACTAGTAATAAAATTACCTTTGATTACAGTGTTTCTATGCCTTCTAAAATTACCACATGACGCACATTTACCACAAGGTTTTGAAGATCCATCCCGTTTTGAATTGATGTGAGCACAACAATTTAGAGCAATTAATTTTACAATTAGTGAGTAATGAAGTGTTGAAGGCCTTCTATAAACAATGATTGATGGCAGATTGAGCTATTTTTCTTTAGGTGTAAGAAAAATGCAGTTAGTGAATGATGTAGCGCCAACTACTTTTTTGGTCCCCCTTGTAATTGTTGATTGTGGATTTGAATCTGTCAGTCCAAGTTTTGGCAATACATAGAATTTCATTCACTGTTTTCATATTGAAGTTTGATTGGTGACATTAGTTTTGCAGTTGTTGAAGACTTTGATGATAACATTCTTGTGGCTCATTTAGACGTCAAAGTCCCATTACTTCTCCAAAAACAATCAGTTTGTAAATAATAGATCTGTTTTTAGAACGAACTAAAGATGGCCTACTAAATGCCAAAATCAGTTTTGTTAATCTTTTTAATAAATTTGACAGATCTAATGAGTGATGTAAATGCGAGTTATAAATTTATAATCCATTGAATTGTCACAAAAGTTTTCATCTGTGTGGGATTAATTCTACTGACACTTCAGATGGATCTATTCTATAAAGCGCGATTCTGTCTGTGTGTTTTAACTCCTCCAAAACTACTGAACGTATGAGCATCAAACTTGGCACGACTGATAACCACCTTAGAGTGAGTGTCATAAGGGGTTTGTGACATCATCATGATTTTGCAATCCAAGATAAAAATTACATTTCTTGACTGAAGAAAGCAGTTTTTGGCGTAACAAAAGCCACTACCCGACTTACCAACTTTGACAAATTTCATGTCTTTAGGATTTGCAAGAAATCATAATTAATGATTAATTGTAAAATTTGTTTTCTTAATCTACTCAAAAATTACTGATCACCGCAATGCAATTAAACATTTTTTGGAAGATAATGCCAACATGCTCTTGATTAAAACAAATTTACAATATTTTAAGCTGAATTGATCATGTAACAACAGATTATTGAAGCATTTTAAACCTTCCAAGCATGATTTTTCTCATTTTTTTTGGTTGCTTCAAACTCGCTTTATGATGTCATAATGAGTCTGGTATGATTAACACAATCTTTGGCTATCAGAGATTATAATAAGATGAATTTTTCAACGATGTAACATTTCTACAAAATCAATTCATTTAACTCTCTCGCTCCTGCGATAAGCAATTGATGATCTTGCATTTTTCAGTGTTTCTCTCATATATTTTTTTGCCGAGTAACAAAATCAGTTTACCAATAAATGGATTTGTGACTTTATTTTTCATCCGATTTCCATAAAATTTTCAAATGATCATGCTTAACCACTTGAGAGCAGATTTTTAAAAGCATTTCTATGTCCTGCTAGTGTTTTTTTTAAGAAAAATTGAATAAAATTGAAAATTCTTAAAAAAGAACTAAAAAATATGAATAAAACTGTACAATATAATGATAAAAATAGATCATGTGTCGGGTATATATACGCAATAAATGAGAAAAATAGATTCTGTGTCACATATATAAATTTGCGTAAATATACGTCATCTGCTGTCAAGTGGTTAATTCCTCATGCATCAGAAGATGTAAAATTTGTGCCTACTTGGATTTTCTTATTCCAAAAAGGGTTAAAAAGACAAAGAACCCAGTTGCAAATGACAAAAATTGACAAATTTTCAGCAAGAGCCAAACTACCTTGAAATCAAATTGAGACATTATGTTTTGCAAGAAAGCAAACCCTTCATCATTAACACAGTCTGAAAATTTGTTTGGTAAGTAAAAAAAAGTAGATTTGATTTTAAAAAAATATGATATGTTGCTAAATACCGGTCTCATATGAAAGGTTGGGAAATTTGCTTTCCAGCAATATATAACTTTAAATAGTTTAGGCTAAAGGGTATATGATAGTTACTGATCAAAAACTGGTACAACACATCATATCAGTTCAAAACTCCCTAAAATTTTTCGACTTACCTTCACTAATTTAGAATTTTTAGAAAAACTACATCTTTTAAAAATATAAAATAAATTGCAAACATTTCACGACTAAAGTCGTAGTTTTGTATCAAGTTTCCAAGGAGATAGAAGTTAAAATACTAGTTTAAAACCTAGCAGAAGCTTGGCTTCTCTAAATCAAAGTTTGCTGTATCCCTCAAAAATCATTAGGCTAGCCTGGTTATTTTATACCGAAAGTATTAGCTTAGCTATATTTGTAACCAATTACATGTTTATTTGAAAGGGGGGACAGTTGCAAACAAACAACTTTTTTCTAATCTTATTTAAAAAAATTTTTTTTAATTGAAAACAAAGGTAACCATAAATGATAGCCTAGATGTTGAAGGTCTGAAAACTAGACCTGGTGTATAAGTCGACTAGTGATTTTCTAGACAATTTATTAGGTTTGAAACGTTAACCTATTGACTGGGATTTATGGTACCAGGCAATTTTTGTTTATTATCTTTATCAAAAAAGTCAGTTTCATGTCATTTTTTCCTACGTTTTACTGGCTCAGACATACTGATTTAGCAAATGGCTGCCACTACGCACTCACTTTCAAACCAGAGTTTTCACACAAGAACATTTTATTATCTTTATCAAATTTAGTTTTTTAATCTACCAACACTATTCTTTTTGGCAATGTTAAATTCGCAAAACTAACAAGCAGTTGCAGATGACATAACCTTTCCAAGTTTTTTGCTGAAAAATGACCATGACAAAAATGCTAAAACTGTGTTCTTAATAAAATTTTGTGCTTGCTCTTAGAATGTTTGCTGTACTAATGATAAAAGTACTTTTGCAAACCAGCTGGATACCAGTACTTACTGTATAATAAATAGTTCTTCCTTACTTTGGCTAACTTCTTTTCACATTTCCTTGCTTTGGCTATCTTTTTTCACATGTTGCTGATGATTGATATTGTTTACAGCTAGTTGAAAAAGATGTGTCAATTTTTCAAAGAGCATACTGAAAAGACACCCAACAAAAATCTCGTTTTTCTGGCCAATACTAGGAGCAACACAGAGTCCCAGAATGCATGATATCCAAGAGAATATCCATGATACCCAATCTTCATTGGAGATGCCAATTTCTTTGATCACTACAATGTACCAATTAATATCATATGCAACACTAACAAAATCATTTTCTTTGGCATGCTGAATATACATATATAGATCATTTGAACTTCTTTACTGATGTGAGTCAGCTTCCAATGAAGAAAAATGGCCATTTATGCTTACATGATTCATGCCCAGGTAATTGTAGAAGCTGAAAACAAAGGACAAGTTTCCTTAATTGCTGCTGCTTTCCTAAATATAACTATAATTTTGAGATTACTGCCCACTAGTAGCAAAAATGTTACAAACTAATACAATTAATCAACTCCTCAGCATCAAAAAATACGGCGATTGCTAGATGTCAATTAGCAATTTTCAAGAAGATCTCCTATTAAAGGGATTTGACTCCAGCATCTAGGTAAAATAAAAAAATTTGCTCAAAAATGATCACCTACATCATATGGTACCATACAGCAATCTATTACATCATGTCAATAACCCACAACCGGTTTTGACCGTATTGGGTCTCATCAGGCAAGTGCAAAAAACAATCAATAATAAACATGCTGATAAAACAAATTTACCATTGGGTGCAAAAAAATGCAACACAAAACACTATGATAGAGCAATACCTATATCATGTTAAATCTTGATAATGAGCCTACACTCATGTTAGGGCTTACTGATGTAACTTGTTGTTCATGTCATGTGTGTGTGTCCTTGAATGTGACCCCCATGATATAGATATTGCTGTATCATATAGTTTTGTATTGCATTCTTTTGCACCCAATGGAAAATTTATTGAGTGTTTTTGCACCCGCCTGATGAGACCCAATAAGATCGAAACCAGTCACAGGTTATTGACATAATGTAATAGATTGCTATATGGTACCGTATAATGCTGGTGATCATTTTTGAGCAAATTTTTCTATTCTCCTCCGCATCAAAAATGGTAAACTAGTCATAAATTTTACTTCAATCACACAAAAATGCTATAAGATATAACATTTTTCAATTCTGCCACTAGAGGCAGTATTTGAGAAAACATGCACTTTATTGTTTATATTTACAAATTCCAATGTCTGATTCAGACAAATTTTTTTCAAAGTTGTGCAATAATGAGGCTCATTTTTCTAGATCATTAACAAGCATATAATCTACTATAGTAACGTATGAGTTTTAAAATACCAAAGTAATGTCAGAAATATCAATTTGGAGATGACCTGTTTAAAGAGTTTTGAAAATGGTTTTCAAAATTGTGATGTCAATGAAAAAATTTATTTCGTCTCAAATCAGATCAAGAACAGTTAAAAAAAAGTCATAACCCTAGCGTACACATTTCCAACAGTATTCAAAAAGCCATCAAACTGTTTTTTTAATTTGAACTCTCTTTGAAAATATTTTTCAGATGATGTATCACATGTAATGCTACCTACTGATCATGACAGTGAAATCAGTGGTCAAAAATTTATCCATGCATAAATAATTGCAAGGATCACAGTTAGTGAGCTTTGGTTCAAAGATCATAAGGTCACATTTTGTGCTTGAGTGGACCATGACATCTTCTGCCATACGTAAGAAGTTGCACTTAAAAATCATGTTATTAGCCTGAGTTGTCGAAGAGTATTAAAGATTAGTTTATTAATAGTAACGGTTTGTTCAACATAAGTGAGCATAAAACTGTTGAACTTCAAACACCTGCAACTTTGAGTCAGTTGGTCTGTTGTATATGAAGTTCAGGATATACTGGGGTAATTCAGGACAATAAATATATATAGAGTCATGCTTCACATAATTTGAATCAACACAGTAACTTTGGCTTTGCATAATTCTGAACAATTTTTTGCATCTCTAACTAGGCTAGTTTTGCTTGACCACACACACAGTGATGCCTGGCAGACATAATGCAGCATGATGACATAAACCAACCTATTGACACTTTCACAGTGAGTGAAATGTAATAATGGGGGCTATAAATTAGGCAATGGATTACAATTGGATTTTAATTGAATCAATCTGCAAATCAAGCCATAATGCTATCAATTCAGTAAGTTCAATTTTTATCAAAACCTTTTCATCAAGGTAGTAGCCATTTTGGCATCAATGGCAATTTATTTTTGGAGGCTATTTTGCTGTAGGACACTTTTGATTGATCAATTTCAATTGGTATGTATTAAAGATCTGACTTTTGGTCATTTCTGATTGGTCAATTTTACATGATCAATCAAAAAAATTTTGCATCTTTGTCTAAACTTCCTCACACTGTACATTGCCTCCCAATGTACACTGCCTTAGTAAAATTGCCCTGCCAGTCATGATTCTAACCTGTCACCATTGTATTTCAAGGCATTTGCACAATCCACTCACTATAGCATCACTGTCAGAATTGTAGCAATTATGGTTATATAAGCACACATGAATGGCTATTTCAAAATAGCCTTTAAGGGTAAAATGCTGTTGATGGCAAAATAATCACTTCCTCTCCTCAATTACTATCAATACTTTTAAGATTTTAACCTTGCCTTGAATGAAGTAATTTGTGACGGTAGATCTGCTTAATCAAAAAAACTCCATAATCCACATCCAAAAATTGCTGAAACATGCAGTAGGACTATATAATAACTAAATATGCACATGTTCAAAAAAGTACTGAAGAGGTAGATAAAAGTTGAACAACTGCTATTTGTCCTGAATTGTCTATGTATTCCCTATTTTTTTGTGATCAAGAAAAAATGATATACTGTTTCAAACTGTTAATCCTAAAATACAATAATCTAAAAAAATACCACACATTCTGCCAATTCTAATGCTGGCAGCAATTGCTCTAATTACTACAAAACAGTAGTGTGGATGCAAATCTTGAAAATGTACAACAATTTAGTCTTTACTGGCTTAAAATACATTTTAGTAATAAAAATTCAAAAAACCACAGTGTGACATCATTATTGTCTGCTTCTCAATCTAGAACAAATACAGTAGGTAAAGCACAAAAATGTTACACAAATAATGGTAATCCCTGATTAAAGCAGTTACAGAACAAAAAAAAACTGTATCACACTTGTGAAAGTGTTTGACTCTGCATACTGGTATGTATTGAAGTCATGACAATTAATAGTCTAGTACAATTGTGCCTTACTTTGTCATGTCTTCATTGTGGTTGACTAAATCATGTTTTCCTCCTTCATTCATAGTGGTATATTTTACAAAGTTATGAAGTAATGCTGGCAAGCCAACAGAACAGTTTAGAGTATTACTAGCACTGATTGTTAAGTAGCCTTACTAAACAAAATTAGCTTGACTAAACAGGTACTGTAAATAATTAGGCCTAGTTGTCAAGTACGCTAGCTATAGTAAACTCTAACAGACTAAGTGTAGTATCAACCTTCACATCTTATTTTAACAAAGTGCCTATTTTTCCGTCAATGGTATTTTGACCTTGGAGGCAATTTTGCAGTAGCTGTTTGTGCGTGTCTAAATAGCATAAGCTATTTGCTATGATTCTGGCAGTAACACTGCAATGCATGGATAGTGTAGCTACCTCAAAATATTATGGGTTTGAATCTTTGCAGGTGTGGTACTAAGAGAAAGGCAGTGTACATTGGGAAGGCAAATTTTTTTAGCTGATCATTAAAATTTCCAATCAAAAACGACCAAAAGTCACATGTTCAATTCGTTATAAAAGTCGACTAATCACAGAAATCTGTTGACAAAGTAGCCTCTGAGGATAAATTGCCATTGACGGCAAAATAGTCACTGCTTTATTTTAACCAAGTAGCATGAGTCCTTCAGCACACAGTGCTGTAATACATCTAGAGAAGAACTCGAGGGTACAAGTACCTGTACTACTGTAACAGGCCTACAGTAACATGCCATAATTTGTAAAAACCTTTTAGGCTTTTGGTTATGCTAGAACACCCTTATATTTAGACTAGCTTGAAGAGTTGCAAGCACTGCTGACACAGGCTGGTGCTGTTCTTATTAACCATAAGCACTGAGCTGTGCAATCAAGATAAAGAAATTTAATTGTAGTGTGTTTTTCATAAGAATAAAATAACGTACCAGCACAAACAAAGTGTTTATTGTAAATTGGGAGACACCCGTTGTTACAATACACACTGCTCCAACCTACTCTAACACTTTACTAAAAAATGGGCTTGCTTGTGATAGGCATATGCTGTAGTTCTCGGTAACGTCAAATAGGCATAGCATGGTATTCACAGAACAGTCATAGCAAAAGCTTATGCTTAATCCTAACCTTGAATCATAAGCTACCGGTACCCATTACCATATGCAGTATACAGGTATACTGATATAGTTTAAAAACAGATTCTGCACTTCACCAGAACCATAGACTACTTCTATGCAGTTATACTCATTTAGCTCAGCACCACCAGAAAGAAATAATCCAATCTTTGACAGGTACCGCCTCGGCTTATCCTCATTCGTCCCACTCTCAACAACGCATCGCGAAACCACAAATCAGAATCTTTGTAACAGCGATTGAACATGACATCGAAATTTTAAAAATTGTTTCAAATAAAATTATTGATCCCTAAGGATTTTTTGCAAAAGAAACGCGTTGTGATTTTAGTTTACGTTGCCTTTCACGTATGGCAGGTAGCAAATTGACCACGACCAATTTTAAATAGCAATTACTCAGCGATATAGCGTAAGAATATTATGTCAATTTTATAACTTTTTCTAAAATTTATTTTTCTTTTATGCATATCAAAAATTTGTAAATTGAGCTCCTAATAATCAAAGAATTAGTGTCGTTTTAATAAGTATCTGACATTGTTGCCATTACAAAAGCATCAGTTCTTCCAATTCCAGACAATAATTGAAACAAGATTGTTGTGCGCTCGATTGATATACTAAAAAACATAAAAATGGACTTAAACCGATAAACAAGCGTTATGTCTTTGTCCATGTTGACATCAAAACAGATAAGTTCTTGTAATTCGTCATTTAACTGGAATGCTAAAAAAGCAAAAACGGTTTTCACGAAAATTCTGAGAAAACAAAACTAATTCAAATTTCAAAGCAATTATTAGTATTTAAACCGACTTTTTTCTATTTTTTATATTGGAAGAAATATGCGAAAACAGCTGATATCAAAAATCATAATTACTGTTGCAACCTGACCATTTAACACAAGGTATTTAGGAAGCCAAACAAGTTCAAGTAGAGTTTGCTATCGCATGCTTCTGGGCTCAAAAATAGCTTGGCATTTTATTGTTTTTGTCGATGAACTCCACGTACTGAAATTACTCGCGACGCAGTTGATTTATACCTATTTTTATCACCTATTTGAAAACTGTTTGATTCCAATCAGAGACCCTGTAATCAGTTTTGTTCAAATCTCTAGTGTGGGTGATTGAAATTCTTGTGACATACTCCCTCTTTCAGCCGCATCTTTTTCACAAATTATCGTGGTTGTATACTAAGGATGCATTTTTTTGAGAGATGGTAAATACGTGATTTTGCATCCTAAACAGCAAAATTTTTATTGGATTTAACTGTGTTTTATAAATTTGTGAAAAGCAATACTCGAAGAAAAAACAAATGACACATTTGGCTGCATGTTGTTGCTGATTTGTGTAAACCACAAAAAATGATAATGAAAGAAGCAGCACAAGCCACGGTTGGGGATCAAATAAATACAGTACAAATTAAGATCTTCAGAAAATGAACTATAGACCTACAACGAAGGCTTGCTAGGCTAGTATAGCGTGCTGCTTGTGATGGGTCGCAGCAAAATGAAGTGGAGCCACAAAATAAAATGTTGACCTTAAACAGAGTGCAGTCGATTTATGTTATTTATCAAACGTGGTTGGCTACCGACACAATAGTATATGTTTGGTAGCAGGCTTTTTTAAACTTATCAGGGTTGTTCCACCAAACAAAAGTAAACAGTTGCTTGCTCTTTCGTATACTGGTGCATATTCTTTCAGTTCAACTAAGTTTTGTGAGGTCACTTTAATTCTTCAGGTCTCGTTTTTGACGAGTATTGCAGTACATCTAAAAATAGTTTTACGTGTCATTTTTGCGATCTCGTTAATTCCGAATACATCTAACAACTTGTTTTATTTGTTTTGCGTGCTTATATTTTATTCGCCAAGTATCTTAGAAAGCTAGCTTAATATTTGTTAACAAAGGCCAACCCTAGTTTTTCAAAAACAGACGAGACTTTGGTGCTAGAAACGATTGTCAAATTGGCTTATTAATGTATGAATATGATCTGATTTAAGATGGCAAGTGAAATTCTGTTTGCAGTTCACTTTATTGCGATTTCTGAAATTATGCTGAATTCACAGTCAATGAAATCATTGTTGTAAAAGAACATCACATTTTTGAAACCATTTCAAAAAAGATAATTGCGGAGTATGTAAATAATTTCCGGAAAATAGCTAGTGGAAAAAATGACTGTAGACCCAACTGCGAAAAAAAACAGAAAAAAATATTGACAAAGTTGTTCACTAGGTATTAAGTAGACATCAAATACGAGCTTTTGTTCTACCCGCTAGTAATAATTACCTCACGAAATTTCTTTGGTGGTTGCACATTTTAAGCTCATGTTTCATCAGCAGTAATGGCCAACTTCATCACAGCACGACATGGCATCTTATTTACAACAGTAACATATTTATAAGCTTTTTCAAAATAATTGCGCGCTAAGATTTACCAGCTATGATTGCCAAATAATTAATCATTTAAGATGTAATAGGATAACTGAACAGCCACACACAACTTTGCTCAGCGCAAATACTATAGCGTAATTTGACCAAGAAAAAACTGATAAATATATTACTACTTAGTCGTATGACATTAAGTTCGCAGCATTTACTCAAAACTTTGTCTTAGTTTTTATTGTTGTACCTCTCTTGTTGATGATGTAACTTCTTTTTCGTTTTTACAAGCATTTTTTTATAAATGGAAGTGAAGGTTTAATTTGTTTTTATGAACTTTTGTAATTCATGTGATTTTACATGAAGCTTTTGAATAAAAACAACTTTTACCGTTAGGGCTTTAAAACTTTTATACATTGTTCTTTTTAAGATTTTACAATGATTTAATGAGAAATCTACATGAAATATTTCAAGTACTTTCTGCAAGTTAAAGTGCATGTAAATTGGATGAGAAAAATTGCTTCTGTATCAAATGCAAAACAATAGTCTAGAATACTGAGTCAAAAGCATAATAGCGTTTTAAACCAACTCACAGATGAACTAATAAACGTTTTTATTGACATCTAAAACTTTTCGGTAATTCCTTTTGCCATTGGTCTCTAAAAAAGTGCCTAAAGGTTTTTAAAACGATTTAGAAGACCTTTGTTATAAAATGTTTCTACGGTTAAAAGGTCCATTTGAGGATTTAGGAGCATGTTTCTAGTGTTTTAAAACCTGACAAAAAATCTTCACTCTATTTTCCAAGTAGTGATGCTTCTGCTAAGGGACGGGCTTTGGCCCAAAATTTGCAGTTAAACAAAAAACAGTTTTGGTTATGGTGGTCTAGTATACTTTCACTTGTTGGGACAACAATTTTGGTGTAGACCTTTGACCTAGTGGATGGGGTGGGAGCTACCTTACGTTCTCAGTTATTATACTGGCGAAATTTGCTGCAACTTGACAATCTCATCTCAACAGGACCTCCTGGCATCCCAGAAGATGTTGACAGCTCTATGCTCAAACGATATCTGATGAACTGCAACTTCTGATGAGATTGTCATACGAATGAATGAACCTAATAGATTGCAATCTGCGGTTTGCTGGCCGAAATGTTGTGATCAGCAAAATAACGTGGCTGATTTTTTGCAAATGAAAAATACTTTGAATTTTCAGCTTTTTTTGAGGGGGATATGATATATTTATAAATAATTGTGTTAATTTACTAAGATTCTATATAGAATCCATGACATTTATTGGCAACACTACACTTTTTTATATCATCGTTGTAGCGCTCCAGAAGGCATCTAATCGTACTTAAATGGGTAAACTCCGTGTGGTGGTTTGTCACTTTTATTATGATATCTACTGAACGTAGATGGCGTTCCATGTATAAATCCAAGGTGTGGTGTGTGACCATCGGCCAGTATTTTTTGTTGAAGTTGCTGAGGTTGCTACATTGTGTACAAAGGTATTATCTCTGAGTAAAAACAGTTTCCATGCAATCGAGCCTGCATACATTTGGATAGAATATAACATGGCGTCGTGGGCAAGCACAAGTTTACTTCACTGACTCGTAAGTTGGTGCAGTGACACCTGCATTTTGAGCTGCGTCACTGGCTCACTGCCTACTGCAACTTTGCATCTAGTCCTAAGCTTACTCAATTGCAATGCGACATGACAAAAACTAAAAGACAACTGGAGGCAGAACTTGAACAGGCGAAGAAGGAAATAATGTATTACAGCAACAAGCTTTCTCATCAACGAGGGATCACTATTCAGCCCAGCCTTAGGTACCGCTCACGTGGCTGAACCTGCTGTTGACTGCACAGCAGGCCCAAATGCAACAGTTCATGACACAGCTGATCAACCCATCACAATTATTACATAATCAAGCTAATCAGGCAGCTGAGCGTAGTAACAATGTCACCCACGAGGAGAAACTCTTCAATAACGCCAGAAGAGTAAAAGCAGATGTTCCAAAGCCACCAACTTTAAATTTGGTAATTTCCCTTGGCGAATTTTCGAAGTGGAGAAAAGCTTGCAATGACTATGTTATTGTTTCTCAAGCACAAGAGCTACCGCCTTCTAGCGAAGTCGCGTTATAGCAAACGTTTTCTTCATGAAGCTACGGGAAGCAGTAAAACACATTCTTTTGATTTCAGATGACACGAAACTGGCATCTGATGAAATATTGGACAAAATCAAATAATGTTTCCATAGTCAGCGAAACATTACTCTAGATTGCGAGGCTTTCGAAGAGCGCAAGCAGGAAACCGATAAATCTTTTAATTCATTTTTGGTTGTAATTAAAACAGTAGCCAAAGACGAGATCTTTGCAATGACTGTCTGAACAGTCGTTTGATAACGAAGATAGTGTCCAGTATCTTTGACAAAAAAACGGAAGCAAGCTTTTAGCCCTATCGCCCCTTCATGATTTTGCAGACCATCAATGCCATTTGTAGATCGAAAGGATCTGCTCTGCTGGACGAGGCTCGCATAGACGGCAAAATAGCAATTTATATAAATAAGCTTCACACAAATTGACCAAGACCAAAAGAAAACGCAAAAGATGTTAAACCTGCGAGCACATGTTGCGGAAACACAGTTTGCCCTTCCAAAGGACAAACATCGTGTCCAGCTACAGGAAAACTATGTTCTAGGTGCGAGAAAATAAGGGCGCTTTGCAGCAGTGTGCTACGCAAAAAAATGCAGGTAAGATAGCTTCAGTCATCAGAAAAAGCATACGAAATGTGTTTCACAATACTGCGGGTGAGAAAGATACGTTAGAAGCTTCCAACATGTCATCCTCGTTCCCGACATGTAAATACTATGTTCCAATCGGAACCATCCAGGCTACGCCAGATGCTGGCTCTGAAGCATCTTTATTAAGATTGCAAATGCTCAAAAACCAGGGTTTTGAACTCAACAATTTAAATCTACCTTCCAAAGAAAAGTCAATTGCGGCAACTGGCCACTCCTTGAGTTGCGTACGCACGCTTCCATATCATATTGTCTATGGCAGTCGTACCACTGAGGACATCTTGCACATTTGTTGAGGCATCCACTTATGCTTATTAGCATGGCGTACATGCAAAAATTTGGCAATTTTGCCTAGCAATTACAGTCAAATCTCGTTACTATGCCACCTGTTGGGACCGAGGTAAAGTGGCATAGTAACAAGAGTGGCATAGTAACAAGGGTTTGTAAACGGCTACAGCACACAGTTCTGTATAAACGAAACGATAAACAGCTGTAAAATGGCTGCAGTATATGTACATGCAATGTATTCTCTCAAGTTAACTAGCTCAGCCCAAAACTCTGAAGAATCGTCAGTTGGCGCATGTTCTTTTGGCGGATCTCGTGCATCTCGTCTTCTAACTGATCGCATGCTTGCATCACACCCAACTTCCCGCTTCTCTGCTGCATGAACTTCCGGATGGTGTTCCATGCCTGCTGGGCATTCTCGAACGAAATGATTTCTTCCTCGACAGTTACCTCATCATCTTCGCTTTCCACTGGCTCCTTGTTGCCCAACATCTTCTCCGAAATCTCCTCCAATGTGAAAGATCTTCCAGTCTCGAGGCGCTTCAAGAAAGTCAGACAGCTCAATCTCCTTGTTCTCGTACGTCTTTTCCTCGGCAAGCAGAGCTTTTCCTCTATGATTCTGTCACGAATAAGGAAATTTGCCTTGTGAGAATAGTTTTCATATATGCGTGTAGTACTGTACTATTTTGTTCGCTCGGCTACTGATTGAAAAAAGGACCTTTTTCCTCGCAATAGGATTTGGCTGTAGTACGCCTTTGTTACGTCACCATCATTTATGACATGATAAAAATCCAGATTGATCTAGTGATTCTAGCTTCTTCGAAGAATTTCGTTGACCGATTGCACAACTTTTATTACGTAACTTAGAATTGCTTTTTTTCTTTTCATGTGATTTTGTTCTAGCGACTTCTGGATTGTTTTTTTCGATTTATATATAAGGCGACGGGATTTTTAGTAGTTAGTAATAGAGTGAGAGTAGTAGAAAAGTGCGTAGTGGGGAGAAAGAGTGATTGATTGACAGAGTAAAGAAGAGATATTGTTTTTTTGTGATGATTTATTGTGGATTCTGTGGAAGTGGCGAATATTAAGCAGTTATTGGTGAAATTAATTTTGGCGGTTTCCTGATTGTGTAGTAAAGTGATTAATTCTGAGATCGTTGAGCGAAGAAGCTTGAAGTCGTGAAGTACTATTTCTGTGAATACATTGTTCGGTTCTTAACGTGGTTTAAGGTGTTTTTCGTGGAAGCCAATCTTTTCCAAGTTTTATTAAGTTGCAGTCAGACCTAATTTTCCGAGCGGTTATTATACGTCGCCTCAATTTTAAAGAAATTTAAGATTGAGATAGCGCCGAAAATTCTCTATTATTATTAAAACGCGACAGATTCCCTGATCCATTGGTTGAGAATTGGCTGTCGTGTTGGATGAGAAGAAGACCAGTTAGATGTTGTCCAGCTGGAGCTTGGGAGGATGGCCACAGAAGTTATCGAGACAGAGCAGCACTCTGCATCCCTGCTGGCGGAGTCGTCCGTCTCAAGCTCGCAACACCTCTTCGAAAAGCTTGGCCGCCATCCAGGCTTTCGAGTTTTCCTTGTACTTGATGGGAATCTCCTTGTTCTTGAAGGCATGGGGTTTTCTTGGATTTTCCGATCGCCAGAAGAGAGAACTTCTCGGTGCCACTCATATTGGTCCCTACCAGAAGAGTAATCCTTTGCTTGCTCTTCTTTCCTCCAGTGCACAGTTCTCCCCTAAAACTCATGTTCTTGTTCGGAAGCAACTGCCAGAAGGGTCCAGTCTCGTTCAAGTTGAAGAGGTCGTCTGCGGAGAGCTGCCTGAGTAAGGGCTGGAGAACCTATTGTTGCCACTCAAGAAGGGTTTGTAAACCCACTGCACCAGCTTCACCCTGCACTGTTTTGAACGTAATGCCGGGCGCTTCTTGAAATTGTCCAGCCAACCGTCGCTGGCGATGAAGTCTGAAAAGTGCATCAACTCGGCGAGTTTCAAAGCCTTGTCCTTGATGAGATTACCGCCGACAGGCAGACTACGTCCTCTTGCTTGCTTCAGCCATATGAGCACCCCGTCGTCGAGCTTCGAGTGTTGAGCCGGCTTCAGCTTCATGCGTTTTGATAGAATTCCAGCTTTGATGGCAGCCTCGATTACATCCTTCTTGCTGAGAATTCCCTTCACTGTGGTTCTCTTAACTTCGATGCCCCATTTCTTGCTCATTTCCCAGGCCAGTTTGGATTGATTCGCCTCCTTCTTCGCAGCATCGATGATCTCCTTCTTCTCCTTCAACGTAAAGTCGGTTCGCTTGCGCTTTTGATTTGACATTGTGAGCAAAATTTGAAACAAAATTTAGAATTCGAAAATACTGTACTGTAATGTACTTTATAACACTGTAAAACAAAACGAGCATACTGTTAGTTGCTGCATTACATCGTCACGTCACAAGGCTGCTTTTATCTACAGCATTATACATCCATACATCTCACGTGGCATATTAGGGAGATTAAGGGATTGCATAGTAAATTTATTTTCTATTGAATTTTGTTGAGGACAATCAAAAGTGGTACAGTAGCGAGAGTGGCGTAGTAGCGGGATTTGACTCTATCCCAAACAACTGAAACCATTGGTCGAGCAACAAAAAGCCGCTTGCAACATAAATGTATTGATATATAATCAAAAATTCTTTGCTATTTCACCCCTCCCGTCTTTGGCAGAAATTGCGAACCTGAAAGTTATTTCTAATATGTAAATACGTACATGTGTTTGAAGTTGGCGGAAACCTTCGTCCAATGAGTGAAAAACCAATGAAAATGTTGTTGTTGGAAGAAGCTCAACCGTTTATAATTGTCCATCTACTACGCAGCAAATACCATTTGCTTATCGTATCCTTGTCAAGGAAGAATTAGACAAAAAGTGGCTGCGGGAGTCATTAAGCCAGTCACTGAACCGACCTGTTGGGTTCATTTAATTGTCATAGTCTCAAAGGAAAATGGGGGTGTTCACTTTTGTGTGGGTCTACAGAAGTTGAACCAATGCGTTCGGCGTCCATATCATCCAACCATGACTTCTTTTGAAGCAGTATCTAACATCCAGCCAGGCACAAAGTTTTTTACGATGCTCGATGCTACAAAAGGGTATTGGCTGGTCCGATTGGACCACCAAAGTAAAAATTTTATAATCTTTATCACCCCGTTCGACTGTTATAAGTTTCTCCGAGCCCCAACAAGATTGGCTTCATCTCCAAATGAATACTGCGCGAGAAAAGAGAAGTTATTTAAGGTGTTTCAGGAGCAAAAAAGTGGTTGATGATTTGCTTGTTCATAGTACTTATGCTCAGGACTACGTGAAAACTGTCGTGCAAGTAATAAACCGACGTCGCGGTCACGGCATCACGTAAAACCATGTTAAGCTAAAATTTATGCAGCCATCTGTCGAGTACATGGAATATGCTTTCGGTCAAGTTGGCTGTCACGAATAAGTAAATTTGCCTTAAAAGAATAGTTTTATATATGTATAGTTATTGTAATCTGTTGTTTTATTTTGCAGTGATCGTTTTAATTGTAAATCTAAATTGTTTGTGGCCCTAACTTGCTAAACTGTTTAAAAAAAAAGACCTTTTTTTTCTTTCGGATTTATAAATAGATTTGTAACTCACACGTCTTTCTGACATCACAATGACTGCCTACGTGACCTGGTTTTCTAGCGTATTCTAGTGATTCTTGTTTCTTCTCGAAGATTTCTTCTTTATTTTTATTATTACCGATTACGTAATTTATTAACGGTGTTTTTTTTGTGTCATGTGATGTTCTAGCAATTTCTAGATTATTTTCCGTCATATATAAAAGGCGGCGAGATTTTATTCATCCAGAGAGAAAATAATAGATCAGAGTAGAGATTAGAGCGTTGAAAATAGCGTTGTTGTGTGGTGATTGTTGTGACAGGAATCAAGCGATTTTTTTGGTGGTTTTTAGTTTAGTAAGTCTCTAATATTTATTTATTGAAGTGCTTTAGTTCTGTGTTTTGGCAAGCGAAGGAATTCGAAGTTATAAAGTGGTTTGTGAATATATTGTTCTGTTCTTGATCGAGAAGTGCGCTGGTTAAAGTATCTTAGTGGAAGCCAATCATTTTCCTAGCTATTAAGTTGCGACCAAACTTAATTATTCGATCGATACTGCAAGTCGATTCAATTTAAGAAGTAAATTGAAACTGAAATAGAATCAAATTTCTGTTGAAACGCGACATTGGTGTAAAAGCAGATCTAAAGAGGCTGGAAGCGATTTCCAAATTTCCTACTCCAATCAAACTCACAGGCTACACTCTTTTATGGGTCCAGCTAACCAACTTGGCGGTTTTGCGCACGAACTGAGTGCAGCTTCTGAATCCCTTCGTTAGCCTATGAAACCTAGAAAGGTATTTTTGTGTTGAACCCACAGCACGATGAAGCGTTCAACGACGTTTACAGCGTTCTCTGTTGTCCAACAGTCTTGGCTCCATTTGACCCTCACCTGCCCATCATGTTGCAAGCAGATGAGTCACGGCTTAAAGAATTGGGATTTAACCTCTTGCAAAAGCACCGAGATTGCTAGAAAGTGACTCAAGCAGGCTCACCCTTCACCACGGATGCAGAATCAAGGTATGGGATGGTCGAGTTGGAGTTACTTGTCGTAATGTGGGCAGTACAAAATTGCCACATGTACTTGCGGGGATTGCTTTTCTTTGAATTGGTAATAGACCATAAACCTTTGGAATAAATTTTTAATAAACCACACTCGACATGACTGAAAATTCAGCGTTTATATATTCCAAACTTTATGAAAAAGAGAAAAGGATCACGCTATCTCGGATACGCTTTCCAGAACTCCTTGCGAGAACTTGGACCAAGATGATATGATGGCGAAAGATTTGCCGCACTCAGTTGAGAAAAAAATCTCAAGTGTTTTCTGTGTGGGAGAGCAAGAAGAAGACAAAAATAAGCATCTAACTGACCATATCTTGTAAGAAATTAAAGAAATCGTGTGCTCGTAGGAGAGAATGCGAAAGTTACTTGACAGCATTGAAAATACATTTTCCAGTTCTCTCCAAAATTCGACAGTGCCACCTTTCAACAAGTTAAAACATCAGTTGTCCCTGGAAGACAAACTTATTCTCCTTGACGGTCAAAATATTGCTGTGCTTCAAGCTAAAAGGAAAGAGGTTTGGGGAAAATTGCATTTATCCCATCAGGTGATAGAGGGGACTAAACAAAGAGCCTGACAAACTGTCTACTGGCCAGGCATTAACAGCGATGTAAAAAATGTTGTGGAAGCTTGTGCTTCATGCGGAGAATTTTTTCCTAGCCAACAACAGGAGCCGATGCGGTCAAATCTCTTACTTTCACGACCGTTTGAAGAGGTTTCTGCAGATTTGTTTAGCCTCGCCCAAAAATTGTATTTGGTCTATGTTGACCGTTTACAAGGGTAGATCAAGATAGCGGAGTTTGGGCAAGATCCAACTTCCGCTCAAGTTATCAGAGTCATACATCAAAACTTCCTAAATACTGTTGTTCTTGTTTTTTTCGGTCAGGTGGAGGACCACAATTTGCTTCTTATAAATTCCGCCAATTCATAAAAAGAACGGTAGTAACGCCTTTCTCGAGTTCTCCTTATTATGCTCAGTCAAATGGCCATGCTGAAAGCGCTGGGAAAGTAATGAAAAACTGGTATCGAAAACCACAGCAAGTGGTAACATTAACAGCAATGAATTTTGTGAAGGACTGCTGGTGTGGTTAAATACTCCTGAAGCAACAGGACTATCACGCGCGGAGATTCATTGAGGTTCTCAGCTCCGGTTTATGTTGCCAGCCAAGTTTACCACGTACAATGCTATGTGGAAAGAAAAATTTGATAATCTCGACAAAGAGGCAACTGTATTACAACAAGCGGGAAAGAACATTATGGCCGCGTAAGAAGCAGCTAACACTCTTAAAACTTGAGCAAAAAGTGCGTATTCAAGACGCAAAAACCAAAATGTGGGATCGCCTCGGTATGATCTTTGGCAAGGGAAAAAATAAATTATTTTATAAAACTACCCAGCGGCAAAGTCCTCTGGAGGAACAGACGATTTATTAGACCTGTGCCGTTGGGCGATAATATGCGGGGAAGAACCTGAAAATGTATTTTGTGATGTTGATGTTTTGTTTTCATCATATAATAACAAACGCAAAAAATTAGTTTCTCCAAAAACCGGTCGAAGTCCCCAACGCAACCCATGATATTTTGATGAATATGTGACTTAGCATTTGTGTTGTTTCGTCCCGATTCGTCATAGAAAAAGAGAATTTTGGTATACTTTTGAATAATGGTGTTAATTTACTAAGATCCTATAAAGGAACAATGTTATTTAATGGCAGCACTGTACTATCTGACAACAAGGCAAGTTGTTTTCTTTATTATGTTTGTTTTGGTTACGTGTATAAAACTGGTATCTCTGAATGGAAGCAATTTTCCATGTACAATCGAGCCTGAATACATTCAGAACAGAATATAACCGGGGGGGGAGGGAGAGAGAGAAGGTCACAAGTCAATTTAGCAAAAGGCTGTTTTGTTCGCACCAGAGCATTATGACATCACAGAGCGAATTGGAAGCGTGCAAGAGAAAAAGAGAAGTATGCTTAGAAGGGTTACAGCGCCTAAATAAAAATTGCTTGTTTCATAGTCAATTCGGCTTGAATTACTGCAGATTTTTTTTATTGAAAGTACCTTGTTAATATCTCCTGAAAAGGTTTTTAATCGTATTTCTACGTTTAGCAGATTTTGAAACAATACAGTGAAAAAAATGAGCAATCAAGCGTCAGCTGTAACGTCATTTCAGACCCAAAAGAATGAAATGTTTGTAAGCTGAGTGCAGTGTTTCGTTTGAGCAAAAATGATCTTCAGTTGATAAATACAAATCAAAATAAAATGACTATTGATTATGACTTCATGATGACATCATAAACCCTCTTATGACGCTTACTCTGAAGAGGTGATCAATTGTACCCAGCTTGCTATCTCTACGCCCAGTAATAACAAAGATGTTGAAGACAATGTTCATATCAACGTACGTAGCCTACGTTTTAGATAGAACTCTGTTTATAAAAAGAGCTAACCGGCTGTGCTGGCGTCGCTTGCAAGGCTCCCATCAGTAATGTCGAGTTTTACAATATCGGTGCAGCCGGCTGCACCTGCTTTACCCAATAAATAACTGTGAGAGCAGTAATTAAAAGAAAATGTTCTTACCTAGCCAAATTTCAATCCGAAACAGCATCATTGTTTTTTGGAACGCAAGCAATTAAAAAAGGCATTATGGGCAGTTGCACACAGCCATTACACGTCTCCCAAATTTATCGAGCCCCTGGCATTGTCTTGTTTGCCCTGTTTTCACCATAGGCGTCCTTAAACTTAACGAACTTATATTTTTTTTAATTCAGCAAGTGCTTGAAAACATATTAATGTAGTGGAAGAGCGCCAATGTGATTGATATGCATTTTTATGATTAAGCTAATAAATATCATGCCCACTACCTACGACTTTTTTGTAACTCCAAGGGTATATGTATCAGCTGGCGCCTCTGGCTGCCTGCATGTTGCTTGGTTCTGGCATAAACGCAGCCATGGAAAGAGCGAATTAATCCGAAATAAAGCTCCCACAGTCAAGTTATTACAAAAACAGGAAGACCTCACCGAATTGGAAAAGAAATTGCTTCAGAATTTTAGTGATATGTTGCTCGACATGAATATTTTGGGCAAAACATAAATTAGGACCATCTTTACCACTTCCTCTTTTTTTTTCGGGTATCACCAATTTTTTGCGAGGAGTTGGCTACCTATTTAAACTTTTAGAGTCTTGATTTTTCCATGAACATTTCGAAATTTTTTATTGCTAATGTCAAGGAACGATGCTACTGAAAAAGAATAGTCAAAACGCACCAAAGAACTTTGCTTTCTAGAAAATGAAAGTTTGTAAAATGCAGGCACCAAAATTTTGAATGTTTTGAACCGGTAGGCAACATTTCAAAATTTGTGTAAGCCTCGATTTTTCATAAATTAAAAAAACATTTTAAGAGAAAATGCCAAAGAACCATACTTTCGAGAAAAAGCAATCGAAATATACCAGAGAACTAATTTTTTATAAAAATTACAAGTTTCTTAGGTTTTTAGGAAAAGTTTTCAACTAAAAATACAGGGTGGGCCATAAATAACGCACCAAAGCATATAAAACAATTCAGATAATAATAACAAACGTTTTGGGCCATAAATAACGCACCAAAGCATATAAAACAATTCAGATAATAATAACAAACGTTTTTATTAAAACACAACTTCTTAGCAAGATAAATCCGATTAAACTTCTTAGCAACAGATCGATTAGTGGCGCCATCGGCACCAGACATTAACACTAATTCAACTCGTTCTTTAATTGTTAAGTGCATACCCTAAAAATGATATAAATTTTTTTTAAAAGGCAAATCATAACTAAAAAACTTTGATTGAAATTAAATTTAACAGTTATAGTAACTGATATTGAAATTAAATTTAACAGATACCCAAAGAAAAGATATTTACATTATTTCACATCACAATTTATTTTAAACCTTTGGTGCGTTATTTACGGCCCACCCTGTATATTATGATGTATGATGACCAATTTTTGATCAGCCATTATAAACTAATCCTTAGCTTTAACTTATTAGACATTCATATTGCTCCAAAGAAATTTTACTAAGCTTTCGAATGGGACTTAATGTTAATATTCACCTTTTTATATTAAACTGACCTGTTTTTCAGCTTACCACTTTGGAAGGGGTAAAAAGTTTCTACAGAGACGTAAAAGTTTAATTTTTTTATAAATACAAATACAAAAGATACATGTCATATATCATCAGAATCGCCTCGAAATTAACTTTAATTTGTTGAACCAGTTTTTAAACTCGGTTGAGAAATACGGTCACAAATTAGTTTACAAGTAAAAAAAATTCTTTGAAAAAATTATCATGTGATGATCTCTGGTAGCGAAAGACTGTGCTACCAGCAATTGTACCAGGCAGCATTATGAAACCATAGAGCGAGTTTTATGCGTGCAAAGAAAAAAATCAGAAACATGTTTACTTGGCTTAAAAGGTTTAAATAAAGAATAGCTTCTCGCATCGTCAAATGAGCTTAAATTGCTGTAAAGTTGTTATTATCAAAATCACCTAGTTAATATCTTCAGAAAAAGGTTTTAATTGCGTTTTTGTGGGAATTTTTGAGAAAACAAGAAGAACGTTAATTGAGACGTCATCTTATAAACCCCCAAAATATAAAATTCTCTAAGGTAATGTTCCAGGGGCTGGCTTTCGTTTGAAAAAAAAGAGGTTGTCCTCTGTCAAGAAATGCAAGCTTTAGCAAATTTTTGAACACGACGTCTCACCCAGAGGTAATAATCTATGGTGCCAAGTTTGATGTTTGTTCGTTCCATATTTTTGGAGGGATTATAGCGCATGCACGTACGTACGTACACACGTAAAGACAGAATTGCGATTTATATATTAGGCTAGTCTGACCTGCTGGTGTAGCCCGGACAGGGCTACTTTTCAGTTATGCCAGTTTAGTAACATTGATTCAGACGGCTGTGCCGGCTTCAACCAAATCATATTTTTAAGACCATTTGTGATAAGTTTGTAATAATGGGGGCATTGCCCCTATACCCTTAACTTCGACTGTAGTACAAATACTTTGAATCAAGAAAAGTTTTACAAACTCTCTATCATTTCACAATTGCTATTCGTTCCTTGAAATAAGTGTAGGAGAACAAACGCAAAGTAGGGAATGTGCGTCGTATTGACTTTTATTATTCGATCACAGAAGTTAATTATTTGGTGGTATGCATATTTTACGACTTGGTGCAACCACCTCGTGAAAATAATAAACAATAAAGAAACAAAAGAAATCATTAGCATAAATGATGTCCCTAGTTCTGAGCTTTCTGTTACTTCTTACCCTGCATGCCTCCGTTGGAGCTGCTAGTGGTAAGTGTATTGGGTTATCCTACCTACAGCACAAAATAAAGGTGACATAGTCACACACTTGATATTGAATCAAGTAGCATCCAAGTCAGTCAGTAAAAAAACAGTCGAACAAGCAATACTCAATAACTGCTTTGTGCCTAAGTGAAGGTCTCCCGCTGAATAAAAAATGCATGTAAGGTTGAAGCTTTTTTCGTGAAACACTCCATTTTTTTGATGGAAGCTGGTGTCAATTACAACAGTCTGTTATTTCATCGCTCAATAAAAGTTTCAATCGCATTTGTATGTTCAACATTTTTGGGAAAATGATGAAAACAACTTTTCACTTATTCGTCAATTATGATGTCATTTTTAAGTAACAAAGGAATGAAATTTTTGAAATTTGGTGAATTGTGCGCTGGCTTTTTTGAGCACAACAGCGTTTTCCTCTGTCAAGAGATGCGACTGCAAAAACAAAATTGTTCCACTGTGACGTCATCAAGATGTTACAAATTCCTCATGACCCTCATTTTCTCGTGATTAGGGAGGAAATAAAACGCCATGACTCCAAACGATATTACAAGACGTTCAAAATCTTGATCTCCAAAAAAAAGTTATCATGTTGGTTAGGACACAAATATGGGCAAAATTTTTACTTTCAACCCCTCTATCTCAAAAAAAAGGTATTTTGCTATTGTTTGGAGACCAAAGTTGGCAGTATTTTCGCTTTTAAAAAGTTGATCTCCCATACTTCCCTGCCCTCCGCACCACCCAAAATAAGGTAGTGCTCACTTTTGTTATAAGGTTGCTTCATAGTATGATTTAGTTTATTAAGAGCTCCCCCCCCCCCCTTACACCCCTTATAAAAAATAAAGAAATTGTTTCTAAACATGCTACACACTGAAACTACCATTCTCTTAAGTAGCAAACGTCTTGTGGTTATACCAAGACAGGGCATAGTCAATAAGACAAAGACATGTTTTAACGATGTGGAGTGCTTGCCTTGTTGTCAGCATAAGAGTACTTAGAAACTGGACTTCCTCTCAATTGAAACGGCTGAAGATTTCAAAAAGCTTTATTCGTTCATTTAATGAAAAGTATAGAAGCACAAGTTGTGGAGAAAGATTGGGGCGCCAAAGTGATCGATATGTATCTTCGGGAATAAGCTAATAATGTTTGGACCACTTACGGATTTTTCTTAATTGTATGCCTATTTGAACGACCTAAACCCTCTGGCTTCGCGTATGTCATCAGTTCGTGGCATAATCGCAGCCGGGAATAGGAGGAATTAACCAGAAGTAAAGCACTCACACGCCTGCGCAGGCTTTACCGACCCTTAGTTGTGAGAACACTGCTAAAAAGTAAAGTTTTTTTTTGTCATAGCCAATTATCGTTTCAAAATCAAAAGTAACATGATCTAAATGGGAATCGAGTAGAAAAACATTAGGAGGTTGGGCGTAGCCGCCAAGTTTCTCCTGACCTAGTACCTAGCAATGTCTTATCTGCCCTTTTTCCAGCATATATTAAGAGAGCGAATTTGCTCACAATTGCAACAACGAATATGTTTACAAATTCTTATGTATTTCATCATTTGCATGGAAGCATAAATATAAAACTGTGGAGGAGGAAAGGCGCCCGAGTGATTGCTCTGTAATTTCAGAAATAAGTCGTTGAATATTTTGCATACTATTAGCGACTTTTTGTAATTGAATACCTAGTTGTATGATTTAACATTTCTGGTTATACGCATAATGCTAGGCCCTGGCATAATTACTGCTTGGTAGGTGCAAAGTAACCCAAAATCAAGCAATTGCAGTAAAGTTATTACAATACATTGTTGTTTAGGAATACATTTCATTGACCAAGTTTTTGTGGTGAAGATGCAGATAATTGATGTGGTTACTGTGAGATTTAACTGGGAAAATTGTCTATTTGATCATCTTTGCTGCATTTGATAAATGTGTTTTAGAGATGAATTTCAGTCTGGCTTCCCACAAGACTGTACATAAGTATTGTAACTTGCCATTGCGTTACTGGTACTTGAAACCTGGTTTCTGACCAACCGTTATCTCAATACTGTAATGTATCATTCCTTTTTAACAAACCGCATGTAAGTTGCTCGCTTTTGACATCACTTTGATAAAAAACTGTACGCGTAGCTTGCTGCTTGTTGCTTTTTACATCTTTTTTCACTTGAATCGAGTCAGACGCATTGTGACATTATAAAACAACTTTGAAGCGTGCAAGACAAAAGAAAAACCATGCTTTAGAATGCTTAAAATATTAAAAAATGAATCTGCTATTACATCGTCAAGTCAGCTTTGATCGTTGTAGAAATAGTTTTTATTAAAGCCACTTTGGTGATCTCTCACAAAAATGCTTTAGTTGCGTTTCTACGGTGAGTAGTTTTTGAGAAATCTCAGAGAACAAATTGCGCAATCAAGCGTGAGCTGTGATCTCGTCTTAGACCCCAGAAAAAATGAAGTTTTTGTAGGTAGGTAATTTGGGTGCTGTTTTTCGTCTAAGTAAAACACTGTTTTCCTCTATCAAGAAATGCAAATTTCAAAAAAATTGTCTTCGTTATTACGTGATCACGAAGCACGAACCGCTTTTTGACAACCACCCGGAGGAGGTGATCAATTGTAACAAGTTTGATGTTTGAATCACCAGTAGTTTCGGAAGAGTTAACACACACACACACACACACACACACACATAGACTTGCGCTTTATATCTATACTGTATAGCGCAATTCTGTCAGGGTGGGTGCTTTCTTATTCTCCCAAAACTACTGAACCTACAAATATAAACTTTGGCACGATCAATCACCACCCGGAGGCGAGTGTCATAAGAGGGTGCCACGACGTCATCATGACGTCGTAATTAAGGATAAGATTTTTAAAAATATCATTTTCTGATGGAAGAACGCGGCTTTTAGCTTAAATGAAAGCCGATACCCAACTTACTCATTTCAACAATTTTGACTTCTTTAAGATCTCACATAAGGTCATAATTAACGATTAATTGTAAAATTTGTTTTCTTTATTTTCTCAAAAAATACTCATGGTAGAAACGCGATTAAACGCTTTTTTGGGAGATATCAACGAGGTGCTTTTAATAAGAAATATATAGCAACAATTAGTGTTCAATTGAAGGTGCAACGAAACATTTTTTACTTAAGCAATTTAAGCCTTCAAAGGGTGCTTCCTGCTTTTTTTCTACACGCTTCCAACTGGTACAATCAACTCAATCTTTCGCTATTAGAGATCATTATATGATGATGATTTTCAAAACTTGCACAATTTTTACAAAATTAGTTTATCTAAAAACTGTTTTATGACCTCATTTCTACACCAATTTTCAAAATTGATTCAAAAAATTAAAGGCATTTAGAAGGTAATTACGATGATATATGACATGTAGGTATCTTTGGTATTTGTTTTCATAGAACAAAAATTAAACTTTCACACTTGTTGTCTAACCGCTTATTTTTTTCAAAAGGTTGTAAACTGCATAAATATAAGTAAGTTTTATACATAAAGGTTATGAAAAGGCATTAACGACTAATGTTGTTCGAAAGCTTAGGGAATTTTCTTTCCAGCAGCATGTACCTCCATTGAGTTAGGGCTATGGACTAGTAAATTGATAACGCTTCATTTTGGATTACTTCAATCTTTGCATGGCTGTGTGTATGCCAGGACTAAGCAACATGCTCGCAGTCAGAGGCTATAGACTGTACAAATACGCATAGGACTACAATTACAAAAAAGTTGTATGTAGAGATCCTAGTATTTAAAAGGTTTTTTAGAAAGGCACCCCCTCCCCTTGTACCTCACAACTTTGAAACTATGCTTCCATATACTTCATACAATGAATAACAAAAAAATTTGAAATTGTTGACTGTTTTAATTGTGAGCGAGCCCATATCCTAAGTATCAAACATGACAAGCAAGATGTAGCCAGGAACTCCACAAACTGGGAGAAATATAGCAGCTATGCAAAACCCTTTGTGATGTTTTTTTAGGCTTACTCGATTTCCTCTAAAAATCGGTACTATTAATTTTTGAAAGACAATTGGCTATGTAAATAACACATTAGCTTTTCATTAGTCAAACTGTTCTCTCAAATATCATTGGGAGGAAGCCCGCTAAACCAATATTTTTAACCTCGGCATTGCTAATGGGGGGCTCTGCTATTGCAATAACTTCACTGTAATAGCTTTATTTCGGGTTAATCTGCTCTTTGCACGGCTGCATTTATGCCAGGATCAAGCAACTTGCACGTAGCCAGAAGCATCAGCTCACACAAATACACTTGCAGTTACAAAAGAGTCGTAGGTAATGGGCATAATGTTTAATGCAGTAGATTTTTTTAAAGCTTCTAGTTCGCCAAAGTCGCAACCTATCGTTTGGTCCCGGTTGAGAGCCTATTCTTTTCTATGTTACCACGGTTGGCTAAGTTGTCTTTGCCTAACTCGTCAGTTCGCCTTACCCGCCATTGTTTTTGCTCATCATGAGCAGAAAAATTTACCAAAGTTGTCAGGCCTATAAATACGTTGCCAGCTTCATTATGTTGCAAATTTTTAGTTTGCTATCACTCACTACACTTTTTTTGCCTATCCGTCTATGATTCTCACTGATGTAACAAAACTCCACTGGGCATTACAAACTTCCTTCATATCCCCATTATTTCAGAACTTTGGATTGCTTTCATCAGATTTACTTTCCGTTCAGTTAGTCATTTTACTGCCTTGTGAAGCAGCCTAGCTATGACCAGTGACGGATAAAGCTTTTTATGGGCCTGGGGCTGCATGATTATCAGAGGCCTATTTTTTATTTCATTCGCTGTATTAAAAACTGACCACAAATAATACATAAACAAAGTATTTACTTAGTGCGCACACATTCAAATGACACATTTTCTGGACTTAGACAATCCAAAGCTTTTAATAATGTCATCGTTATCTATTTTTTCCAAAAGTTCGTTTTCAATGCAGAGTAGAGCAAAGGAATTCAACCTTTTCTGGCACAGATCGCAGTCAATTCTTTACTCTTTTTAGAACTGAAAATGAGCGCTCGCCCGAGCAAATAGAAATTATCAGACTAAAGTACAGCCTGAAAACAACAGATACATTAGGAAATGCATGCAGGAATTCATTTTCATTTATTAACCTAAATATCTGAATTTCTGTGCATTTGCTGTCAAAATAGTGTTGTTTTATCAGTGTAGAGAAATGAATCATCTCCTGAGGCAATAATGACTCTTCCAGATCATCTCGATAATATTGAAGTAACGTTTTTGCACTTGCTTCAATTTTGCAGTTAGACATGGTGTTCAATTCCATCACAAACGAAAATTTTGTTTGAAGACGGTCGTAAGCTTCTAATCGGGCTTTCATAGATAAAAGAATTTGGTTAATGATCAGCAAATATGAGTCTACTTCGAATCTGCTCGATAAATCGAGTGATATATCTTCAGATTCACCTTACTTTTCTTCTTTTCTTTCTTGAAATTTTATGAGTATAATGATGATAGCCACTTAATACTTGACCTCTTCTTTTGAATTTTTGAAATTGGGATTTTAGAAGTTTAATAAAGTCATGTAGACCCTGAAGCAAATTTGTTGCCCTATTCAAAGTCATTTTGCTGTCCTGCAGAGCCTGACTGGTCTTATGGAACCGTTCCATTATGCACGAACATACCTCGAGTAAAATACCAGTTTCAAGCTTTTCCATTAATAAAACAAAACCCCTCGCTGTTTCTTTAGTTTGATATTTTTCATCATTGCCACCACACATTGCCTTCAAGTCTTGAAGAACCGCTTGGTAACCTTTTCTTAGTGCATGTAGAGCGTCATATCCCGCCTCCTAACGTGTATCAGACAAAGGCTTAATTGTTGGACATTGAAGTGGTTTCAGTGCATCAGTAAGGAGATTTCCTTGTGTGTTGAAGCTGAAAAGAACACATAGAGTCCCTGAACAAACATGAAGAAACGGACCGCGGATTGGTAACACTCAGCAGCACATTTTTCTACAAGATTCAAAGAATGAGCTACACAAGGAATATATTCCGCTTGTTGGGTGCATTCTTTTATTATAGCTTGCAAATCTTTATATTTTCCGCTTATGTTAGAAGCGTTGTCATAAGATTGCCCTCTGAGATCTTTCAAACTGATCCCATTGTCTTCTATAAACTCGAAAAGTAAATCAGCCAATTGGTGACCAGTGTGTCCACGGGTGGGTGTAAACTTGACAAATCTTGCAAGGACCATCAGGTAAAACACACCGAAAAATTATTGTTAACTGGTCAACATTTGTGATGTCAGGTGTTGAGTCCACGGACTCTGAATAATATTTTGCTTGTTTTATTTCAGAAATAATAATATCTGACACTTTTGCTGCAATTACGTCAATGAATTCCTCGCACACAGGTGATGCGAAATACGAAACATGTCTCTTGCCTTTGTTTACTCTCTTTTGAATATGCTCACCAAGAAAAGTATTGTATTCTACCAACCACTCCAAAATTCCGAGGAAGTTACCGTTTTGTGGAGAACCAACCAACTCACTACTTCCGCGGAAGGCCAGCCCTCTCGATGATAGGAAGTTTATCACACTGTAAACTCGAGCCAATACTTTGCACCAATATTTTCTGTCAGATTCTTTTTGCTCTTCCGAATCTTTGCAAATGCTTACTTTTTTTGCTCTTCAAGAGATATATGTTGAAAAATAACTTAAGTGCTTGTTAGAAGATTCGTACCTGGCCAGGTCGCGTGGTGCATGCTTCCAGTCGCTATAACCAACTGATGCCAGCATGATTTTTTCAGAATCAAACGCAAAAAGTTTGCAAACAAAGCAGTAAAGTTTTTTTGGTGAAGGGGAATAGCACAACAATTCGCGTTTTACTTTTTCGCCATTCAATTGTTCTCGCCAAAATACCGATTTAGAACAACGTCGTTTGAATTTATCGCCAGCAAAACATCTCTGAAGTAGAAAAATCTGCATCAAGATGTTGAAACTCTAAACTTCCTACTTGGCAGCAGTAATCTCTCAGATGACCAAAAATTACTCCCCAGCATCCAACATCCACATACATGTCGTGTTGAATACTTTCTTTTATCCTATGCGCTTCATCCTCTACAACATTAGATGACTTGGTTTGTAAATTTGGTTCCCATGAAACAATTTATATATTTGGCTTTGGCTCTGCAATACAGTAGCAGATGAACACAAAGCAGTTGCATCACTGGACGTCGTTTCTACAATGTTGCTTTTTGGTTCGCTTATATGAAAAAAATCAGTCACTTTTTTTGGTTTTGCTACAACTTTTTTCAGTGTATCTTCTGCTTCTCTTCTAAATTTTTCCTTTTCCCAACCGCTTTTACACTTCTTCATTTTTATTTTTTAATTGGCCAAAGTTTTAAGATTAGAAACGTTTAGATTAGTTATCATTGGTAAAAGTGTAGTTGGCAACCCCCAATAAAGTGGCTATTTTCTTTCGATTTCAAAACAGCCATTTGAGACCTTTTTGATTTTAATATATGGGAATTCCCTAATAAATTTTTGTTGTAAAATTTGAACCTTCGTTTACTCAAGAATGGTTTGAGTTTATACCCTTGAAATTTAGTTTTGAGTGAAATCCTAATCTAAGGGAATTTGCTCCTTGAAGATACTTTTCTAATATATTTTTTTCTAAAGCAGTAGTTTCCAAAAACTAATTATTAAAGGCGCCCTTGAAAAGTTATAAATACTTGCGGTGCACTATTTGCGCAAAAACTACCACGAAATTGTATGTAATCCATTTCTATTATTTAAAATGCAAAAATATTGCAAATATTCAAATTAAAAAAAGTTTAAATTTGCAAATAATCATTTTTATATGTGCCTCCATTTTATATCAATATCGATATATTTTTCAATAACAAAAGAGAAAAAAATAATTATTTTCTTTTGTTTTTAATATTGAAAGAAAATGTTTTGTGTTATCAATATGAACTTTATTTAGCTATTTAAATTAATTTAAAAGTAATTTTTATTAAATATTTAAAGGAACAAATCCCCTTAAATTGAAATCTCACTCAACTATTTCATCTGCTTCTTACTGGTCTAAACTATTTGGTAAAATTTCATCTCTTTCCTTCTTCAAATACCGGACTATAGAAAATACAGTTGCTTTTATTTAAACTTTTTCTAGCCTCACTTTTCTTACCCAGCATAATCCTGTCTGCATTTTTTTTCAACACTTCAAAATAACTGGCAACAATTGAACCTGTCAGAGTCTTTAAAAAAGACGTTGTTATGGAATAATGTTATATTTTGTATTATGACATCAATATGTGTTTACATTTTGGTTACAATGTTTTATCCAACGGAAAACGCAACTAAAATAGTGTTTCTTACTATGACACAGTTTCGCTTGTGCTTTGAACGATGATGAGGCTCTAATGGAGAACGCCTTGCCCATGATACTTTTAAATTACACCTTCACTATTTTTTGAAAGTGATTGTATCGGTAACTTTTATGACTTCTTTGACTTAGTATAGTGGTGGGCCTATTTCTTGGGTGGGCCTCGGGCTGCATCCCCATCAGCCCCCGCCTTAATCCGGCCCTGGCTATGACAGTTACAAAAGCTATCAGCTTATTTAAAATAAAAAACCTTTGCGTGTACACCATCAGTAACAGGAAAAATATCTAGCTGATGCTCAATTTCTTGCCATGTTTTTGCTAAGGCATTTACAGCAATTGATGTAGTTGCTTGAGTTTTTTGGTGCTGTATGTCAATAAATTCTCGGACTTCCGTCAGTAGACTAGAGGTGTAAAGAGTCCAACAGTTGAAGGACTCGGGTCGAGTCCGAGTCCCTTAATTTTACAATTGGACTCGATTCCGATTCAAGTCATTATAGTTCTGGTCGCTAAGATAAATCAAGCAACAAATTGAGAGAAAAGTTTGGGTCTTGAAAAATTCCTTTCCGCAACTCAAGTAGCGCGAGCACTGCTAACGGAAAAAATTGGCTTAGAGAGATACAGCACAAAAGTGCTCAAAGAAAAATGAAACTATTTTCTACTTTCACTACGGTACTTAAGTAGTATAATTGTCAACAACTTTCTCACTGTTTCTCAAGGAAAATACCTATTATTGATTTCCACTTTTTCTTGAATATTTTTTTTTTGAGTAGGTAACAATATTTTTACTCAAGTAGATTTTTAGAATATTTTGACCACCACTGGTAGTTGCATGGTCATTGCTTTTTTGATCCTAATCATTGTCTGATGGTTTCACAAAAAGTTTCAATAACCATACATGTGTCAGAATAAAGAAAGCACAATAAAGAAATGTAGAAACACTCCTCCAGCTCCAATAGTGATAGTACTGGCTTCAAGATCAAATCATGGCCGATGATTTTCCCGACCGCAATGCCAAATTTTAAATGAGTGATTGTTAATTCGAGAAGGAAGATACAAAAATCCGTTTATATTTTGTCTTGCGGTTGATGGAAAAAATTGTTTACACAAAAGGAAAAGTTTGTTCAAATTGTAGGGACAAAGTTATGTTTTGTGAAATTTACACGTTTAAAAAAATTAATGCCCAACTAGGAATTTTGCCCCCTTGTAATTCATTTAAAATATGGTGTATTTCTCCACTAAGTGGCGCTATCGTTTCCACGATTTCAATAAATTTAATAAGACGATCTTTTTTTACCTAGGCTCGTGGTAAAGTGTTTTGTGATTAACACGACAGTGACAGTCGGCCAACAAATATGACAGAAGGAAAGAAAAAGAAGGATAATAATATAATGAGAGATATTCGCATTCAAAAACTATGCCTCAATATTTGCGTTGGAGAGTCAGGCGATCGTTTGACAAGAGCTGCAAAGGTCTTAGAGCAGTTAACTGGCCAAACTCCTGTGTTTTCAAAAGCACGCTTTACTATTCGTTCTTTTGGTATTCGTAGGAATGAAAAAATTGCTGTTCATTGTACGGTAAGAGGTCCTAAGGCAGAAGAAATTCTAGAAAGAGGTTTAAAAGTAAAAGAATATGAACTGCGCCAAAGGAACTTCTCCAACATGGGAAATTTTGGCTTTGGCATTGAAGAGCACATTGACTTGGGCATCAAGTATGATCCCTCTATAGGAATCTATGGAATGGATTTTTATGTCATGTTGGCTCGTCCAGGATTTAATGTGCGTTACAGACGTCGAAAGAAGAACAAAGTTGGATCATCACACCGTCTTTCCAAAAATGAAGGCATGAGGTGGTTTCAGCAGAAATATGATGGAATTCTACTTCCTGGAAAATAGGCTTATCAGTTCCAATCAGACTCTTAGCATTTGTATGATGTCTTTCTTTTATTAGTTATTACTGCAATGAATGTCAGTTATCACTAACATACTGTAATTGTTTAAGTGTGGTAAATTTGTCGTGTGGATGTTCCAATCGAATTTTGTTTACTGAAAATCTGCACTTTTGAAGCAGTTTTATCCCATCCTTAAATATTTTGAGTATGTGGTGTGAATATCTTTATACTGTTGACATACTGTATTAAAAGATTATGTACTCATAAATATGAGCAACTTGTACTGTACACTTCTAATTTTGCTGAATTAGATTGTTTATTATGTACTAGTACTTTACTACATCAATTGTATCATTGTAGTATGCTTTTAAAATGCATTGATGTTATATAATTGCTTAGTTTCTGATTTTATTTCTGGTGTATTACAGGTATTTATTTCTAGAGTAAACTTGGCTAAGATTTGAAGAATGTTTAAACAACATTATGTCGTGGAATGCAGAGATGAGTTTTGTCCTTGAAATTTTTGTGATCATGTGACAAGCTTCTTTAACCTTTTCCTTCCCAATTTTGATGTGTGAGTTTTCTTATTTTAAATAGTCTTGTTTTGTTTTTAAGAGATCTTATTGGTTTAAGATTAGATCTGCTATATTTGCATGGTGGTACTGAATAGTATGGGCATTGTAGGCATAGCACAGGTGTGTTCTGCAGATTTCACTGACTAATCCTCCCCCAAATTGCAATTTTAACCCTAACTGTAAATGTAACTCTAGCCTGAACCAACTCCAATCTAACCCTAACCCCAAATCTGAATGTACTATGCTTGTTAAGTGCAAGCAGTAAAAGGTTGTGCTAAACAGGCACTAACCTTAACCAACTCAGCACTTACTCTAACCTCACCAAAGTCCTAACCCCAACTTGAAATCTATATACTATGTGTGTTTAGTAGTACTCACATTTATGTTTGGCAGTGGCTATTTTGCCATCAATGGCATTTTAACCTTGCAGGGTATTTTGTCGTCAGGCATTTGTGATTGGTTAGTTTTAATGACATATCAAAGATGTGACTTTTGGTCATTTTTAATTGGTCAATTTTAATGATCAATCAAAAAATTTTTACCCCCAGTGTACCCTGCCTTAGTTTAAGTGCCCTGTCAGCCAAGATTCAAACCTGCAATTGTTGTATTTCAAGGCAGTGGCACTATCCATGCACCACTGCATCACAGCCAGAATGGTAGCAATTATGGCTATTTAAGCACACATGAATGGTAATGGCAACATGGCTTTTAAGGGTAAAATGCTGTTGATGGCAAAATAACCACTTCTTTTGTGTGTTGTTGGAAGTTTGTCTCTTGTTGTTAGTAGGCTTAGTCAACATTCTAGTACTGTTTCAAGGGTCCTAGTGAATAGTACATGTCTGCAGTTTCTGGTAATTTTGCACTTCAAACATTTGTTATGCCTGTTGCTTCCTGGGATGAAATCTCAACTCCTCTTGTAATAATTATGCATAATCAGTTTTTGAGATCTTATTTTGTACTGCAAATGTGAAAATGGGCACATGGAAATAATTAGGAAGCAGCTATTTCGCTGTCAACATGTTGCCCTTGGACACTATTTTGCAGTCACCTTTATTGTGTGTTTAAATAGCTATATTTTCTAAAATTTTGGCACTAATGCTGTAGTGTCGTGGATAGGTTTGAATTTTTGCTGGGAGGGTACTTGGACAAAGGAAATGTACATTGCAGGGTGAATGTATGGGCAAGTGTACAATGTGGAAAGGTGCATGCTGGAGGTAATTTTTTTTAAATTTGCCTTTGAAATCAACCAATTAGAAACGACCGAAAGTCAAATGTCTAATATGTCATCAAAACTGGTTAATCACAAATGTATGATGGCAAAATAGTCTCCAAGAGTAAAGTACTGCAGACAGCAAAGTAGCCACTGCCAAATAATTACTTTTAAGATTCTACAAAGCAGGTCAGCGTTTCAGGGTTGGAATTTGGGCTAGGGTTTGTTTGTAGGAGTTAGAATTTAAGTTGGGTTCAGTGAGAGTTGGATTATGTCTAGATTTAGCATGAGTTGGGATAAGATTAGTTAAAGCTGATGCTAACTGTCTAAATTGTCTGTATACAGAATGCTCAGCAATGAATTGGTGATATTCTATGACAATGATAATGTCTTCTAGTGTCAGCCAATTCTAACCTTGCACAAAAGGATACTGCAAAGGACCAGATATTGCAAAGAGCTCCATGGATTAGCTCTAACACCAAACCAAACCCTATTTTTAACACTTACCAATCTTAATACTGGGTGTCCCAAAAAAATGTTTGCACTCTCTGAATCATTATAACTTTTGTGAAGTTATTGATTTTGCCTTTTAAATGAATTTAATGCAAGAGAAAGAATACACATTTAGAGAATTTGAGAGTAAAACATATAAAAACATCAAATCAACTCCTAATAAGATAAAAAGACACTTATGGCGATTTAAAAAAAATTTACACAATGACAAGTTCACATAAGTGCTCAAACTGGTTGCCGTTCTGTTCAATACGCTTTTTATATCTCAAAGAAATAGACCTAGAACGTCCAGCAACATTTCCTCCAGTATTCGAACACATTCTTTTTTAAGTGATACTCTCATTTTAGCAATTGTTTCAGGTTTCTTGCTGTAAACTTTTGTCTTTTAGAAACCCTCACACAAAGAAATTCACTGGTGTCAGATTTGGTGAACTAGGCGGATATTAACTGTACCTCTTCTAAACCATCTGTTTTGCATAATTTTGTCCAGATAAGTTCTCACATCACAATAAAAGGGGGGTGTGGGGTGGGGTGTACTATCTTTCTGAAAGTACAACTCAATATCTCAAAATTGTTCTTGTTGGCATGGTATTACAAATTCTTTTAACAGGTGGGTATAGTGTGTAGACATGTTTTTGGGACACCCTGTAGACTTTAACTTAGGCATAACCTCTACTCTTGATAGTTAATCATTGCTGGACATGGTGTTCCCTCTAGAATTTTAGAAAGAGCATAAATGCCAGTGCAGGTGTAAAAGTGCTATCAAATAAATGAAAACCAACGGACAAATTTTGGCAGACATTGCTAAATACTGCATTTTACCTGCTCAAGTAGTTTACTTTGAGATTGTAGAACAGGATATTTTTACTAACCTACTGCACTCATTTAGTGTATGCTAAGCTAACAAATAATGATGTTTACCCTAATTCATATGTTGCGTTCTTTCTATGAAATTTTTTAAGGGCAGCTAAACTTCTCAAATGACAGTAATGCAACAGTAATTTGGAGCTTAGTACGCACTACTTCCATGCTTTAATTGTATTGTAAAAGTAGTCTAATTGATTTATAATGTCAACTTGCCTCTGATAATGTAATCTTTCCCTCAGTCAATGCAGAATTTTATTTTTTGTTTGCCAATAATGTTGATTTTTATTAAGCACCACCCTTTGTCTTGCCTCAGACATATTTAGTTGTACAGTAGGCGTTTGTGTTCACTTTGACACTGCAGCCCAAACCATGATGGATGCTGGCTTTTGGCAGCGAAAAATGGTCAACATGTCTTCAGAAATGTCCTCTGAATGTTTGGCCAGCACTATTTCATTTTAGGGATTGAATTGAGCCTCCACAGTAAACATTTTTTTCTCTGAAAAGACAATTTCACTCGTCGGTGTGCCAGATTTCATCAAATTCAGAAGAAGTCGAGCTCTTTTAGCTCTCTTTCTTTTTTGAAGGTCAACGAGCTGCTGGATGCTTCTTTAGTTTCAAAGGAGAAAGCTTAAGATCAGTTTTGATGATCTTCCTCATTAATTTTGGATCCATTATATCGCGAGCCATTTTTCTCATGGATTGCTTGGCGTTCCTCCTCATTCTCTCTCAAACGGCTTTGATGTTGTTTTTTGTTTGACACGAGCTAGGGCGTCTGCTTTTTGGATGATCTTTGGTGTTGCCAAGTTCTTTGTATCTGCTTACCGCATCATAAACTTGATTTTGGGACTTTCAGCTGCTTTATTATCTTTAAAATATATGTTTCTGCATGGTAGAGTTCAATTATGGCCTCACGTTTAGTCATATTGCCAGCTAATTATAATAAATTTATTAAATCTAGCTAATTTGGAATAAATTACAATGATATAGTTAGTAGATTACGATCAATTTTGGGACATTAGCCTTAAATAAAATACAAAAATATAAATTGTAAAAACAATTCCGGGAACATTTTCCCCATCCTGTACTACATCTTTTGCAGCAGGGGTGCTCTTATCTAACTGTGCATCAAAGATTTTCACAGATGATCTAAATACAAGTCTAAAACAGTTGTGTGGGCATGGACATTTAGTTTTCAAAATTTGCAGATACTGTGACATTTCACTTTGTTGATGTAATAATTTGCAAGATTATGTCAGTCGTAAAAAATTTGCTAACAAGTTGTGTAATATTTACATCGGTGGCAGTGCCAAAACTGGATATGTCTGCCAAATAACTTAACTCTTTTGCTCCCGCGTGAAAAGCGAAAAAAAATGGTCCGTAAGGTGGCAGCGCGAAAAACTGTCATAATCATAATTAATCATAATTATGTTCCTCAAGTTTGTTTGTAAATCATTACTCAGCTGTCTACTTCTACATTAAGTGTGATATATCGTTGAAATCTACATTTCTTGAGGATTTCAAATAGAAAAAAAACCATTTTTTTGAATATGCAAATTTTATGCAAATAAACCCCCCCAACTGGGGGGTAGTTGTCTTCAAAATTAAAGTAGTACCCTCACCTCAAAAATTTCTACAGATTTAATTTTCTACCAATTTTTTTAGAAATGGTCGCAAAATGATGCTAAGGAAATAAGCTTTCAAGGTACATCAATCAAAACTTACCTAAAAGCCTAGGTTTTCTACAATTTGCAATTTTCTGAGGCACATGACCTTTTTTTTGACCGATACCAAATTTTGGTAGTTAATTCAGTACCTAAAATATGATCAGTTATTATCTGCTAGAGGTTAGCCTAAACCATGTAACATTATGTATTTTTGAAGAGGGAATTTCTTCAAGATTCAGAAAATATCAAGTTTAAATAGAATATGCTGTCACTAACAATGAAACAGCCGCTTGTTTACGCCCTTCCCATTTCTTGAGAAACAAGGGGGATACAGCAAACTTTGATTTAGAGAAGCCAAACTTCTGCTAGCTTTTAAACTTGTATTTTAGTTTCTTGTCTCCTTGGAAACTTGATACAAAATGACGACTTTAGTGGTGAAACATTTGCAATTTATTTTATCTTTTTATAGGGTGTAGTTTTTCTAAAAATTATAATTTAGTGAAGGTAAGTCAAAAAATTTTTGGGGTTTTGAACTGACATGATGTACAGTACTGATTTTTGATCAGTAAATATCATATACCACTTAGTCTAAACTATTTAAAGTTATATATTGCTGGAAAGCAAATTTCCTAAGCTTTCAAATGTAACCGGTATTTAGCAACATGTCATATTTTTTACGCACTAAAATGACTTTTATCTACTTACCATTCAAATTTGTTTGGGGGGGTTTTGAGACCCCTAAAAATTTGGAAATTCAAAAGCGTAAAATTTATTATTATCGCTTGAAATTTTGTCAAATGATGCCCCAAAAGAAGAGTAGTTTTCAGACTGTGTTAATGATAAAGGGTTTGGTTATGTGGTAAAGATGTAATCTCAATTTGATTTTAGTGTAGTTGGCACGTGCTGAGAATTTGGCAGATTTTGTCGTCTGCAACTGGGTTCTTGGTCTTTTTAACCGTTTTTGGGTATAAAAATCGAAGAATTGGAGCACAAATAATACATCTTCCGATGCGTGAGGAAATAAGTGTGATCTTTTGAAAATTTTATGAAAATCGGATAAAAAAATAAAGTCACAAATCGATTTTATAGTAAACTAATTTTGTAACTCAATTTAAAAAAATTTGAGGTAAACACTGGAAACACGAGATCATCAGTCGATGATTGCGGGAGCGAAAGAGTTAATTTGAGTTAAATTTGGTCACTCAAACTATGTGATCTTTGCTGCATTAATTTGCTGGCTATTCAGAATATCAGATGAGCTGTGCATGCATGTAAATAAGATTAATTTTATGTTGATGCGGGACATGAAGATGTGTTGTAGCATGTGAAATATTGGAATGTTTGATTGGTCATCACGACTGTAACGGAAGAAAAATTGCTTGTAAACTTCAGTTGTTGTTCATGGCAAATAATGGAATTAGTTACATTCTCTTACTGTAATCAACTAAACATTTGGGTCTTGTAATGCAAGAAAACTTTTGATTTGAGATGGGAAGTATTTGGGGATCAAAGCAGGGCAACTTGCAAGGAAAAAATTAGGATTTTTGTGTGATGTAGTCGCAGTAAAAGTTTCTTGCTCTCTCGAATGTATTTCTGAAAGCAATGTTGTTGACAAGTGATAACAATTTCAATAAAGTGTTATCAACTGATTTTTATGTGCCAAACACAAAAACAGATATGTGGGTGTTTAGGAAGTTTTGTCCCAGCTGTGAAAGAAACAGTGAAACGTTGTTATATGGCTAGGTAATAATGGTGGAGTAGAGGATTAGAGGCACTTGTAAAGCTTGTTTTTTGAACCCTAGAAGATAGTTGTAAGAACATAGCCAGCAAAATATTGTTGAGCTCTTATTAAGTTTTGATCATTTAATTACCTAATGCAAGAAAAGAGTTCACAAGTATTTGACAGGTGAATTTTTATTATTAAAAATATACAAAAACTGATCAAAGTAAAGAGAAAATTTGAGTTTGTTAAGTGCAGCTTTAAATTAATTGACAACAAATTAAGTTACGAAATTGAAAAGTATTATTTATAACTTACTATAAAGACTATATGATCTTACTTAGAGTGACTTCCTGTAAAAAATAGGAGGTGAATTCTTTATTAAAAACCACATAGTTTTTCCGGATTTGCGAGGAGGCTGCCCTCAATGGCGAAGATTTTTTGGGGGCCCCACCTACTTTATGCAGCACTACTGTGTACAGGCCGATGTAGAAGGCTGAAATGACTGCAATACCTGCACATGCACAATTATGCTTTAGAGAAAGTTCTTTTTGCATAAAACGATTTAGAGATCACTGTAAAACCCACGTTTTTTCTTCATGTTTTAAGGTATATTTCAATCATGACTGGTGAGCTTGAAAGCGCATGGTTCTCAGCTACATTTAGAAAGTCGCCATTTTTTCGAGAGTATTCAAAACAGGTATAGGAAGGTTGCACGCACGTGATCAAACTTCATCAAAATGCGCTTTTGAAAAAAGTGTCTTACCACTTTCAGTGACTTTGCATCGAATTGAATAGGAGTGATATAGTTTTTTGCAAATCAATGAAGAAACGTGACAATTGCTAAATGAACGTTGTATATGTTGTTTTACTGATGTTAAGAAATGAATCTAAGATCAAAGTAAGATAAGAGGTGCTAAGGTTTGCTTGTTATTGCTAATAGTTGGGCTAATTTTATGGGCTAAACATGCAGGCGTATTTGTAGCCAGCTTCTATAAGAGTTTGATATTCGATTAATCAGCGTGTTTGGGAATGTTGAGCTTAAGTTAATTGTAATGTAACTTATACAGTATATTTAGTCTCATAAGTAAACTGAAAAGTTGAAAACCTAAGTTATACTGTAGCCTAAATGACTGGGCAGACTTCTGTACCGTTTGTCATATGCTGGATTAGTTATTGTGGGTTAAAATTAGTAAGTTTTTGAAATTTTTTGTTAATAGTGATTGCAGACCAGTCACATTGATGTATCAGATGTAATTTTGTGACCTTAATCACCCCTTAAACAATTTTTGGGCTATTTCCTAGGCTACTGAAACAAGGGTAATTTAAAAACTTACGGCATCGATTTATTTGTTCATGCGTATGAGCTCATGGTCTGTTTGCATGTCTTTCGTCAGGCTGAGCCACTACGGTGGGCACACTGCTTGGCCCCACCACCTGTTTGTCACATAAAGATGGAGACATGCCGTTAAGTGCCTTGCCCAAGGACACCACAAGCAAGCTTGCCGGCGAGCTTACGGTACCGATAGTAATGATAAAATAATGGTTGTTTGTGCCAATGTACCGACTAGTATCTATTTGGTAAAGAGTTTATTTTTAACTGAGGAGCAAATGGTATTTAGGTGGCACTTTTCTTAGGGGCATTTTTTAAAAATTGGTGCACAGTACTAAGTTTAGACTAGCCTAAGAAAGACCTAATCTTGACCAAATGGCTTTTGGTCAAATTTATTGGTTTTCGAGGATCCAACTAGCAATAATTCATTCCAATATTTAATTAATTTCTTATTAATTTTTAAAATAACCCCAAAACTTGGTGCTCGCTCTATACCTTTCCAGCATAAATTACATCTTTTGGTCATCCACTTTTTTTGGCGCGAAATGTGTGACGTCATATGCAACCTTCCTATTGGTTAGAAGTCACATTTTTTGTTTATTCCTAGTTTTCATAGCTGGTTAAGTGCCAAAAATTTTTTTTATTTTTCAAAAAATATGGGGTTGTCTTAACTGAGACTGGGGCTATGTGCTTGTTTAGCTAAAGAAGTACGATTGAAATTAGTATTAAGGCACAAAGAATAAACATATTTTAACCAATTCCAGTTGCAAACTTTCCTTGTAAAATGTCACGTGTTGAACTGAAGTTGAGAGCTACTTGCTATTATTGCTCGTTAGCTACGATTGAAACTGGCTGAGAAAAGTAAAAGGATAAAACGTTCTTGATTTTATGTTATGTTAATGGCCTGAGAGATGATTTGTAACATAAAAATAGCGTGGTAACATCGTGTGCAATATTTAAGTCGCTGTTACTTGCTGTTTCCTCACAGGCTTGTGATGTGTACATGAGATGTTGCGCTGCCCTAAAAAAAGTTCTATGCAAACTGGAACTCTTTCACTGTCTCCTACACATTAAACAGAAGGTTAAAGATTTTGCTCGCAAAATTGTAGAAATTTTAAATAACTCAAAAATGAGATTCTAAAAACTGCCACACTTTAATTTGAACTGTTGAATTTCCTCTGCAAATCTGCTGGACATGTTTTGCAAATTCCGCATTTGTTTGCATTTATAGGGAACATTAGGCGGGAGTTTCCTGGTGCTAGTAGAATGCAAGTCCATGGAAGAAATTGTATATTTCTGTGTTATGGTTTCTTTGTGCTTGCAGCAGACATTGTGGGACATCGCTAACCTGTACTGATTAGCTAATTCAGCTCAAACTTTGTTGTTTCATATTGTTTACCACTGAAACAAGTTTTTACATTTGCCATCGTGGTTGCTTATCGGCCAGTTAGGCATTTTTTGGAGCACATGCCAACCTTGTGTCAAAGTTCATAGTTTTTAAGCAACAGCAGACCGAATGTTTAAGCTGCATGATAGCACTGAAAAAGCATTGTTAACTTATTTGTGAAATGTACAAATAGTTCTAGAATTATTTGTCCACAAGTCAACGGTGATGATGGATTGAAACGTGACCTCATCGGTTAATGCGTTTTGCGATTTGAAAGTAGTTTTGGGAAGATGTTTTATTTTGGCACTATACCCTATTGTCTAATATCCATACCTCACTCAGACTTTGTTTCTAGCTCAACAACTGTAATAGTTACCAATTGCATGAAATTCTGCTGTAATTTTGTATTTTGGATCACATTTTTGGTGTTGACCTTTTTCTATTATTTTTCAAACTCCTCAGAATTTTGGTTGGAACCAGTGGTATTTAGCGAATTTTAAAGATGTTTGCTCACGTGATAATTTTTGAGGGCGCTAAAGAATGCAAACAACAAAAGTGATATAAATTTTATTTGAGAACAATTTTTCCCCCTTGGCTAAGAGCAGTAGCTGGTTTGTGGACAAACTACTACACGCTTGAGAAGATAAAACACAGTACAAAAAAGCAAACCCTGGAGAATATTTGAAGTCACTTCTGGCGCTAAAAACGTGTCCAAATTAAAGTAATGACAACACGTCAGTTGTATGCCCTGTCATTTTCTAATCATTTTTTGTGGCGCTGGGGCAAAGGTCAAAACGCGACGTGTATGATTTCTGTTTGAACCTTAGTTTTGACCTTGTGTATTAAACTCGGAAAAAATGAGCATTAGCTGTAAGATTTATCTCGTGATCTAGGATTCCCCAAATTTTTTTAAACTGTAAAAAGTGATGTGAAGTTTATTAAAGCAATGTTATTTCACAGAATGTTCGAGTGTGTGTTGTGCCACAAAATTTTTTCGTTGGCTGAGTCGGCGAGAGAGCGCCGTCGAATTCAACATTGTTTTGCTGCCATTAAAGTAAAGAAAGTCTTATGAAAATTCAAATGAATTAATGTTATAGTGTGAGAATGATTTTGAAACAAGGAAATATTGGCTCTATTATCGAACACTGTTCACGCAATAGGCTGGGATAACAAGAATGTTAATTATTTTTTCAGGTGGTACATTTGAAAATACATATTTAGAACAAAGAATGGATACAGGAGGCATCATGTCAGATATCGGCATAAATTTGGAAGTGACACGGTCATCCCATCAATAAGAAGTTAATTTGAAAGCAAGTATTCTTCACGTTTCATCCCTTAACCCAGTATGGACGAAATTTTTATGTATTAAAATAAAAATTATTTTAATATTTTTAAAGCATGTTGTGGTATAGTTCATGTGGATTTGATACTCTTACCGAAATTTTTTGCCAATATCGATGTTTTATTAACGTAACCAAATTTGTTACAATCGTGCATTTTGATTGTTAACAAAATTTGGTTATTTTATTGGCACCTGCATATTTGCAGCTAAATAACATGCACATCTGTAACACTTGCAGTTGGGTAAGTGTAGGTTCTGAAGTTTATTTTTACCACGCCGCCTTAATACCGCGGTGGTTGTAAACACCGATAGATCATATCACCATAAGATGTGAACAATATAAGCGATTACGTGAATATATGTCGAAACGAAAACAAAACAAGCATAATAACACACAAAAAGTAATAAGAAGTATAAGAACATGCACTTCACACACATAAAAAGACTGTATACCAAACAAACAAATGGCACGACTTAAATTGTCAAAAAAGGTCAACTGTATTAAAAGGATATAAGCCAACCCAAAAAACTATTGCTTGTGAAATTTTACGAAACTGTTTTTTATCTATTCACAAGTAACATTCACATTCAGCACAAAAAATATGAGTACTGTCCTTGCATTCTGGCAGCCTTTAGCAACTTCTCTTCTTGATTAAATGGAGAGTGGTCAACATATTCCTGTGGTAATATTTTTTAGATTGAATCTGGGCCAATATAGGCCAATCAAAGAATGTAATAGATCCACGCCACCCGTAAATTTGTTGTACTGTGATTAGCATATGGACAGGTCACATCTTTTATTTTTAGTAGTTCTATTTTATCTTATTACGTTGCTGGTTGGTTTTGCGGATTCAAAACTAGTGGGAAAAATGTCAGATTTTGAGTCATGCCACTTAATAGCTGTTAAGACTGTTGCCTTCGCTACATTCTTTCTTCATGAGTGTCCCTTCCTCTTTTCAATTTTGTCTAAAAGGAAATTGCAATCAGGCAATCGGTTCGTTTTTACTGTGTGCAAACACGAAATCTGTCACTTTGACAACTCACGTAGGAGTGGACAAGATTTAAACCAATTGTCAAAATACAATAAGTGGTTCAGATTAGACTGAATAACACATGCCAGTCGCAAAACGATACTAGACCTGCTCCAAAATTAGGGCCATTTTCTCGAGGAAGTATCTTTCCATAATGCAACTTCAATCTATTGATGATTTCTTTGGCTCGCTCAAAATTTGCTTATTAGGGAACCAGCAAGATGCTTTGTTCAGTAGAGTCTTGTTCGAGGAAGTGATACGATTGCCATAAAAAGAATGATTCTAAAAAACGGTAACGGCTCCAAGAATGATAATTGCAGTAGCTTTGGTGAATTTATTTGTACAGCTTGAAGGTTTGACTGATCAACAATATGCTGTATTACACAGTCATTAAAAAACGGACGAAAATACTCAGAAGGTGACCAAATTGACTGGGTACTGGAAAGACTATCCAGCATTAGGGGCTATTTCTAAATAAAGCATCATGGCCAATATTTTTCATCACATTTTTTTGCTTGCTTCAGATCATTTTGAGCTATATCTTCTAAAATAAATAAATATTTTTATATATATCTTTATTGGCAAAAATACTATTAATATTAATTTGATTAATATTAATTAATCATATTAATTATATTAATATTAATTAATTTAATATTAATATTAATTTAATATTAATTATATATTAATTTGCTCTAACTGTTTTTGTTATTGAGCACTCTTAAATATTTTACCGAGTCTATTTATTTATAAATATTTTTATATGTAGAGAGCAAAAGTAAAACGTTTATTACTCAAAGCAAAGCAAAAGCAAAAAATTATTTTGTTGCAACTCGAGACTGGAAATAACAGCAACAAGTTGCCACTATTTTACGAATAGTATCTTCAACAGCTTATGACAAAGTAAACACTGTGGTCTATTAGCATTAGACACCCTTCCAGTGAATCCAAATCGAATATACTCCACATCATATTTTCTTATTTTGTTTGTCTGAACAATCTCTTCTGTCTTTGTAATGGATTTTGAGTTGATTTCATCATGAGGTTTCTATTTCAAAAATTTATCCATGGGTAACGCTTGCACAAGTAAAATGTTATATCTTTATCAATTTAAGATACAAATTACATTGGTCTCTCAAATCTATAAAATAATTTATCAGTCAATTTATTTTATGATCGGCCTATAAGTTGCTTATACGAGCTTATAATTGCACATCACCCATTTAAAGTCTTTGCTGTTTACGGACCCTGTCTTACATTAGATTTTACTGTCATGGGAAATGTCATCTATTCTTCTAGAAATAGTGTTATTTGACAATGGAATTTCTTTATGTTTTGCTGCGCATTGGCTATCCCAAACTACCTCGCACATATCCATTGGTGCTGGTAGAATTAAATTTTCGGCAATTATGTGTGATGATTTAGTTCAAGCTACTCTCAACGCAACTAAATACGATGCTTTCAACAAGTTTTCATTTCACAGAAGAAATTTTGTAAAACCTTCCTTTTGCTTCAAGTATTCTTTAGATTTTCTTTCAAAAAAAGACTGCGGCTTGTTGGCAAACTCAGGACGTTCACTCATCAAATGTTTCAGTTTGGATGGTTTCATAGCATCATTTGGCAATTACATTGAAACACAATAAACACTGAGATTTAGTAACATACCAAGGGCATTGAATAAATCCAAGCTTAACGAACTCCTCATATGTTCGCGTCCTTTACCTTTTTTTTGGAGGTAGAGCATGATGCCTTTCACTTTCTGAATTATAAGGACTTTACTTTCGTTTTAAAAACTTTTCCATTAATTTTACACTTATACTGCACTATATCACTAAAATATAATATAAACTAAAGCTACCGCATAACTTAACACTAAGATATACTGGGTGATTCAAAAGTCTCCATGCACATGATACAAATGTATAAACTATTGTTTGCTGATATTTTCTAATTCTATTATTTTTTGTTTTTAGGTACCCTTAAGATGTTATTGACCAAACAAAGAATGAAATCATATTGATGTCTGGAAGTAGCCGCAAGATTGCTGAAGAATTTAAACAGAAAACAGAACCAGCATAACATCGCTGTTATCCAAAAATGGTAACTTCCCAGCATATTTTCAGCAAGATGGTGCCCCGCCCCATTATGGCATTCAAGTGCGACAATACTTCAATCAAATACTTCCAGATGCATGGATTGGTAGAGGTGGACCAGTTGAGTGGCCTTCTAGATCCCCTGATTTGACCCCTCTAGATTTTTATCTTTGGGGTCATTTGAAAGCCATGGTGCATCAAGAAAATATAAGAGACATAAACCATTTGAAGGACCGCATCATTAACTCATTTGCACAAATATCTCCAGATGTGTTATTGCGAGTTCACAGTGAGTGGGTTAAACGTATCATGATTTGTATTCAAAACAATGGTGGCCACATCGAGCTGTCATTTGATATAATTTTTTTATACTAATAAAAAAACAACATTTTCTATGTATGGAGACTTTTGAATCACCCTGTAGAAAAAGGTTTTCTATTTTACAGTATAATCGAAAAATTTACTTGGGAAGTTATTTTCGTCAGCCTGTTTATGCAAAATGACTTCTTGATAAGCCTATGCAGTGAAGTTGGCATTTCCTGATACCATTATTTGTGACATCATAGATGGCAAATGTAAGAACCTTTTTTACAGTTTACGTTGAAGTTTGTTGGGTGTGAAGTTCCTTTGTGGGTTCGAGCTCGTTGGGAATTCTTTTATTATCAGATAGCCTATACTTGATAGCACTATAGGAACATAACATAAACATTTCAAATACTAATTGCTTTATTATTAAAAAATACTATCTTATTCCTTGAAGACAGCATTCCACATAAAGACTATTACCAGAGAAAGACGGCATTCCACATTAAAAGTATTGCCGAAGGGAAATACACACATAAAAGCACATTGTTTTTAGAAAGCTAAATGTTGGCATGAAATCGATATTATATATTTAATTTTAATTAATTACTTTTAATGTTTAATTGGAGACACAAAGTGTCGCTACAAGTTCTTGTATGTTGAAGTTTTTAAAACATATTTTTTGAAACCTTCATGGACCCCATGTGCAGTCGTTACGGACCCCAGTTTGGGAAACTCTTCGAGATAACGCATGCATGGACCGTGTGAAGCCGGCCAACATGTTTAACTATCTTAGTATTGCTGCGTTAGAGACCTATTTGTTGGGGAATCGCCCACCTGATGATGATGTTGCCACTGCTAATAGTCCTTTTTCGCTCTTGATTCATCTGAGGCTTCAATTGGTGCACTGCTTTCCGTTTCACGTACAACACACTTTCAATCACGAGAAGAGGCTGGAAAATTCGTAAACCGTGCAGATTTTTGTAAAACAAAAAACCGAACAAGCATGGATTTATCTCACTTGCATTTTTTCCCTTTATCAGTTGGTGGCTAATTGCTCATTACCCGCTGCATCGTATCAGTTTTCAGTGCTGCTGTGCCGTTCCAATATGTGTAAAAACAATTTTTTTATGGCACAGCACGAGAAGTGTATCAAGCATAGTTCACTTCGTCTACGTACCTGTCTGGCTACCGTCAGTTACCCGTGTAAGCAGTTCAGCTTTTGATTACTAATTGTAAAATGTACAAAACGACATCATCCATTGCAACCTGTTTTCGAAGCAAAGGTCAGCAACAAGGACGCTGTTCCTATGTCGCCTCCACCTGTCGTTGCCTGTTCCAAAGGTTAAAAATGTTCATAGTATCGACATGCTGATGTGCACGGAAACGTATATTGGTTGGAAATATAAATCCCAAGCATAAGCTTACACTCAAATTCGATGTCCTCCATTTGCTCACACTCGTTTTTCACCAGAGTGCTATATGCGACCCCTATGGAATTGTCATTTCCATAATTGTCGCAGTTTAAAATCGTTTGCGCAAGACGCATTTGGCCACATTTCGCATTCGTTCCCAACTGTCCCTCTACGCCGGTTCGTTACTGAAAGTGCCGACTTCAGCGAAACCATCAGCAACCTAAATGTTGAAATCCATTTTGGGTGCCTAATCTATCTTCTCTACCATGTATTCTCGTTAAATCATTTCCCTGCTTTCTATTTTCTGCCTTGTTAGGTCGGATTACACTTGGGGATGTGCTTACCGAATTGACATGTATCCCAGTAATGTACCCTTATAAAAGTTTAAAATACGGTAAATATTTCTCATTTTGTCCTTTGCTATGTGAACATTTAAATGCCACTAGGGTGGGACAACTACATGGAAATGGCCATCACTACGAAGGTCTCAACTTAGTACAGCAGTTTATTCCCGATCGTATTTTCACTTTTCAAATACATGGTAAGTTTCATACATTTCTTAATTACACTTTAACCCATGCGAATACCGATATCTATTTCCTTTTTCATCTGGCACCCCTGATTACGCATTACGAAGCTCTTGATTATCAATCATCTGTTAATCTTTTTCCTTCCTCCAAATTTGGCATCGAAGATGTTAACTCTATGTTCAGATTTCGCGAGGTCAATCTAATCATCACCAGCTCACTAAATAGTTTGAAACCAACCTCGCGTTTACCACCTCTGCAAGCCTTTCTACACTGTTGGACTCCACTACATCGTCTTGAAAAATGTTTTCCTTCAAATGATTTTCAGCTTGACCAATCCTTGAGCGAATTTTTCTCCATTCTTTTTATCCTTTACTTCATCTGTTTTTTTATCCTAAGCCTTTGTACAGTACTTTTCGTGTTTTGTTGCCTTATGCCTATCCCCCCCCCCCCCCCGTCAAAAAGAAAACTTCATCCCCTAACCGATGTTTGACATATCTTCGTTGTGTGGCTGATTTCTAAAAATGCTTCATCTACAGACACACTATTTTCCAAAATCTGGGGGGAAGTCTGTAGTGGCTCCTTTTAATTTGTATAGCCGTGCCTGTGTCACGTAATTTGTGCTTGCAGTATATAATATACACGTCGGCCGCTTGTTACTGCATAATTTGCGACCACAGTGATTATCATCAACACAAGGAATTCTCTATCGAGTGAAGAACAATTAAATAATACTCATGGTAGCCTAATCTAGATATCAAAATTGCTAAATCATGAAATAATTTTGAATTAGAGTTGCCAAATATAAATCACATCTTTTGCAAATGTAGCAGATCTGCTTTAATTGGCATTTAAGGAGAAAAAATAAATTATATGTTGTCTGTAACCGAAGGCAAATTGAAATCTTACAGATTTGATACAAATGACAATAAAGCGTTAATTCTTGACTGATCATGCCCTTTTTTCATATCTGGTGGAATCGAAAGAATTTATGTGTAACCCGAAATTTCTTGTGTTTGTGTGTGCGTGTAATTGCAAAAATATATAAGTTTTGATAATCGTTGTATAATCTAAATCAGGAATCGATGTATAGCCGCGTAACCCACCGCAGTAAACCTAACCATCGGTTTATTTGAAATCGTAGAGTAAGATTGTTCTTCGGTAGCCTAAGGCACGCAACGTCAAATCAGTGTGTTTATTGGTGAAACCGTAAACCAAGCATGACATAACATTAGGTGGGGTAATGTAAATGCTTATACTTTACGGGATTGGAATAGCGAAGCTTAATTATCCAGAGTATCATAAAAAGCAAGTTTTAGGTACCCACCAATGGCAGTCAGCCTTGGTAATGGTGGGGCTAACAGGCAGTAATTTGAATTCATAACTGACTTTGAATGAGCTTCCGCATTATCCTTAGCCAGATTTAATTAGGTTTTCGGCATAAATCTGGAAAACTGCTTCATTCCGTGTCTCCATCCCCAGGAAAAGGAGAAGTAACCACAACAAGCTCGAGGGGACTGGGGTGATATTACATTCAGAGAAAAAAATCAATCCTGTTTTATTTTGAATATCAATAAAAAGTTAATTATTTTTGAAAAAAGCCTTTGTTTAATACTACCTGAGTGCACTTTATTTGAAGATCATTAAAATAGGTGTTGCTCTAAAATTTGATTTATCTTGTGGGCAGAGTTGGTAACTTTTTTCTTCTCATTCTCGCTGCAAATTAGGTCTTTGAAGAAAGAGTGACGTATTGAGTTCTAGTTTCAATAAATCCACTTTCGTACTAATATTTGCAAAAAAATAAGCGTATTTTTGAAAAACTTTTCCTGCTCCAGTTTAAGGAACTCTTAGAGAAAGTCACCGGCCAACTTCCATGTGGAGAAAATCTGTGCATTTTATTAAACTAAGCAGTCATGTGGTAGATATTTTTAAATACAGTCATGGACGTACTACGACAATCTTAACTTAGCATATGAATATTGAATAGACACGCTGGAAGCGCGAGATCAAAGAAAATGCGCTTTTTAAAACTTTTGACTTCGTAGACCCAACTGCCAACAACATCCAGGTTTGAAAACAGAAGAGTATTTATTTCCTAATCAATATGATCGTGATAAGAAACGTCTCCATGTCCATCTCTTAACCAGAGTCGCCGAGCAAGCAGAATTACCAATCAATTTCGAAATGAGGGCAAGAATGGTTTTGTCAGGACAGTTGTCACCTTCGTGTTTCGTTTCAGCGATCACCAAACCACAATTTTTAAAACTTTTTCTGGAACACAATCTATAAGCTCATGAATTTTGCTACTCTTAATTACTGGGATAGATATCATCTCGCTAGAGGAGTGGTAAGTATAATTTCTTCAGCCGAAAAAAGTCTGATCAATACTTCTACATGTTTTTAGAAGCCCATTTTCTTCTAAAAACTGCTTCGTAGTTTCATAAATATCTTTCCTATCCACCATAGCGTTTTAAAAATTGAGAAAAATTCAGCCAAATGCGGTTTTGAATCTTTAGTAGTGTAAATATTTGCCAAAACAAATCCCAATAAATCACGAAAGACAGGCTGCGTCAACGTGGAACAGATTTTAGGAATTTACTGAAAAAACAATTTCTTCATCAGTATATAATCCGCTTCCAATTCTTTCAGACATGGTGCCCGCATTCCTCCAGATGTTTAATTTTTACTTTTTATGGCACAGCTCCTGAAAAGTCTTACCCTTTTGTAGGTTCTTTTCTTTCCCAGCATTGCAGCGTCGGCACCAGTGAAAAAACCACTCCACCAACTCAAAAACTTCATTAATCCGATAACAGTAACCGTCTACAGGTAGACTAAATATCTGGGGGGCTCGATGCCTTTCTCCGAGTCATGCTGGATAAAAACTCCGTCATATGCTTCAATCCAGCTAAGTCATTGGTTTGGGGGCCAATCCTAACTTTTGAGGTGTTTCTGGGTGGAATTTGTTTGCTTCCCTGTACGCTGCATCACGCAAAATCAAATTGGGATTTTCTCTATAATTGCCAAGAGATAAAGTGCGTTTGCATCAAAACCCTTTTTACTTTTTGCACAGTTTTGTGGTTAAAATACTAGTGCTCTTTAATTAAGGTTTCGTATTTAATTGCTAATGTATCACATATCATGTTAGTTTCACCTACCAATCGCCCTTGCATCATATCATGCAGATTTTTATCCTTTTGATCAGTCAGTGGAAAGAAGGTATCTTTTGGTGCTTGCGCAAACAAATATTGTTTTGTAATCCAACAAGCAGAAAATGCTTGTTTGGAGAGGTTCAGCCCTTTAGATTTGTAAAACCCAAACATTTTTTATTGCTTCTACAAATAAGCCTACATTTAAGTTATTGTAGTAAATCAACAAATTGCGTATGAATGTTTACTTCTCTTCTTTCCATTTCTACCACTGTTTTGTACCATGCTTTGTTATGTTTGATTGTTTTAGATTGCTTTGAAAAGCTCGGTGGTGAGTTGAAGGCGATTTAACTTCTTCAAACTGTCGACATATTAATACAAAAAAAGATGTATGATGACATGGGCCCAGAGGGTAGTGTGCGGTGTAGTCGAGACTGGTAACTATTGATTCATCATTCAGTTCTGACTGTGGTGAATTTAAGTCTTCTTTCTTACTTTGGTAACTATATAAAAGGTAAATCTCTCAAAGACACTTCTCTCACTTCCAGGGAATTCGATTATTTTTCCTGGACGATTTTTGGTGTTTTTTTGATGGAAATGGCACTTTTTTCTCCTCAAACTCACCTAAAATATTAGTCCTTAATGTAAGACTTAAGACTGCAACCGGCAACATGTTTTTATACCGTATGCCTTGAATCATAAAGGAGCTATCTTAGCTGTCATTGCTCTCAAGTCATCCTCGTGCAAGATGCAATACATGATAGCCTTTTTTGTTAGGGTTACAACATGCCACAGCTCACGATAGTTTTCTTATTTTAATGTATTTGCGGTTGGCCTATTTTGTGTATACCGCATAAGGTTCTTTTCCTTTTTCCCCGAGTGAATGCTTTACTATTTTTCAGCAAGGTTGCAGGTGCGACGGCCATGCCTTTATCTTAAATTCAATCAACAATTCATTTCATGTGGACGTTTAATGTGCATGTAAGCCTATGTCGTTTTGTTACAGTCTCCTTTTTTTCGCCCACTGTTGTCGAGCTTTGTTTCCTTTCCTGCTGATTTGAGCAAAAATAAAACAAAAATACGACAGCTAAAATTAGGCGGTGATGGACAACCTAAAAAAAAGTAACGATTGACCTTCAATAAACAGTTACGTATAATAACAAAAAGAACTAATTTGACAGGGCATAACCTTTAATCGAAGATAGTGGATACAGATACTAAATGCACGTACTGTACACATGTAGTTCACACTTCTCACATGCCAACGGCACTGTGAGAAGACTTGAAAATCAATTGGTCCGGCTCATCACTGCTGCTGGCGTAGTCCATGTTGTTTCTACGCACAGATGAGCTTCGAAACGGCGTCCGTTGACAGTGTGTCTGCAAAGTAAAGGTGAAGATCCTTGGTTTGAAGATCAATACTGGTACTTGTAAAGTAACTTTTCGCCAAACTTCGCGTGTGAGGACCTTTTTATGGAGATCGGTCTTTAGGGAGATGTAAACAACAAGTTTACCATGAAAGATAACCAAATTTCACGTCACGGCCAACATTTCAGATGCTTCCCGACGGCCACAAAATTTCACATCGCAGGCCCCTGGTGGCACATAGCTGGCTTAGGGCTCTATGCGGCCATATGTTTGGAGCGAGCGCGCTCCGCGCATAAAACTAAATAGAGAAACAAAGAATTTTTCATGCTACGTCTGCAATCTACGCCAAATGGAAACCAGTCTTCACTGTTTCAACTTTGTGAACTTGGCTCAAGAAACTGGGGTTCTACTCGCAATTAAAAGATTGCTAAATGAGTGTTCAAAGCGTTTATTGTAGGTTTATGCCGCATGGCTGAGCAGAACCGGCATTTGCAGTTAAACTGGTAAAGGTAAATTTTTTTGAGTTCAAGCCATATAGCTTTTACCAACTGCAACCACGTTTACAGGTGTAGTTGATTCTTGCGATCGCAGCAAGAATCAGATGACTCTATTTGAACTTGCTGGACCGCTGTAGCTAACCTGGTCTGTCCTACGTAAGGACAAAACATAACCAACTCTGGCGAAGAAGCAAGAAATCTGTATTATGCAAAGATAGCTTTACAGAAAACAATTAGTAACTTGCCTCAATCAACGTTGAAAGCCGCTAATTCAGCATCTTAAAATAAAGCAAAAGGCCAGCAACACACAGCTACGAGAGTCAGAAAAACAACCACAAAAACGTAAAACTAAGGTTTACCGCACAAGCAGGACCAAGTGGGCCTGATAAATTAAACTAATAAGTTTAGTTTACAAGCTAGGCTAGCGTTGGTACCGGTAAAAAATCTAAATAAAATAGGACGGTGTGAGCACAACAGTATGGTGAAGAGAAAAATATAACTGAACTAACACGAAAAGTAAATTCCCAGTAAAACTAGCTTCTGCCTTGCCTCAACGAAAAAATATAAAAACTAAGAAACAATGGCCGCCTTGACCTAATCTGAGAATTACTAAACCTCTGAGACAAAGGGCGATAACGTCTCTGTCACGGTTGCGAGTCTGATTCATAACATAACAAATAACGGAAAAAAGCGGTAAAAGTGACCAAGGCGCCAATGATAAACAGGTTAACTGAACACCACGAAATCTTACTCAAAGATCATAAGGCCACGTCGCAGTTTCCTACATGTTTTATTCCTCCTCTGCTAGATGAGTTGACAAAGTTCTCATCATTAATTTCATAAAACCATAGTACAGGGTGGGCCGTAAGTCGCGCACCAAAACATTTAAGACAATTTTAATTACATAAAGGTTATTTTATTTAAAACAAGCTTATCTAAGGAACTGATGACACGTTATACGCGCTGATACAATCACAAATGCTCAAAATGATCATAAATACTAACTCAACTCGCTCGTTTATATTGTTAAAGGCATATCTGAAAATTAAAGGAAAAAAATTTTAAATGCAAATCATAACTAAAAAAACTTTAATTATAATTAAATTTGACAGATATAATGACTGATACATTCAAACAATGGTAAATTACTCTGTGAAAGAACATTTATTATACATCAAAAGAGGAAAAAATATTCTACCCATTAATTTTACATTGTTTCACATCACACTCCACGTAATTTCTTGGTGCGCGACTTACGGCCCACCCTGTACTTTGACATCACATTTTCTGTTTTATTTATAAAGCGTAAAAATAGCCTACTTATTGTACCATTACAAAAAGAAGTTTTAAGCGGACCGATAAATATGAAAGTTTTAAGCGCAAGTAATAATGTTTTCATTTGTGGCTTTATTGCAGACATCATGCATCAACAGTAGTACCAGTGCAAGCTTTTGGCAAAAGTACCTATCAAAACCTGTGGAAACATTACTTAACCAACTCCTCAACTCTTCATGAAATCTTGCTCTAATTTAACCCCATATTAACCAGACATACTTATATTTGAATAAAAATTATTTCCGTGTAAAACCATGCTCATTTCCATGCATTAAATGGTTCTAGCCACTTATTTTTTTTGGTGGTCCGCTTTGACCCAGATTTCCGACTTGTAGCAGATTTGCTACAATGGTTAATAAGGGACAAAAAACGTAGATTCATAACGTCATTTTCACGAATTTATTTTAACAAATACGCAGCACAAATACATGAAAATTGAACACAAACAAGTAAAACTGAAATGATTGCAATTACAACAGAATGTTCTGGGCTTTTCAGGTACGTGTTGTCTGACCAGAATCCTACAGTCGCTCAAAATAAATACAAAACTTCAACACGGAATATGAGCACAAAAAACTGTAAACTGAAATGAATTGTAGTTCAAACTAAATGTTTTGAAATACTGAATGCTATATTGTCATTATGCAATCACACCACCTCTCAAAAAAACAAAGTCATGTACTGTGTGTTAGTTTAGAACAAAGAAATTAATAATTAGCAATCACTTTATCCTTCTAAATATATGTACAATCTCTTTGTAGTAGGATACAATTATGCAATTTGACAGGCCTGATGTAGTAAGATCTATTCAGAAAAGCAAAGCAGGCATTCTCATTCTTCATGTTGGGCTGCTTATTGGCCATGATAATTACCGAAACAAATTCTGGTTTTGTTAAGACACAAATGTACCTGGCACTTAGCACATTTCACAAAGGCAAAACCATCTGGGCAATTTTTACAACGTTGCCTCTTGCTTTCATATGCAGGAAAGTGATCAATGCGATCAAATCTTACATCGTCGATTGGACGAATATTGGTATGCACTTTCCTTTTTCTTCCTCGCGATGGCTTTCCCGATTTGCACAAGGCTGTGGCAACATGAGCCTGGAATTTTCTAAGGGGCAGGATTTTTTTCACTCTCAACTCTGACGAACCATGCGTTAACCAGGGCAATGGTCAAAGTATGATAGAAGATGTACAAGTACCACCTTTTGGACTTCAGCTGATACTTGTACAATGAGCACATCATGTCCAGCAAATCTACTCCACCCATCGACTTGTTGTACACGCCGATGACAGATGGCCTTTCAACAGTGATGTGTTTTTTCTGCTTTCTATCATACCTGCATACAGCATCATGTGATTCAGCTCCAAGGTATGAAGACACTACTGTGACGCATTTGTTATCCAGCCAGCGGACAAGTGAAATATTGGTGGTAGTTTCTACAACACAATCAAACGCCCCTCTTCCTTCGGCTTTCATTTCTTTTTCTGACTTGAGGGGAGCCCTATGTAGCCGATTGCTGTTGATTGTGCCAACATAAAATAGATCCCTTTGTGTCAATTCCTTTATCATTGCAAAATCTGAAAAATAGTTGTCAGCAAATATCTTGTGCTTTTCTGGCAGTGTAGAACATAACTTCAAGACAACATTTCCACCCAGTCCACAGCCAGAAATATCTTCATCATTGCCAATGCCTGTACCCTTTCCTTGGTAGACATCAAAGATGTGCAAATACCCAGATGCAGCACACCTCGCCCACAATTGGAAGCCCCATTTTTTGAGCTTTTTGGGAAGGTATTGCTTCAAGAGTGCTCTTCCTTTGAAAGCCACCATTATCTCATTTATGGAATGGTTTTCTTCTGGGCTAACTGTTGCAAAATTAGCATTCAAACTATTTAGCAAAGGCCTTATTTTCCAAGCTCTATCTTGTTTCTCTGAATCAGTCACCAGCAAATTATCTTTGATGTGCAAATATAAAGCTAGTTTTTGAAATCGATTTCTGGACATCATGTCTGCCACTGGTGCATAGCGAGTGTCTGTCTCCCAGAAACATCCAACAGCCTGCATTTTGACTAAACCCATGTGAAAATACATTCCTGTGAAGGTCTCAAGTTCATGAGCAGTAGATTGTAAACTGATTCCTGATTTTTGGTGAGCATAATTATTTGATTCTGTAGCCAAATTGACAAACATGTCATCATTTAGAAACCTTTTGAAATATTCATAAGGAGTAACCCCTTCAATTGGTTCTGGTTCAAGTTTAACGTGAATGTAGTCAGTGTTTGCAGGCGGAATGAATGGTCTGCACTTATCAAATTTGTAGATGTTTTTTTGACTTGTGGTCTCAGTTTCTGCTGACCCCGTGCTGGGGTCCTATCAGCTGTTGAAGAGTGAGCATCATCATCATCAACATCACCATCTGAGTCACGGCTAACATCATTGTCTGCTGCTATGACGCCAACATTAGGAAGATGAGAGTCAAGCCACACATCTTTATCCTCATCGGGACTGGACAACTCATCAAATTCACTTTCTGAGCCATTTATTACATCCAGAATGTCAGTTACTTGAACATATTTTCGACGCGTCACCTGTAAAGTCAATATCATTCTGAATAACAATATTTTCTCAGGGCATGCATTACACTCTGCATTAAATGGAAAGAAGACAGCAAATATAAGATACTCATGTACCTTGGTAATCTGGAAACACAAAAAATTCCTAAGATTCTATCTGATGTGACGTCATTGCCCGCCACCCCCACCCACCATAATGTTCTATTTACAAATGAATAAGAACCACTACAGAACACTATCTTATTATATGAACCAATAAGCATACAGATCAACTGTTCACTTTACATAAAGTAGATATAGCCTTTCATTGTGTTTTGACCTTCATTGACCAATGTAGCAGATTTGCTACACTAAATTAGCCCACCCTACCAGCACAACAACGTTACAATTTTTTTTCGCATATATATTCTATGGGTAACAATAATCTTAGATAACAACAAAAATATATCAACTCACAGCATTATCTATGCAAAAATACCAAATAACTTTACCTTAGATCCACTCGTGTCAGCAGATGTAGATGCATCCATATTATAAGCTTGGTCACGTGCAAAAAACGGGAAGTGTTGCAAACTGCTTTTTTTAAAATTGACTAACTGATGTAGTAGATTAGCTACATTGGTTAATAAAAGAAAAAAACAAACTTTTCTTCACAAACTTTGACCGAATAATCAGTGTAGCAAATATGCTACAGTGGTTAATATAGGGTTAAACAGCTGTTTGCTGATGAATTAATTGAGCACATCACCCAGCAGTTTAATCTTTACTCTATTCAAAGAAAACTGAAAGTAACTGTTATTTCATACCCTCGGTTTGACTGCTAAAATTATTTTTTAAGTTTAATACATTGCACTTAAGTGCGGTAGTTAACTGTGTTCCGTTGTATTGTAATTTGAAATTGACAACTCGGTAATCTGCATAAAACCTCTCTTATTTAGTACTTAGACGCGCGTTCATCACTTGAATGTCTCTTGTCAAACGATAAAATGTAGGCGAAAAGTTTGTATCGCAGTATTGGATTTTAGCTTTGGTATTTTCGTGGTTAACAAATTAGCTGGCCTATGCAAAACATATTTTTGATTTCAATTAAGTTCTGTTTATTTCTGCATTTTCCGCGGCCTATTTATGTAAAATACATGTATATTTATAATTACCGTAGCATTTGTTTTAATTATTGCTCTACATGTAGTTTTCTTTAGCATTTACTGTAGGTGATTATATTTGTTTGCTTCGGAAAAAATGTGTGTTTGTGTGTTTGTGTGTGTGTGTGTGTGTGTAATCGCATACAAAACAATCACAATTTTATGTAAGTGTTGTAGGTTTATTATGATCGTTTCGCTCGGGTAATCAATTACATTCCAGGCTGGAGTCGAACTTGGATTTCAAGACCACCCACGCGGTTGCATATCAAACCAACGACTGAGAAAAAATACAAACCTTAAATGCAGTCTGATGGACACCAACAAAAAGATTAAATTGAGCAGTTAATGGAGGTGTTTATGTTCATGGGCTGCGGCATTAATTAACCGCCTAAATATCAAATGCACCCAGCTCCATGCAGGCACATTTATCATACAAAACTGCTTTCCCCGAGTCTAAACTGCAGTCTCCAGCATTTTTAAGAATGACTTTCTATGTCTTTACAAAAACTAACTAATCTCTATCAAGAGAATACTTTTTCACTCTGTAAGTAGAAAAACTGAAATTTGGTTATGTTGACTAGTTTAGTCTACCGGTACTTTTGCTGTTGAAAATGCCGTCTTAAGTGCACTGCTGACTGATTAATGTATTTCTGGGTCCTATATCGCACATGCTATTGGTTGGATATCTGTTTCAAACTAGCACATCATTGACCGTCTTTAAAAAAGCTACACTTCTTGTTGGTAACCATATTATACTATCTCGCTAAAATCAATCCCAGCGGTGGCCAGACTTATCTTACGTTGGAGCCAGATACGACATAAACAAAAGTTAAAAGAGCCGCACTTGTGGGTCAAATTTTTAACGCATAAAAATTGAATGTGAAAACCCTCTTTTGGAGATCAATATTATCACATGCTTAACTGACGAATTTTACCTCCAAAATGAAGATACAGATCTTTCTGGGAAAATCACTATTTTCAAAGCTTGAATTCACGAATTGTGTATCCAAATTTAAGGTGTTTTTACTGACATTAACTCTTGAGCCACATCGCTGGAAATGAAAACAGCATTTGCAACAGCTATATTCAAAGACACAAAAAGCCGCATCTGGCTTGCAAATGGCGGTTTGGCCAGCCTTGATCTAACATATAATCTAAAGCATTGGCCATTAATCCAACCTCTTAAAAATTGCAGTTTGCTCGCACTTTTGGTTTTACCGCATTTCAAAATGCAACTATCTGGTTCTAGCCTTACACGTTCAACATTGCCCCAGACAGACTCTAGAGAACAATCAACGACACAACCTTTTTTGCAGCACTTTTCATGCAGTTAACATTATGACTATGGTAAAATAGCACTCTTCGAAATGTTGCTCATAAACAACATTATCAAAAAAATGATTAGAGATTAAATATAGCAGACATTTTGTGTTGGTCGAGTATATTTATATTATAAACAGATAGACTCGTTATCTCGAATAAGTAAATTTGCGTTGTAGGAATAGTTTTTGTATATGTATAGTTGATATGATTTGTCGCTTTGTTCTGCCGTGGTTATTTTAATCGTAAATGTGAATTGTGTCGTAAATGATTTTCATATCGTAAATACGAATTTGATTTTCATATCTCTGCTGTTGTTCGCAAAAAACCTTTTTCCTTCGCATTAAGATTTGTAACGCACACACCTCTTCTGGCGTCATAATTGTTGATTACGTGTTTAAGTTCCAAAGTAATCGAGTGAATTTTGTTTCTTCTCGAAGATTTTTGATTGCCAATTACGTAATTTATTAGCAGTGCTTTTTTCTGTGTCACGTGATGTTGTTCTGGCAATTTTTAAGCCGACGCCCAATTTATGTATAAGGCAGTGAGATTTTTGCGCATTCAGAGAGTGGTAGAGTCGTAGAGTGGTAGTAGAGACTGAAGAAAAAAATGCATGTTGTTCTGAGGTGGTTTATAGTGGATTATCAGCGCTACAAGAATTATGCGTTCAATTGGTGGATTTAGTCTTTTTGGTTGGGTTCTGATTGATTAAAGTGTATTAGTTTCTGTAATGGATGAGCGAAGGAATTTAAAGTTTTTGTGAATATATTTGTTCTGTTCTTGATCGAGAAGTCCGTGGTTCAAAGTATCTTAGTAGAAGCCAATCTTCATCTAGCTGTTAAATTGCAGCCAGACTTGATTATTCGAGTGATACTATAAGTGGCCTCAATTTTTAGAAAAAAAATTGAAGTTGAGATAGAACCGAAATTCTATTGTAGGCGACACTTGTTTTTTTAACAATCTATTGTAAAAACTTGACATTTCGCTCCCCTTAGTAACCCGGGGAGCTTCTTCAGAATACGGTAGATGAAATTACCAATGTCATGTATAAACTGCTAAACATAAAATGTTTTGTGTTGTCAATAAACTTTTAAACACAAAAGTTGTCAAAAGAACGAATCCATCTGTTTATAGTATGGTTGGAGATGGTAAACCGCTCCGCATGCGTCGTTGGACTATTGCGCCACGCGGGCGCCTTGGAGAAGTATACAGTAGTTTTCTGGGCCGCGTGAGTACAGCGCAATCAGTAAGTAAATTAAATTTGCAGACTTCCTCACCTATTTCGATCAATTTTTTCCTAAAAACGGGACATTTAGATCTGTGGTCTGTTCTAACTAACCAAACAATGATTGATCGGAAACAAAGTGAATTGATTTAAACTAAAGCACTGACGGAAAGAACTGGATTTGATGACTAATTCGAATTCAAAGCTTAATAGCAACTGCCATCATACGGCGGCAACAGAATTGAAATCATGAAAATTGCAGAAATATGGACATTTATGAAAGCCGTTAAAACATTAAATAGAACCACCCAATTGGGTAAAGGTAGATTACTGAATTGAGTTAAACTGCATTTTCATAAATTTTTGTATTCCTGCGATTTTTAGTTTGTGTTTTTTTCCTATTTCCTTAAAGAATTTGCCTAGTTCTGTATTTTAGGGTGCCCATTTTTTTTGACACGAAGTAATGTACCTGGTAATAATATGTTTGATATGTTAATCAACATGAAACAGCTTTTGTCCACCAAAAATTAAAATTTATCGTGCAGTAGGATTTTGCGGCCCGAGCTAAAAATTTGCTGTGAATTGCAGCTTGCGGTAGGGTTTTGCGGTGCAGAACGAGTAGAGGACAGTTTTTTCTGTGCACCTCGGCTAAAGCAGCTGTACTTTCTAACCACCGTTATTCCAAAAGCAACTGCATGATTTGCCAATTACTAACATGCTGCATATTAGACCAAAATAAGATATAGTCTAACGAAATCTTGTTATAACGCGATCGACGGAGTGCATAAAACGTCATCGAGACAAAATCCGGGACACGCTATATTGAAATGAAAAACAACCACTTTATTTCTTTGATTTTTAAGAATTGCGTCTATTGCTCTTTGTTTATAGGAGGAGTGATTATGAAACTAAATGAGATTTGTCAAATTTTGAGCTTTGCCAACTTTTGCATTTCTCTTTGGAATGCATAGATTAATTGCTTTATATCTGAATTCGTGTTGAATCAAGACATGTTATAACAAAATTTCACCGCACTTACATGTCAGTATAAACCTGGTTTTTAAATAATTAAATGGCAAATACAAGAATCGTAATAAATAAACTGTAAATAGATTCCAAATAAGAATACATTCGTAGGTCATGCGCTGTGCCTGAGCTATCTTAAATTCTAAGCTTAAGGCAGATTGATCAAGTGCAGCAAACTTAAAAATAATACTGAGCTTTAACGGAAAATCTTGTAGAATTCAGAAAAAACCATCCTTCTCTTTTGCTGAAAAAGCTGGTGGTTGGGTTATCTATTTAAGCCATAACCTAACTTATTGCAATATCCTAACTGTAGATGGTGAACCTTGGGTCACTTTGCCCTCCCTTTTGCGTTAATGGCGGGACCAAATTACACACTCGCAGCCAAATGCGAAATTTAGGTCATACAATTACATGGACAATTACAATACTCTTATGAAGTACGCCAACTAATTGGTTATTCCTCTTAATGTATCACTCACTTTGGTGTCTTTCCAAAACTTTGAGTTTATGCTCCCATTTATTTCGTAGCAACGGATAAAGTTTGTAAAATCATTGGCTGTTTGTGAGTAAACGCAATCTTAATTTTAGAGTAAGAAAGTTGGCATTAGAATAGGGGCATAGTTTCTGAAATCCAGAGCTTGAGGGTAAATAAATTAAAAAAAGTAAGTCTATTCCGCTATGTGAAGTCACGCCTATAAAGTGAAAATTTTTGCGTGAGTTTATTATGCCAACAGGGTGATCAGATGCAAGGCATTTGTGGTGAGGCATGGCTCTTTTTGTCGTATAGTAGGGCCAAGGCACACTGGCAAAGTAAAAGAAATTGTGATCACAAGTATCATTAGATTAGTAGCGCCTAGTCATGAAATAGGCCAACCATTGAACAACTTTCGTAAGCCTAGTTGTGAAACCACCACCATTATAGCGCCTGTTTCGTAATTTTGGTTTCTATACTTATTCGAAGGAAGGATAGAATTTGTGAAGTGATATAGAGTTTGTGAGTCTTCAGTCTTCATTCTAGAGTACAATGTTTGTAATTAGAAGCAAATGGGCGATAACGTCCATTTTTACAAGATGAGGTTTTTTGAATACTAGTAACCGGTAATTGTACAACTTTAAAAAATATTTTGCCGAAAGATTTTCCCGACGATCTCATTAGTAGATGAGTTGGGTCAAATTAAAAGAGACGATTGCAGCGCTTGCATGGAGTACCGTATTTTTCGGACCATAAGGCTCACTCATAATCCTTTATTTTTCTCAAAAATGGAACGTGCGCCTTATAGTCCGGTGCGTCTAATCTGTGGATCAGGTTGCGCTTTGTCACCAAGCTCTGAACAAATTTTATGTCGCAATAAGCCAGTGGTTCCCAACCTGGGGGTAAATTACCCCCGAGAGGTAATATGTGATTCTTCGGTGGGTAATGTGACACCAGCAACACGCTAAAAATATATGTTATATGCAAAAGTCTAAGAAATGTAGCTAAACGTGCATAAAACGCCCCTCTAAAATTTAGCTGAGCCTAAAGCTGGTCTAAACCCATGCATTTCTTAGGCATGGCTATGAAGTCACAATCTAATAAACGAGTGGAACCACACAATGCCCTTTGTGACCATTTGCGACGTATGTGCTTAACCAGTCTAGATTAGAATATACTGTGCTGGTCGGCAATTTTGATTCTTTTTTCGTAGTTTTATCACATTTATCTGAATTGTTGAGTTAGCTCTCTCTTGCCCATTCCACCGCTGACTAACAGAATTTGTTGTGATGACCGGCACGGGCAAGAAGAGCAATTATTTTGAAGCTTTCCTCAGTTATGGTTTTGTCAACTTGCCTGACAAGGTTCAAGACCGTCCCCAATGTGTCATATGCAACAAAGTGTTGACGAACGAAAGCCTGAAACCATCCAAACTCGAGGCTCACTTGAAGAAGTGTCACCCAGTTTTTCAAAACAAGGACAGAGATTTCTTTGAACGCAAAGCAAAATGTCTAAAAGGAATTCAATTCGGAGCTCAGGGAAGTAGAGGACAGCAACTTCTTCTTGCTGTTGAAGCTTCGTATGTAGTCGCCTACAAAGTAGCTAAGCAGCAAAAACGTCACACGATTGCCGAAACGCTCATAATGCTTTGTGCAAAGGCAATGGTGGCAAAGTTGTGTGGCGAAGATCAAGCGAAAAAATTGAGTGTTGTGCTCCTGTCAAATAATACGATTCGCAGGCGGGTGGACGATATGGCTGAGGATATACTTGTGCAGGTAATTGAAGAAGTCAAGTCCAGCCCAGTCAAATTTTGTCTTCAATTTGACGAGTCTGCGGATATCGCCAGCTGTGCAGTTTTACTGGGATACATTCATTACGTTCACTGCAACATGATAAAAGAAGAATTTCTTCTGTGCGAAAATCTCACCACGACGATGAAGGGTGAAGATGTGTTTAACACTGTGAGCCATTTTTTGCAGAGCAACGGGATGGACTGGCATCGTGTTTAACAAGTGTCAGTCGACGGTGCACCTGCCATGATGGGTGGTCAACGCGGCTTCAAAGGTTTTGTGAAAAGAGAGAACCCGAGTATACAAGTCGATCACTGTGCCATTCATCGGTATTCACTCGCATCCAAGACACTGCCAGCTTTCTTAAAAGCAGTTTTCGACGATGTTGTCAGAATCGTGAACTTCATCAAATCAAAGGACTTGAACTTTCGCATATTCAAACAATTCTGCAATGAAATGGGACAAAGTTACGAAGCTCTATTGTACCACACAGAAGCGCGATGCCTCTCGCGGGGAAGAGTGGTAAGTCGAGTAATGGAACTTCGTGAACCCAACAAGTGTTTCCTCATTGAAAAGAAATCAGATTTGGCTGCCAAATTCTCCGATACAGAATGGCTTTCTCGATTGTGCTACTTGGCCGATATCTTTGGGGAATTCAACAAAGGGAACTTAGCTTTGCAAGGAACGAACACTACTGTCCTGGAAATGCGCGAATCCGTTTCCGCATTTATCTCAAAGCTCAAACTGTGGAGCAGGAGGATCTCGAGGGGAGTCACGGCACGGTTTTCTATGTTGGGTCAATTTCTTGATGACAACAACAAAGGACAACAGTTCCTAAATGAGGCAAAGCAGGAAATCTAGGAGCACTTGGACGAACTTGTCCATTACCTGGATCGTTACTTTCCAGACCGAGAAACAGCACCTCTTCAGTGGTGTGGTGCTGCAGCCGTTTTCAGTGGATGAGGACCAGGTTGCAGATGATGACTTTCCAGCAAAGGAGGAATCGATTGCCTTGAGGCTAAACGAGAGGAAGAAAGTGGAGTTTCAAAATACTGATCGACAGGCTTTCTGGATTGCTCAACTCAGTGACGCACCAACACTGGCAGAGCGAGCGTTGAACATTTTGACATCGTTTTCGACTACTTATTTGTGTGAAAAAGGAATTTCAACTGTGATGGGTTTGAAAACGAAAAAGAGGAATAGGCTGAGTGTGCAAAATGATGCACGTATTGCAATGAGTGTTACGGAGCCAAGAATTACAGCACTGGCCATGCAGATACAGTCGCAACTGTCACACTGAAGACATTATTCTTGCAGTGATTCTTTCTAAAACTAAACTTACCGAAAAGTAGGCTGCTGAAAACTATATAAATACGAACAAAATTTTGTTGAGTTCTTTTTACTGTTTTTTCTTGCTATGGTTATTCCTAAACTTACTGAAAAGTAATGAAAGCAATAAATAGTAGCACGATTGTGTTCTTTTACGAAGTGAAATATTGAGGGTAATAAATCATACTCGCTACCTTGATTTGGGTAATGCCTCCAAAAAGGTTGGGAACCACTGCAATAAGCGCTACCAAAGCAATTGTACCTACCTCAACTCGTTCTTTCTTGAGAGCAAACTTCTTCTTTCTTTCTTGCAATTAAATTACTTACTCTCATCCCCTTTACGAGTGCGTTTTTTCTCTTCACCTACTCTCGTTCCCTTAACCAGTGTATTTTTCTCTTCACTTTACGTGCGTAAACACACGCTTGCGTCGCACATGTATTGCAACATGTACTTAGTAACTAACCGTACACTTCTCACGGTACCGATAAAATGTGCTTTTGTTTCATTAAATACGCCTTATAGTCCGGAGCGCCTTATGTATGAAAATAAACGCGTCAGGAGACGTCTATTGATACTGCGCCTTGTAGTCCGGTGCGCCCTATGGTCCAAAAAATACGGTAGCCTAGAGGGAAGCGTAGCAGGTGTTTACGGCTACAAAAGCCGATAAAAAATGCCACAATTACCAACACAGTTTAAGCGTATTGTGTATGTCATAAGCGTAACACTCTCTTCTGTATGAAGCCGGGAGACGAGTTGGCTGACGGAAGGTGGATTTTTTTCACACGGACCAACTTCTTAAAAGTTCCAATTTTTGTTCTAAAACAAACTTGCAGACTTTTCGCAAATCTTTTGAAGCAACTGATTCACTAATTTGTTTCAAAAACAAACTTTTTCATTAATTTTTAAAAATTTATTGACATTGACAATATTCTGCAGGAAAATCAACTAAAAATTGGGGTTTCAGCTCAACTCAACTCATCTGACAACAGTCAGGGGGTTTCAGTTCCAAGCCTTTTTAATTATAAGCCTTTGGCGTGTAAACAAACCCATTCTATGTAAATGATACGAAACGCTTTCTCTCGATACAGATCGTTCCCAACAGACTGACGCGAAAAGAGCTGCATATCGTGGTGAAGATAAAAAAATCACTTTTTATTGTAGGTTGATACGCGTTGTTCATTCTATTAGAGATGTTAATCAATGAAAAGTTTCAGTCAGGTTTTACTTTGTTTCGTTTGCACCCTAAGTGTCGTTGAGACCGGCATTGACTAGCCCGTCTTGTCGCAATCTTTTGAAACATACTACTTTATACGATCTGGTGGTTGCTGGAATTTTTACCTCACGTACCGACAATCATAGTGGGGTTTGTATTTACGATTTACATAAAGGTTGCTAGTTGCTAGGTAGCAATTTTCAGGCAACCTCCCATTAAAAAGGATTGGCTTCCAGCATCACACTAAGGTAAAATAGAAAATTTTACTCAAATATGATCACCAACATCATACGGTACCATGCAGCAATCTGTTGCATCATGTCAATAGCCAGCGACCGATTTCGACCTTATTGAAACTCATCAGGCCGGTGTAAAAGACACTCAATAATAAAAATGCTAAATAAGAACAAATTTGCAAAAAAATTTTGCAATACAAAACAATATAATATAGAAATACCTCGATCATCAGGGTCTCATTTAAGGATACACACACATGACATCGACACAAAGTCACATTGGCAAGCCCTAATAGGAGTGTAGAATCATCATTAAGACTTTATCGTTTTACAAAATATAGATGTTGCTAGTTGGTGATCATTTAGATTAGATCATTTAGATCAGCTCAGAAAAGTTCTGCACAACATACATGTATGAGTAATTCGCATAACAAATTGAGCAGTTTATTGTTTAGCTTTAACTCGGAAAAAGTTTTTGGCTAACTTAACAAATTCCGTTATCAAAAATGAGCTCTGTATTAACGGATTACGGTTTCACCTCGTTAACACGGATCCTGTTAAGCCGGATATCGGTTAACTAGGACCATGTTTTTATTTTCATAAAAATAAAAACAAAAGAAATAAATCTCATTCACAGAGTACAGATGTACTGTACATTAATTATTTACAGGTTATGAAGGTAAGGTAAAAGAAAATAACCTTGGTAATAGCCGATAATAACCGTCGATATCGGTACAGGTTTGTTTGCTAGGCTAGGCTAGCCCAACGTAGCCTTCGTCAGGTGATTTACTTGAATAAACAAAAATATATGAATACATAAATAAATAAATCTGCTCTTTTACATGTTATGAATGCAAATGTAGTAAAACAAAGCAGCCTATCTAATAACGGCATTTTCAACTTAACTTCGTTACCCTAGGCTTGTTTATAAGCTATGGCCTATAGGCCGTCGGTTAAGTCGGACAATCGGCTAACACGGATACCCTTCCCCCCCGAGCTGTCCGAGTTAACGAGGTAAAAGTGTAGTTGTGTTACCACGGGTTAACCGTTTCAACGCTGACCCTGATAGGAAGGCATTCCATTCTCCAAAAACTCTACAATCGCTATCCAGAACTGGACAAAAAGTTTATGCCCCAACAATGAGGTATTATCTGATCACAATGTTACGTTGAAAAACCACAATCAAGATTATTGTTGAAATGATAAGCTGAAGATAAAAAAAGTTAAAAACTTATTTGAAGGTCGTAAAATACACTAACGAAATTATAAATGAAATTATTTGCTATGTCATGTTTTTTTCAATGGATAGCAAGTATTGCGGGCGGTTTCTTAATTACAAAGAATTTTCCACAACATAACGTAAAGATTTTTGTCAATTCAACTCAGAGTGTGAAATCTTTCTCAGAAGCACGGAGTCAATGTCGCAGAAAAGAAAATGAATCTCACCTTGCTTTTGAACTTCATAACTTGGAGTTAAGAAGGAAAATTTTGGAAATGATTTTTAACCAAAACAGTAGTCACTGCGCTGTTAAAGGTAAACGTTTACGACAATAAATTTATATGGAATATTCTTTTTGACAGGAGTGTGCACTGTGAAGTGCCGTGGTCAGGCTTTGATGTCAAGGGGAACAATATTTTCGCGATAGAAAAAAAAGGGAGGGAGAAATATGGCAAAATATAAAAATTCGCATTCGTACCTACTTGTCTAACATTGGTCGTAGGCTTCGAAATATTGTAGAGCGTGACTTAATTGGAGTCACGGCCTTGACCTCTACGGGCATCCCAGCCTAACCTTTGATAACTGCTTTTACTAATTGTAGTACCAAGGGATTAGAACGGTGAGCTCATGACATACGAGACACTTTCAACAGTTTTTCAGTGGTACAAAATTTTAAAACAACTTCAAAGAAAGCCTTTGGAAACGGATTCATCGAACTTTTTCAAGTAATGAGTGGATACTAAAACGTTTTCGTCTGGCTTTTATTAGAAGTTAACGCCAGAATGAGGCAAAATAGAGAAAGCATCACTATTTATAGTCAGCGATGCTATCGAAAAGTTGCGTTTCGCTGTCATTCAAATTGCAGAGCGTAGATGGCTTCTTTTTGGCGGCAAAGTACCGGTTGTTTGTTTTTGATGGAAACCGTATCTAGGCATCTAGTGTTGCTAAATGAAAGTAGCACCTAAAATTGCCAACACCGTGAATTGATTGTCATTGTAGGCGGCGGCATAGTCTTAATTTTGTACAATTACCAAGTTACATCCGGGGGAGAAGCAGTAAGCCTGCATTTTGGCAAAGGTAATTGTCTTTTCAGTGCAGTTGGTGACGGACTAGAAGCTAGAAGCTTTTAATAAAGTATAGCTTAGACCGTCACACTTGTGGGACCTACACTTTTGAACAAAAAAGTGGGTCAAGATTAGGTCTCAAACCTCCCCAAAAAAATTGTATAATAAGTAAAAAGGTAGATTTGGTGTGTAAAAAACATATGTTGCTAAATACCGGTCTCGTTCAAAAGCTTAGGAAGTTTGCTTTACAGCAATATATACAGTAACTTTAAATAGTCTAGGCTAAGCGTAAATGATATTTACTGATCAAAAATGGGTACCGTACATCATATCAGTTCAAAACTCCCCAAAAATGTTTGACTTACCTTCACTAAATTAAACGGTTTGGAAAAACTACTTCCTTTAAAAAGATAAAATAAATTGAAAATATTTCACAACTAAGGTCGTCGTTTTATACCAAGTTTCGAAGGAAATAGAAGTTAAAATACAAGTTTGAAAGCTGGCAGAAGTTTGGCTTCTCCAAATCAAAATTTGCTCTATCCCCTTGTTTCTTAACAAATAGGAGAGGTGTAAAAAAGCTTCTTTTTCATTGTTAGTAACAATAAATCTTATTTAAACTTGATATTTTCTAAATCTTGAAGAAACTCTCCTTTCAAAAATAGATAATGTTTCTCGGTTTAGGCGAACCTCTAGCAGATAATGACTGATCACATTTTAGGTACTAAATTTAAGTAACAAAATTTAGTACCGGTCGGTACCGGTCAAAAAAAAGGTCATAGGCCTCAGAAAGTTGCAAATTGTAGAAAACCTAGGCTTTAAGGTAAGTTTTGACCGATATATCTTAAAAGCTTATTTCCTTAGCATCGTCTAGTGACCATTTCTAAAAAAATTGGTAGAAAAATAAAATCTAAAGTTATCTTTGAAGCAAGGGTACTTTAATTCCGAAGACAACTTAACACCTATTTGAGAGGGAGTAATTTGCATAAAATTTGCGTATTCAAAAAAATTTTGTTTATATTTGAAATTTTCAAGTAAATGTCTTGTTCTGTTTATATTGTATTAATTTTTTTTCATTTTTCAATTGCAATATGTATAATGCAAGTTTTTGTTCAAAATGATTATACACTTGCTTTGATGATTTTTTTGTTCACGAGTGTATACTTGGTCCACTGCAGTGGATGGTCTGTCAGTACTCTGCAAAGCCGTATCACTTGTGAATGAGTTGCGGTTGTCCCAGGTGTACCAAGTCTAACAACTACTAGAACTATAATGTCTGCAGTTTGCTAAGTGCATCGCTAGCTTTTCGCATTACCATAAGAGTAATTGTCTTTCTTTCTCGTTGCCGAGTCCAATTGATTTAGTTATTTGTGTACTGAAGTTTTCGAGATATGCTGTCAATGTACCGGCAATCACTGCAGCACACGTATTCGCATACGACAATGCTTCGTTGAAAGGAAAGCACGTCGTTAACTTCTGATTAGAACCATACGAAAACCATCTGAATAAGTGTTTATTGTATTAAGGAAGATTTTGCGGAAGTTATCTTAAATGTCAATTGATTATTAGCAGAGAAGAAAGAAAAAACTTCTCAAAAGAAAAATCCGCTGGTGGTCTGAAAAACCTGAAACTTGGAAAAAGAACTATCTAACGCGTGAAATAGCTGCGGACACTAGCGTACCTAGGGGAAGCCACTATGCCATGGTCCCCCTCAGACCCTAAAAATGAAAAAATGTAAAGCAAAACCAAGCAGATTTAGCAAAAGCAAATTTGGTTTTTCGTGAGTAGTCAGGGTTCGCCCTGGATTTCAATTTTTCTGTGAAAAACCGCTCATCGCTCAGACCACTTGCTGATAGAAATCTGGACTGGATTATCTGGTTAAAGTAAAACAGTTGTCAAAATTTGTTATGCTCTTGAAAGTGAATAAGAGTTGTAGAGGGCAGACAAAACCTTGTAGAGGGAAGACATACAGCCGCACAAACCACTATTTTAAAAGCGATACTTATCAATTAACTCTGCTAATTATGCGAAATATCAACTTCCTGGAGAGTGGTTAGTGGCAGCCACGTTTTTAAAGAAAATCGTACAACTTGTACGAGAATAGAGAGCTACCGGTATCACTAAGCACTATACATAAGCACTTCTAAAACAAACAAAAAACACTCTGATTTGAATATATATTTTGGTTGTATTTATAGCTGAAATAAGGTAACGAGGCATTGAAACTCATAAAATTTTCTCAGCGGCGGGGGTTTTTCCCACTCACCCCTTTTTTGCTTTCGGACCACCCTGGAATGGTCGTGCCTTCGGCATTCCCCATAAAATTGATTTGTGACGTCACACGATTGTGACAAAACTTTGGCCTCCCTCGGAAACTTTCTGCGTAACGCCACTGGCTGCCGAGATCCATGCCAAGATGAATTGAGCTAGACGGGTAAGATATGGCCTAGGAAGCTCCTATGACAACAAAAAAAGGTCTTGAGGTAACTTTCAAATTTCCGAATGCGAAAACTGAAATGTCAGTTTTAAATTACAAAAAATTTAATTTTTGATACGTAAACTTTGAAGGAATAATAACCCAACCAGGACAGTAGTAGATTTTACCCTTAAAAAAAGCTGTGCATTCAAATTGGTTCAACTTTTAAAGAAAAATCCTGAAGTCAAATACGTTTCTGCATATGCGTATAGTAACATCAATGTCAGAGCAGGTTATGCCCTAAATCACTTGCCGGATCAACCTATAATAGATTACTTCCTGTACAATTCCGGAGAAATCAGAAAGCTGTTCAGATAACAAGATCGGTATGGAATAGAAACTGTTGTAAGAGTTTACAAGCTTCAAAAGAAAAATCTGGAAACCAAGATTACAAGGAACTCCCTTTTTCAGCAAATACAAATTTTCAGCTAAATATGAAGGAAAAAACCAAACCCGTGGATACTGTGCAGAAACCGGCCACAATCAAAAAGAATGCGAACAAAAAAAAGAAATGAAAATATTGAGAATTGGAAGCAAGCGTAAAATTCAATCTCACTCATAATAAGGTTATTCAAGCTCTCAACCCGCAACTCGGAGAATCATCCAACACAAAAGTCAAAAAAATTTTAGTCATGAAACTATTACACAACTCTTTCGCGAAGCGGGAAAAACATTGTAGACACATGAACCAACAATATAAGAAAGCAAAGCAACAACAACCATGTCATAAGACGACAGATGGGAATCGATCTCAAAAAAATTATCACCACTAAATGATTCTCCGAATTATAAAGCAGTTCTGTTGCAGTAGATCCAATAAAGAGTTTATTTTCATCATCTGACAGAAATAGCACTTGTAGTGACTCACAGTTATTGAATTAAGTCTTTCTCCAATGTTGCCAAGAACAAATTAAAAAATTGTAAAGATTTTTCTCTTGCTTGTAAATGTAAATCAAAATATTTTAAATGCAAATACAATTGGAGGCTTATGGTTTATCATCTGCATAAATACCAGTGCAATCAATGTGAAGACGCCGCCGGATACCCCACATGTGAAATTCTTAGCCCTAACGTAGATGATGATATGAAAGAATGTTCTGCATGCTCCACCCGTTTTGGTCCTGCAACTTCAGAATCTGTATAATTTATTAATTTAATTGTATCGCTTTCTTTTGGTTTTTGTACCTAGCTACTGCATTTTTGTTACATTCATCTTGAAAAGATGAGAGGTGGTAAAAAATTTCAATAAAGCTTTTGTTAGCGACCATTTTACTGTACTTTTAAAATAAGAATAAATGAAAACTTAACGTTTTTGTCTAGCTCTCTTCAGGAGTAATCGCTTGAATGAAGCCTGGTGTTGATGGCGAGGTATTTACTGCGATTGAAGTCGGTGAAAATGGTAAAAACCTCGCATATCATTTTCCACAAGAAAGATGCTTCCAATAGTCCACAAAGATGTTGTGCCTATCAAGCAACAAAGTATGGTCGTTTATCAATACGTGTGCTGCTGTGATTATCTGTGTGTAGGCTGCACACTCTCAATAACTGTAGGATAGAATAAAACAGCACATAACAAAAGCAATAAGAAACGAAACTCAACCAGATCGTGACTTCTCTCAATTCAATGCTACCAGTACTTCGGCAATAGGACAACACCTTCTCAACAATAAAAAATGCGCCTATTACTACGATGACAAACAATTTTCTATTTTGGCTAAAAAAAGAACATTTTTTTATTTATCAAACTTGGAAGATGCTTTAATCAAATTGCTTAAACCAGAGCTTTGTCGCCGGAAAGAATTCGTCTACACGCTAAAATGACATCACTGATTTGTACTCGATGAAACGTTTGGTTGTCTACCAATCAGAACGTTCCGACATTTTCACAGACCTCAATCGCTATAAATATCTCGCCATCAACACCAAGCTTCATTCTAGCAATAACTCTTAAAAAGAGTTTGTCGATAACGTTGGAATTTTCATTTATTCTTTTTTAAAATACTACAGTAAAATGGTCGCTAACAAAAGCTTTATCTCTTTTAACTATCAATAACTTCAGTTATATTTCTGTTACACAGCGACAGAATTGACATTAAAACGTTAAAACCACAACAGTCTGTTTCGCCTAGAGCAGTGTTTCCCAACCTGTGGTCCATGCAGGTTCTCAAGTGGTCCACGAGAGGTCCTTCCATAAAAAACGATATATTCGCCATCATCAGTTTCGCATTTTTGTTAATTCTCTATAATTGATGATGTGATAATAAGCATTGTTGTGCTTCGTTTTATAGGCATGCTGGTACGGTCAAGGTTAGTTGCCAGATAGGCTCAGAGCTTGTGAATTAGGAAAGATTGTTAACGATTGATTAAATTAGAATTCTAAAGGAATTTTTTATACCTTGTATATAATTTGTTTCGGATTTTATTTAGAACAAATCTAAGCTAAATCAATGATTTTCATACAACCCGGATATGTCGAAATGAAAGTGGGGTGAAAATTACGTTGCATTTGGCTTCACCAAAAACATTGGAACAGATGGGACAGAGAAGGCGCAATGCATCCTTTGCGATCAGGTTCTTACAAACTCGAGTTTGAAGCCTTCCAAACTGAAAATACATTTTGCAACACATGGTGGATCAGCAGCTTATGGTACTGAAGCCCTGAAAACAAAGCGAGCCCGCTACGATCAAACAGGTGCTCTCCCTCAATTGCACAAAACAACAACAACCATGCAAAAGCCGATGTTGATGGCGTCGTATAGAGCTGCTTACTTGATTGCGAAGAGCAAATAAGCACACAACATTGGAGAGAACCTTATCAAACCTTGCCTCGTGGAGATGGCAGATATTCTGTTGGGAAACGAAGCAGCGAGGAAACTAAGTTAGATCTCCATGTCAGATAATACTGTAAAAAGGCGTATCGAGGACATGAGTAACGACATTTTGTCTCAAATTGTACATGGTATAAAGAAGAGTGATTTCCCAATAGCCTTGCAGTTGCACGAATCTACTGACGTTGCATGTGTGAGTCAACTGTTGGTATTTGTACGCTACGTGCAAAAAGCAGGAACAAAACTTGAGCTTAAGGAAGAATTTCTGTTTTGTGAGAGTCTCCAAACTACAGCTACCGCGTCAGACATCATGAATTTAATAAAAGCCTTTTTTGAAAAACATGATATTCCTCTTGAGAAAATCGGGTTTGTGTGCATTGACGGGGCACCGGCTATGCTTGGCTGTAAATCGGGGTTTGTGACACTGTTAAAAGAGATGAATCCGAACTTGGTCGTAATCCACTGCATATTGCACCGATATGCATTGATGAGCAAAACATTGCCCGGCAACTTGAAAGAAGTGATGGACTCTGCAGTTCATATCGTAAATTTTATCCGAAGGAGAGCGACAAATCACAGACTATTCAAGCGCTTATGCGAAGAGATGGGAATTGAGCATACTGTTCTACTTTTTTATACTAATGTACGATGGCTGAGTCGGGGAAAAGTGTTCAACCGATTATGCGAACTACGATATGAAGTGCTCACGTTTCTGAAAAATCGTGAAAAGAAACCAGTTTATGCCACCAATTTGGAATCTTCTCGATTTTTGCTTCGCTTGGCATATCTTGCAGATGTTTTCTCAGCGCTGAATGACTTGTGCATCTCACTTCAAGGACAGGAAACGGACGTCATTTCATCAATGGAAAAAATTACAGCGTTCAAGTGGAAACTTACCTTGTGGTTGAAGCGAGTTCCAAAGGGTAGTTTTGATCACTTTCCTAAATTCAATGAGCTCAGAGAAAGCATGGAAGTGGATAAAAATGTGCTGAGCGACATTGAAAATCATTTGACATCGTTAAAATCAAAATTTGATTCTATTTTTCCTGCTGAAAAGGTTGCCCCGTCATGGGTTCAAAATCCATTCCTGGTCAATATTAATGAGGTGGAGGAGAAACTCCAAGAAGAAATTTTCCATCTGAAGGCATCTGGGGCTGCGGAGATGATGTTCACCGCAAGCAATCTGACTGAATTTTGGCTGTCACAGACTGAAGCTTTTAGAAATCTCAGCAGGATTGCTTTGAACCTACTCCTGTCCTTTTCCACTACATACTTATGCGAACAAGGATTCTCCACGTTGATGCACATGAAAACCAAGGAGCGAAACCGCTTGAAATCAGTCGATAATCAAATAAGAGTGTGTCTCTCAGGCATCGTTCCTCGCTTTGAATTGTTAGTTGAAAACCATCAGATGCAGGAGAGTCATTAAATATTGTTTGGTAGTGGTGATTTGTGATGTTTAGAATAAATCGTGTTGTATATATAATAAAGTCCAATGTTAATAACTCTTTTAAATATTACAACTTATGTGGGAAGATCGGAGATAGTGGTCCAAGGTGATGTAGATTATTTTTGAGTGGTCCACGGGCTCAAAAAGGTTGGGAACCACTGGCCTAGAGGCTTAACGGGTGGTGAGTCGCATTAGTTACTGAATTTTCAAATGTATTGCACCTATCGGTTAATTTTTAAATTTTACATTCTTATACCGGTTTTTATAGCGTTTTATATGTACCGTATTTTGCAGACGCACCACGTGATGAGCCTCTAGGCGAAACAGACTGTTGTGGTTTTAACGTTTTAATGTCAATTCTGTAGCTGTATAATCGAAATATATTACATCTCCAGCAAGCTTGCTGTTGAGCACTGTGAAGCTAAGTGACTACTATATATGTGATAATTTCAGTTATATTAATTAATTAATTTTTTTTTGTCCTTTTTGTCCCATTGTACTTCTTTATGACGTTCTATCTTACAGTCACTTCATTCAACTGTCGAGGTCTAAGTACCGATCCAAAACACGCGGTCATTTTTGCCCAATTCCGGTGTTTTGATGCACAAACAATTTTACTACAAGAGGCCTTTTCAAAACCAGACAATGAAGCAATTTGGGCTCAGGAATGTTCATCAGAACAGGCCCTTTTTAGCTCGCTCTCCGGACACAGTAGACAAGCGTCAGGAACGCCAATTTTATTACATCATCCCAAGCTGTGGTTTGGCCTTGCTGAAAGAAGCCACGATGGACGGGTGGTGACAGCCGATATTCAACACAGGGAGTCTTCGATCAATGTAATCAGTGTGTATGCTTCAACAAGCTGTCAACTAGTTTCCGTAACTAAAATTTTTTTCACCTTAATAACACTGACATACTTGGAAGAAATTTTAATGTGATTGACAATCCAACACTGGCTTTATAACCCTCTAAACCAGTGGTTCTCAAACTTTTATGATCCGTGGCCTCCTTCCAAAGACTCTCAAATCTGGTGACCCCCTGCTCTTCGATAAAAATACCTAGCTTTGATTTTAACGGGTTTCGATCAGTTATTTTATTTACGATGTTTAATACTAAAAAAGTAAATAAACAAAAGGGAAAGAATAAATGAATAACAGTCAAAGAATCAAAAAAATCACAGTCAATCTGGTTTAAGTTAACGTAGTTGGTGCAAAGCGTGTTCTTGTCGCCTTAGAAGACCTTTGGTATTCGGCTCCGTCTTGGACTGAACAAGGCGAATGTCAATGAATACATAGAGGCGATTTCTGGATTTGGTGTTTATGGACGCCAGATCAGTAAATCCAGCTTCGCAAAGGTAGGTAGTTGCGAATTGAACGAGAATTAAGGAAGCCTTCATGCCGAGTAGTGGACAACCAAAAGCCGGAGTAATCAGTTTGTTAGTAAATGCCAGCTTCATAGCATTCGAAACTTTGGAATCTGCCAATATTTCTGCTTCTTCGGCATTGGAGTCAATTCAGTGTTAAACCGGTCTCTGTACCATGAAACATGCAACGTGTCGTCGTTGAAATATGATCGAAACTCAGCCGAGACGATTTCAAGATGCCCTATAACTCAAGTTTAGATGTTATCTGGCAAATCAATCCTATTCATTTTCAGGCGCCTTTCTAACAAAGGAAACGAGATAGTGGACCTTATCTTAATTCGTGCTTGCCAGAGTTCTATTCGAGCAGTTACCCCAGCCAGTTTGTCTTTAACGTTGCTGACTGTATCATCACGGCTTTACAAAGACAAGTTCATGTCGTTAAGGTGGCTGAACACATCGGCTAGGTACGCAAGCATCACAACAAATTCTTCAACGTGAAATTGGACATGGAGGTTGTTTTTGTTTTATCAAAAAAAGATTTCTACCTCATTTTTAAATTCATAGCGCAGATAGAGGTATTTGTCTCTCGACAGCTAACGGACTTGGGTATAAAACAAAAGTCCCACATGTTGCGCTCCCATCTCTTTGGCCAAAAGTTGGAAGAGCCGGTGATTTTTTATTCTCTAACGAATGAAGTTGATTACTTTGACAGCAACGTCCAAAACTTCCGTCAAATGTAGAGGTAGAGTCTTTGATGCCAAAGTGTATCGGTGTAGTGAACAGTGCGAGGACGTCACATGAGGCCATTTGTTCTCCACCAGTGTGACAAACCCTGATTTGACGCCAATCATTGCTGGGGCACCGTCAGTACAGATGTGCTTGAAATTCTCCCAGCTGAGCTCGTTGGCTTAAAAAAAAGAGTCTCCAAGAGCTTTGACATCAGCAGCAATTGTTGTGGTTGACAGTGTATCGCTAAACAAGAACTCTTTTTTATCTTTTTATCTTTCTCGATCGGGCAAAGGCGATCAAGTGGCTTTCCATAGCGCTATCGGTAAACTCGTCCAGTTGAATGCTAGCCTGGAGCGGGCTTTGCTTGATTTCGGAGCAAACTTGCTGGCATACATTAGCAGCCACGTCGTCAACCCGTCGGCGAATGGTGTCATTATAGAGCGAAACTTGCTAAATTATCTTTTTCGCCCCCCATCCGATCATGGTTAAAAGTTTAAACCATTTTTTCTGCGGATGACTTGATAAGCTCCTCGGCAATAGTATGCTGAGCGATAGTATCCTCAGCAATTCGATATGGGACTTCGTAGCTGCATTGAAGAGTAGGCTTTTCCTCTACCGTAAATTCCAAACGAGGTAGTCTCGCTTCCAGGTGGCATCATATTCTCTTGGCAGACAGAGCATCGATGTCATCATCCTTCCTTTGGGGATGCTTTTTATGGCGATGGTTTTTTTAGTTTGGAGGGTCGTAATGACGTATTTTACATCACGACCGAGCAGTGAAGACACTGCGCACAATCACGATCGTTCCGAGTAACTTTTGTGAAGCCAAATGAGACGAGGCTCCCGCCCCACTAGCGAATTATTTGACATTTGATAACACAAAAATCTTGTTTAAGCTAAATGTATGTAAAACTTAAGGTCTAGAGTTGAAACAGAATATATACAAAGAAGCAGTTAAATTTCTATACAACAGTCACAATTACTCTATCTTTGTAATTCACCAACTTTATATTTTCTAGGGCAAGACGCACCAAGCTCCTTCTACTACTTACAACCACTATTTTCGTAATAATACCAAATTACAACGATATAGCGCGGATATTCCGTCGCTATCCGCAACTAACTCTCACCTTGAGTTGACTTTAATCATCAATACATACGTTTCATTTGTCTCCATGACACCTTTTGACTCTAAACCAGTGGTTCCCAAACTTTTTAAGTCACGACCCACTTTTCAAAACATAAATTTTCGGGTCCCACATAATTCTGCATGTACTTCGAGGTACTTGGAAAAAAGTACATCTATTTAAGATGTTAATTCACTTTTAATTTATTTGAGTCAAAGCATGCAGTAATTTAACTTTTGAATGATTTTCGCGACCCTCTGAAATTATGCCCACGATCCACCACTGGGTCGCGACCCATAGTTTGGGAGCAGCTGCTCTAAATCTTTTGAATATTGAAGTACGAAATTTTGGTCGTATATCTATAAAGCGAGCAAAATTGAAATTACCAAACCCATATTACGTAACAAAAGAAGTTAGCAAATTTATACGTACTTAAAGGTTGTAAACAAGATTGCACCACAATCTGCAACTTGCTATCACAAGATTCGATTACTATTTATAAAGACTTAATTATTTAAGTTATGTAATGCCACAGATTAAAAACAAAGCTACAATGTACCTGATTATTCAAAAACGTTCCAAAAAAATGCGACAGCAAACCTTCACAAGGGAGGTTTACGGCCTAATAATGAAAACTACAAATTTAAGATTAACTGGCGAATACTTAATATCGTGACAGTTGGGTTTCGCAATACTAGTTAAGTTCTCTGCAACGCTACTTAATGAAGGCTTTTGCTCGTGGCTCCCAAAGAGGGCCGAGAACCCCGCTTAAAAAACCTGCTCTAAACCCCAATTAATTAGACTTAACAAATTCGTAGACCTTTGTGATGAGTACAAATCAAAACTAGTTTCGAACTTGCCACCGAAACTAACATAATTTTCCCGAAAGATGTTTGCATTCCACATCAAGACGAGATCGAATCTACGTCAGCTATGACATTTATATTGTCCGAGCATCAATTGAACCGAACGCACACTCTAATTATAATATTGCATTAGCTAAGTTAAACATCACTCTTCCAAATGCGATAGGGAAAGGCTACTGAAATACTAACCCCACTATACGAGGGGCATTCAAAAAATACGCGGAATTTTTCAATTTTTTATTGATTTCTATTTACAATGAATTTATTTTTCAACATAACCTCCGTCACGGTCGATGCACTTACTCAGGCGGTGTATCCATCCATTTATATCATTTTTGAAAAATTCTGCAGACTGATTTCCAAGCCATGTTTATGCTGCATGTTTTGCTTCATCAGTGCTATTGAAACGGGCTATTGAAAGCTTCACCGAGGAATCCTCTTCCATCATGACAATGCTCCAGCGCATCCTGCAAGAGTGGCAAGGGAAATTTTGAGACAATTTCGATGGGAATCGCTACCACATCCACCTTATAGCCCAGATCTAGCCCCATCTAATTTTTTCCTATTCCCAAAACTCAAAGAACATCTGAAAGGAGTCCGTTTCAATAGCACTGATGAAGCAAAACATGCAGCATAAACATGGCTTGGAAATCAGTCTGCAGAATTTTTTAAAAATAGTGTAAATGGATGAAAACACCCCCTGAGGAAGTGCATCGACCGTGACGGAGGTTATGTTGAAAAATAAATTTATTGTAAATAGAAATCAATAAAAAATTGAAAAATTCCGCGTAGTTTTTGAATGCCCCTCGTATACAAACGAAAGAATTTTACACGAGAGTTGGAGATGAGATGGGCCAAGTGGAGAACTCTACTTGGCTCATCGTATTTTGACATTTACGGTTGGTAGCTACAAATCAAAGAAAAACTTAAAAACCTCGTCCAAAACTATTCCAAAATAATCAAAACCGAGAAAGCAGCAGAAGAATAATATCTGAAAGATCAGCCTGAGGAATTATCTTCCTGACTCCGAATTGATTAAATTAAAAAATCTATTCTCAAGTTAAACAAGAGCTAGTTAATCTACAGAGACGAGCATAGAAAAGGCTTATGTAAAGAAAAATTCGTTCTACGTAACTGCTAAATATTTTTTTGTTGTAACCTTTTGTTGAGTTTGTGCAATTTTGTTTTGCTTGATGGTTTATTTTTTTCTGACGCGTAATCAACGCGTAGTCTCGTTAAAATCCTCGCTTTTGTTGTCCCGTCAAATCAGTGGTTCTCAACCTTTTTTGGCTATTGGCACCCTGTAACCACCAAAAAAGTTTTGCGGCACCCGGTTGAACCTAAGAGCTTTCGATTGTAATACAATCAGTTTTAAGAGTGAAGTTTGCATCAAAACACTACATTAAAACAGTTTTGATTACTAACAGCTAAACAGAACACTAAAAATGTCATAAAGATGATTTAATTTATTTTAAAAATCAGTGCGAAATTTGTGCTTGATTTTTAGCGCAAATTCTCTCAATGTTGGGGCGCACATTCGATAATGCTACTTGCATTTCTTTTTCCACAACAAGTAGCCTTTCTCTTTTTCTTGTTTTTAGGTTTGTTAAAACGGAAAATGCGGTTTCGCATAGGTACGTTGTGGAAAATCAAAGTAAAATAACCGATGCCTTTTCTCCAATGTTAGAGTATTCATTTTGAATTTTAACCAAAATTCATCCAGAGGCATCTCCCTGTGCAACTGCTTAATGTTACCGTCGTTACGTATGTCAATACGTTCTTCTTCTCCTTTCAGATTCAAAATACAATGAGTATTCATGGGTAAAAATGGGTTTCTTACCCATTAATAGTTTTCAGTGGACACTGTTGGAAAATATTTCTCAATTTTGTCTTGCAAAGACTTGAGATGTTTAATAACCGATGAAACCATTTCTTTGTTATTCGTTTTCGAAAAATGAAAAAACATGTCAGAGTTTTCTTCCTGTATTCGTAATGACCACACTTTCAATTTTTCTTGTAGAGTTCTCATTTTGTCTGCTGAAGATAAATAGATTTTCATTCTTGCCTTGCATATTGGAATTTGTCTTATTTAAGTGGTCAAAGATGACTACCAAATATGCAAATTTGGACTTCCAGCTGTCATTGCAAAGCAAAATACAAAATTCTCCTTGTCTTTCAAGACTAAAAAAAGCTAACATCTTCTCTTTCAGCTCATATACTCGTGACAATGCTTTTGCACGTAAAAGCCATCTTGCATCGGTGTGTAACAGAAGATTTTCATAATTTGCTTCCATTTCTTTGCAAAGCTTTGTAAATAATCGTGATTTAAGTGGTCCAGCTTTGATGTAGTTTACCATTTCTATAACTTCTTTCAACACTTGTGTTAAGTCCGAGTTCAATGTTTCTCCAATAAGCACTTCACAATGAAGAAAACAGTGGGTTGTTATGATTTCACTATTAACTTTTTTTACAAGTGACACAAATCCTTTGATTGACCCAATCATAGATGGAGCTCCATCCGTACACAGTCCTACACATTCTTTCCTTGTTAATTCATTTTCTTCCCAATACTTACTACGAATATCAAAAATATCTTGACCAGTCGTTCTTTCTTTAAGTTCTTTACAACAGAAAAATTAGTCAGATATCTTTCCATCGCTGACAAACCGGATAAAAGCTATTAATTAAGCTTTCCCACTGATGTCAGCTGATTCGTCAACTTGCATTGTAAACATTTTGCTTTGCTTTACAGAAGAAATAACAGTAACTTGTATATCCGTTGACATGTCGCAGATACGTCTGCGAATGGTATCATTTGACAAAGGAATCTGTCTTATTTTTTCCTCAGCTTCGGGCCCAAACATTGTTTTCACTATCGCACTGCAAGCAGGAAAAATTACTTTTTCTGCTTCCGTGTGAGGCTTTGAATTTTTAGCTATTATTTCTGCTGCCAAATAGCTGGCATGTTGACTTTTCGTAGAAACTTGAATAGTTTTGGTAAATGTCACACTTTGTTGCTTTCGTTCTTCCAAAAGTCTTTTGAAATAGCTTGCCGGTTTTTCAGAGAGATTTCCGTGCTTTTTTGAAAAGTGTCTACTCAATTTACTTGGCACCACAGTCTCATTTGACAATTTCGTATGACAGGTAAGACATTCTGGTACGGGTTGCTCTTCGTCGCCGCACCAAGTAAAGCCAAAATTCAAATAACTATTGCAATATAGCTGGGGTTTCTTCTTTTTTTCTAATGTACCGGTACCCTTACTACTACTTTCTGTTTCAGCAAATGAAACTGAAACCTTACCAGTACTTTCATTTTCAGCAACTGCAAATGCGCTTTGATCAATGCTTAACTTTCTTTTTCTCGTGATAAATTTCTACATTGTATTATTCCAAAAAAAACCTTAAACTCTGCGTTTTGTTTTTTCTCTATCAAACTATTCATTTTCTTCTCAGTCAGCAAATTAATTTTTCTTGAATGAACTTATCTGATACAAGCGGGAGTATGAATGAGATAGTATGAAACGTCACAATGAGGCTTCACTGTTGTTCAAAAGTTGAAAAGGACAGTAACTGACTGAACTGAAAAGTTGGTATGGCGTCATCATCAATGTAAAGCAATTATTCGAAGCCATTTCAACTTTTCACCTAAGCAAGAACTTGAAGGTCACTTTTCTATCAAAATGAATAGAAGTTTATACCTTAAAATAACATCACAGCATTCAACCTTTTTCCTAGACAAATGAATAATGGGCAATAGCTCGCGGCACCCCAGCGAGTTGCAAATGGCACCCAAGGGTGCCGCGGCACCCCGGTTGAGAACCACTGCGTCAAATGCAAACGCGCCTGCATGCGAAGTGATAGATAACGGCGCTAGAGTTTGTTTAGTCAAGCATCAAATTGTTATTATTAAGTTTTGTGTCAAATAACTACGAGTTATATGACACAAAACTCAATAATAACAAATTAGTTAACATATTGATCTTTGTAGAGTAAGACAACTGATAAAAAATTGAGATAAGTATACACAATTGAAAAGTGTTGTCTTACCTAGAAATTCAAGTGGTCAACTGTTCGATTCTTGTCTGGAAAATAGTTCTGGTACGTGGTAGTTGTTTTTTGTAATTGTTTTGCAGTTAAGTGATTGTGGTTTTTTTATTTTTAGAAACGGAAGTATAAGGAGGTATAAGGAAAAGCATACAACACAAAATTCATCTTTCAATCATTCGTTTTAAAAATTTGTGGAATTAAAACAAATTATCAGTTTTCCGTTATTAAATTTATTTCTCACGTTTTTGGAATTGTATAACGCCGTTGAAGTCTATAAGTCGTAGACAAGGATTCTATATTTGTAGACAGGATTTGCCTAGCCTTTTCTGAGGAGAGACTAGGCGAAAATTAATCAGCATAACACATCACCCACAAAACTCTTTTTTGCCCAGTTCGCTCAGAAGAATAAAAATACCAATATTACGGAGCTGGTTGATAGTAATGGCAACCCCTAAATCTTGCCCAAACAGACCATGAACATGTGCCTGGAGTTCTACGCTAACTTATATTAACAAAAAATCACGGGTTCTAGAATTCAAACCTTCTTCTCATCAAAATTCTCTAAACAACTAAAACCACAGCAACAAACGATTTAGGAAAGGAAATAATTAAAACAGAAGTTGGCTTCTGCGAACAACGGTAAAAGGCCCAGACGGCCTTAACATTGAATTCTACAAGGGCTCCTGACATACAATCGGCCCGGATATCACAAAAATTTTTCCAAGTATATTCAATAACGGAAAGATACCTGATCCTACGAAAAAGGATCAATGAAGAATATAAATAACTACAGTCCTATTACTCTCCTTAATGCTAACCTTTAAATACTTTTTTAAAATACTTGCGAAACGCATGCATTGTACGATGGAAACGGTAGTGCAAAAACACCAACGTGCTAGACAGGAAAACCGGGTCTCGGGGGGCCACCAGCTTTCTTCAAGACCTATACCGAGAAGCTACCGCAATATTTGGGCCGCCTATTTCATATTTTTAAATTATCAAAAAGCTTTAGACTCAGTCAATCATCGAGGGTTGTACGAGGTCACGGCCGCTATATCGTTTCCATCTACCTTCATATATCTTATCCAAAACTTTAACTCGAATGCGCAATCATTAGTTATTGACAATAGATTCAAGACTCCTCCTTTCAAAATACATAAAAGTATGAGATAAGGTGACTCCATAAGCCTCTTTCTTTTCCTCCTTGCGATGGAATTGTTGGTTTCGTACATCGATGGCTCCCCTCCAATCCTAGGAATAAAAATTGGCAAAATGACAATTTAATGTCCAGTTGGACTGACGACATAAAACTTGACCTAGCATGGAAATCATTTTGTGGAAAAAGTCTACGAGTTTTAAAAAACATCAAAACTAATTTTGACCAAAACAAAAGTCAAGACCTTGCAATAAAACCTACTAGTCTTACAAATCTACCGCTCTTAAACTGGAACACCACAAAATAAAATATCCTAAACACAGTTATAGGTCAATCTAATCATCAAGAAAAGTGAATGAAGTCAATTAAAGACTTCAAAGACGCCTCCGGTGCATTGACCTGTTTGTTTCTAACATGGAATACCAAACAACTTTTGTTAAAAGCGAAACTAATGCCTGTAATTCGTTTAACAACCCGTTAGTAAGAGCTATTAAAGAAAGAATTGTTTCCCATAGCCTTGGTTTTATTGAAGAATTTAACAAACTAACTCCTACACTGGAGACTCTCCAGTTACCCAAAGACGCAGCAGGATAAGACATGAACAATATACTTATCCATAGCGATTTAGTTTGCCCAAAAAATGTTTTCTAATATTTGAAAAACCAGAACTCATGATTCGGACTTGGATACGCAGGAAACTATTAATGAATATTACATTGGTCACAACATACCAAATTTAATTAATTTTAAGCAACTTAATCTCCTATCTCACACAATACCACCATCGCCTTTTTACAAATATACCTTAGAGATTATCAAAAAATACAAAATTACAAAAAAAACTCGAAACTGGCGTAGTCAAGACCATTTACAAAAGAATCATAAATGGTTTAGCTTTAAAGACTAGGTAGTAATAAATCTAAACAAATGGAAAGAAGTTCATAATCGTATTAACCCAAATTATTTAAAACCTTTCAACTATAAATTGCTCCAAAATATTCTACCTTTTTTGTACCAAATTTTGCAATTTTCCGTATGATAACCCTAAAATCTTTTGCTGTTTTTGCAATAGAGGTCCACATTTGGCCCTATATATATTCACAGCATGTAAAAAACTAAAACCGATATTGAAATTCGTAGTACAATTAGTGATCGAGACCTTTCCCACTGTTGTTTCAATAGAACAAGATCAGTTTCAAGTTAATTACTTTGTTCCTACGCTCACAACTAATCAACAGGATGATACGACAAAATTTTGTGCCACCATCAGAAATCATAAGCTCGAAAGGCAAGGAATGCCAGAATACATAAAAATAAAACAAAGAATGCTAAATCTATGATTACAGAAGTCAAGAAAAACATTCTAAGGCGCAATTTTTAAATATTGGAAGGTGAGGCTGATTGATTTAAGAAAAGAACCAACAACTTTCAAAGCGTCATGAAATGTTACATTTTTTGGCTGGACGATTATGGATTTATACACACTTCATCATGTCAATTACGAGATCCAGAAATTTCCATTGCATTTTGAACCGTAGTGGTTTCTAGTCTGAATGTTTTTTTTGTAGTTGATACCAATTTGTTTCAATTTTGATCACATTTTACATTAGTTGCGCTCATTCAAAAGTGATATCAATTTTCCAAAAAGTTTTAAGCGTTTTATACATGAAACATAACAATAAACCAGCGTTGAAACCGTTCTGACTGACTCAATAATTAGGTTTGACTGCTTAAATGGTAACTTAATGTTTAATACTGTGAGTTGTCTGTATCAATCGATTCAATGTATTTAACCAGGTAACTATTGGGTTGAAGTTATGTTATGAAATTTCACAATACGCTTTCGATTACTCTGCATTTCTGTTATGCAGTGCTAATTTAATAAATCGAACGAATTCGCTTATTGATCCATCTCAAACAACCATATTTCTCACGCGCAACTTTTTATTAAACACCAGTTTCTGAATGCAGCAAGGTTGTCACCTCATAGTAAATTTTGATGTTTTCAACGATTCCTTGCTATTGTTGTTTTTAACAGGTGTTAACGAGTTTAAACACGTCAACATCGACAGTTACCGGCACAGCTGTAACGCGTATCATCGAAGCATTTTTCATGTTTGAAATATTAAAGCGTGACCTACAAGTAAAAAGTGTTGTTTTGTTTATAAAATCTTTGTTACTTCCTTTTTCTTTGTTAGTTCCATTTAACTAATAGTAAACAAAACATTATTGCTTAATCGGCATACAAAATCAATTTAAACAACCTTTTCGGGATTGGAACCTTAAGACTTACTCCAAATATGTCTTTAATTTATCATATGTCTTAATTGTCGCGCAGTGTATTTTTTCACTGGTCCAGCTGAGTGTCTATTGACCCACACTTACTTCACAAACAATAACTTATTCGTGTGCACTTAACCTCAACTTATTCGCAGTGGTTCCTCTTGCACCTTTTCGCAGAAACCAAGACTGCTGATATCATCCGTGCATAGTTTCTTTTCATGTACACCTTTGTGTGTTACTTATATTAATATAATGTTTGATAATTATGCTTACCCTACAATAAACAAAGCATTACAAGTTTTTTGGCACATATATGCACATTAACTTAAACGTAGTTTGCTGGATTGCAACCAAAGACTTGAATGAGAAACATCTTAATTCTTATTTTATTGTTTGCCTTGATTGCCACACAATGTGCTTTTCATCGGTCAACGGAATGGTCAGTGTTTCAATTGCATACTTTTTTTTATGAAAACTAAAATTTATTACTATGCATTCAATCGCAACTTTTCTCAGTCGTCTCTTCTACACTACTCTACAGAAACCAAAAACTGTTAATATCATTTGTAAACTCATTCTCTTTTCTTTTTAACCTTTGTTTGTTATTTCCTTGTTTGCTAATTGTCTTTAACAAATAATTAATAAGCAAAAGATCGAAAAGGTTTAAGCTTTTAATTATTATTTAAAAGAGCTTGATGAATCCGTTTCCAAAAGCTTTTTGGAGATACTTTCGTCTTTTATTGAGTTGAAGACTTTTTTGGAAGTTGGCTTTTTAAAAGTTTTTGTTTTTTCTGCTTTTAGCTGTTTTTACTGAATTGCTTGCAAATTTTTTTCAAAATTGTTAATTTTGCTTTCAACGATTTCGGATTCCTAATTTTTATGGAAAAGAGTTGGTAGGTGCCTTTTGGTCCCTTTGCCAACGTTACTTTTGTTAAGATATCTGTTACTGCTATGACAGACATCTAGTAATTTTTACAGTACATGTCAATTTTTGGTACAACTTAATGTAGGTTTTGATAGTGACTGATTCAAGAAAATGGAGGGATTGGGAACTCTTCTCCTCACCAGCCTTTCCAATCATGCTTTAGTATACTGATAAAGTCTTCAGGGTGTCTGAAAAAATGTACTCACACTATAATTGTCTCTAACATGCTGCCTTTTTGTGAATGATACCTGGTAAAATATGCAGAAGATGCAGGGTTTTCACACAAAATTGTGGGGAGCGATGAGACAATCTTAAAATTAAATGGCTCCATAAATCGCCATAATTACACTTATTGGGGTCCTATAAATCCTCCTGTAACACTTGAACATCATGCAAACTTACCAGGGGTAACAGTGTGGTGTGGGTTATTTGTATTGGGCATCATAGGACCATTTTTTTAAAGAACTGCCTAGGGAGAGTTATCTCAACTTACTTCAGGTGTTTGTCGGTCCACAAATTTTAGAAATGTTTGGTGATGAGGCGAGATTTACTTTCAGCAAGAGGGAGCACCTCCCCACTACCATCGCGATGCACGAGCTCATCTCGATGCAGCTATTCCAGAAACATGGATTGACGAAGGGTTACCATTAAATACCTACGCGTTATCCAGACCTCACGCCCATAGACTTCTTTTTTGTGGGGATATCTCAAAGACAAAGTTTCATGATCACTGTTTTTGTAGGTCTATTATTTAAAGGTTTTTTTGTCCTGTTTTTGCTTAATAATTTTTTCAGAGCTTTTTCTTGAAGTCAAGTTATGGAGTGCGTGGTTTAATTTTATAGAGGAAAATAGTGCGTCGGCAATTCATACCAGTTAGTAACCCTTTCGCCACAGTGATGTGAGGTTGCCAATGGCCGGACTTTATATGTTATGTGAGGATATCAATGGCGGGACACTACATGCTATGTGAGGTTTCCGATAATCGGACCCTAGATGTAATGTGAGGTTGTCAATGGTGGGACCCTATATGCAATGTGACATTACCAATGGTCGAACTTCATATGTAATGTGAGATTGCCAATGGTCTAACCCTATATGTAATATGAGGTTGCCAATGGCCAGACCCTATATGTAATCTGAGGTTATTAGTGGTTGGACCCTAGATGTCATACGAGGTTAGCAATGGTGACTCTACACGTAATGTGAGATTGCCAATAGACGGACTGCATATTTAATTTGAGATAAACAATGGTGGGACTCTACATGTAATATGAGGTTACGTATTAATGGTGGGACCCTATATGTGATATGAGGTTGCCAATGGTTGGTCCCTATATGTAATGTGATGTTGCCTATGGTCGGAGTCTATATTTAATTTGAGGTAATGATGGTGCGACCCTACGTGTAATGTGAAGTTACCAATGGTGGGACTCTACATTTAATATGAGGTTACCTATGGTGGGACCTTATATGTTATACGTGATCCTATATATAACGTAACGCTATCAATCTAACTGGAATATCTGAGCTTCTAGCACTCAATCCGTTGCGAAGTGGATATTGCAGAAATGGAAAAGGATTTCTCCACAAGCAATCTCTTTAACCTCGATGTACTGACAACATTGGTTTTACAAATTGATTCATGGTAAACCGCTTTTGTGCCACAGTCAAAAATTTTTTGCTATAACACTTACCTACTAAAAAAAATACTTTTTTGGTAACATCCACTTGATTTCTCCAGAAGATCCAAACGCATTTTACTGCACCGTTCGCCTAATCGCGAGATGTGTTTACTTTGTAAGATCAAGAGAAGATTATTTCCATGTAAAGCACAAAATGCAATGGAAATTAAAAACATTGTTTTGCACGGTTGTTTTGCTATTGAAGGACTTTAGAAAAATGCGAAAGGTTTTAAATATAAAATAAACATAAAGTAAAGTGAGTTCTTGTAACACTTGCTCGTCATGATTGGTGATGATATTCAAGATATTTAATTTTCAGGTATATAGCTCGAGATGAGATAAATGAGCTGATAGAATAAAAAGCTAATAACTTTCCATTGTTGGCTTTGAAAATTTTAAAGATACTGAAAGCAATTTAGTATGTTCTGTTTTGAGATACTGTAGTTAAACTGAAAACAAACTGTTATTTGAGCTCAGTTGATGAATATCAGCTTAGCTCTGGGGTCAGTAAACAACGGACCGCGATCCGGGTGAGGCCCGCGAGGTTAGTTTTTACAGTGCGCCGCATTTTGCCACAAATGAGAAAAAGTGCAATTTTTTATGTTGAAATATTCACAAAAGTTAAATTATCTTGCCTGCAAGAAATTTTTCACTGCACAAATTTTAATCATACAATACAACTTTATACGCAGCCACAGACCACGGGGGCAATGGCTAACACAATTTCTTTAAGACAGTTATTGTTCAGTTTACTATTTTTAAGCAAAATGGCAAAGAACGTTACAGAGATGAATACCACTTTGGACTTTAATAAATTTGATTGAAGTATTAGCATAAAATGAATCGTATGTTATTATTGGGGCAAGTTTTTTCAACAAAGTCAATTTTTTGGTAGCAAGCTTGAGCGGCGTGGTTTTCTGCAAGAGTTCTGTATACAAAGAGTAAGTTTTATATTCTTAAATTCATAGATCAATAAAAGTCAATTTTTTTAGGGTAAAAAAGTCAATTTTTTTTAGGGTAACAAAGTCAATTTTTTTATGATTAACACTGCTGGTCATAATGTTTCTTCCATATTCGTGAGAAAAACTGACAATTGCGACAAGTGTGATAAAACTTACTTTACTTTTTTGTTTTAACTACCAATGTTTGCCAATTTTTTGTAAGGTAGTACAGATTGCTACTTTTTGTCACAATTAAACGATTGTGGTGCAATAATCAAAATCAGAAAATATCATGAGCGACTGTTTTGCTTTGTTTACAACTAGGGGGCGCAACATTGTGCATTTGTTAGATAAAAACCTTTGCGGTATTGCGAAGAGGCATCTACCATGCTGTTTTAGACCATCTTTTCATTATTTAGGGTGAACTAAGGAAAAGTGAATAGTTTATTTATGCAAGTGCAGTGTGCAAGCTCACAAACAGATGGTATTTTATTATTCTTTCAGTGGAGTCAACTGTGACATATTTATTAGGATTTTGTTTCAATTTGTGAATTAGGTTTCTAAATGGTATCAATAGTCAAAGCTACCGAAACCTCCAAAACACAATTCGTATTTCAAGAATTATCTAAAGAGTTTATGGAAAATTTACCCATATTATATTGCAATTAATGCAGCTGCACAGGATCTTGCAACAAACGCTTTTTTGTTGAAAGTCATCAAAACACGTCCAAATACCAAAAGGCGTTAAGCAGCAGGTCTGAACTACCTATCCCACACATTTCGCAAGCAATTTTGAGGAGCAGTAATACCGATTTTGTGGAAAAGATTGTCTGCTGATATTCCTACGTAAAGCTAAACAACAAGCATATCATAAACCTATTTCACGACATTGGTTACAGTTTGCTATTTGAAACTATTTGTAAAAAAACAGCGCTACAATTAATTGCTGATGAGTTACATATGATAAGAAATGCTGCACATGACAAACAAATTTTTTGGTTGTTGACGACAGCACTCTATCTGGCGACAATATTTGAACCTTCTGTTTGGAAACCTAAAAATACCTGACGTCAACTATTTGTACAACTGTCAAACTCTGCCATGTGCGCCAAATAGGGGTGCTCGGAACGAATTTTGCTAGGGCGAAACGAAATATTACTCTATGAAAGGCGGTTCGAAACAAAACGTAATTTTACTACAGACAAACAAGCCAAAACGAAACGAATTTTCTTTTGCAAACCTTACACCTAATTGGTAACACAGCATACGGGCGAAAGGGACATCAACAATTTATTAAACTAAATATGCAAGAAAACAATAATGAGTATACCACCCAACCAATTTTGACAAGACCATCCCTGGACGCGTTTCGTCCTTTTGGACTCATCAGTAGGGCCCGTCTTGTCACAAGCAAAAGTAACCCCATCATTAACTTAATTAGTTGATATTTAGGCATATTAAGCCACTCATTAACGTTATCATTATCGTTGGCCAACTCAAAATTCCCAAAGTCTAGAGAAGAGCACTTGTAGTTTCGATCCCAAAACCAAACAAACCTGTAGAGGACCCAAAGAGCTACCGCCCCATCTCCTTGCTCTGTGTCCCCTACAAGATCCTCGAACGACTGATCTACGCTCGTATTGAACCTATTGTCGACCCCCTGCTCCCAGGCGAGCAGGCTGGGTTTCGACATGGTAAATTGACAGTGGATCAAGTTGTCTTACTAACACAAAACATCGAGGATTCTTTCGAGGCAAAAAAGAAGGCCGGTGCTGGGTTTGTAGATCTGACAGCTGCATATGACACTGTCTGGCATCGTGGCCTCACCTGCAAGCTGCTGAGACTTCTCCCGGATAAACACATGGTTCGTATGATCATGGAACTTGTCCGCAATAGAAGTTTCACCCTTACTACCGGTGACAGCAAGCGAAGCAGGTTGCGACGTCTGAAAAACGGCGTCCCACAGGGATCGGTCTCGACACCCCTTCTTTTCAATATCTATGTGTACGATCTTCCTTCAACGGTCTCCAGAAGGTATGCTTATGCCGATGATCTGGCACTGTTATACTCTTCTGATGACTGGAAGGACCTGGAGGGGGTCTTAAGCCAAGACATGACTACAATCTCAACATATCTCCAGACTTGGAGGCTACAGCTTAGCCACACTAAAAAGGTGACGACGCCTTTCACCTGAACAACAGAGAGGCCAAACGTGAGCTTAATGTCTACAGCAATGGCAAACGCCTGCCATTCTGTCCAGTCCCTACCTATCTTGGAGTTAAACTGGACAGATCACTCACGTTTCGTCACCATCTTGAGGCATTGCGCAAAAAACTAACAACGCGCGTTGCATTGATGAGACGACTTGCAGGCTCAGGTTAGGGCGCTGGAACTAAAACACTGCGTACAGCCGCCCTATCTCTGGTCTACTCTACTGCGGAGTACTGTGCACCAGTTTGGTGTCGCAGTGCACACACTCGCCTCATCAATAGTGTTCTCAACGACGCATTGCGCATTGTCACTGGATGCCTGCGTCCAACTCCAACAGACTATCTACCCGTCCTCGCAGGTATCCAGCCGGCTGAGCTTCGCCGATTAGGAGCAACGCTCTCCCTGGCATATCGTGGCAGTCTGGACCCTGGCCATATTCTTCATGAATTATTGGCTGGGTCCCCAGACGGCTACAGAGAGAGACTAAAATCTAGACGCCCCTTTGTGCCCGCTGCACGGAAGTTACTGCAAGATCTAACTAATTTGGATAATCGTGCAGCTCAATGGACTGACTTTAAATGGAGCGCGGAATACTCGGAGTGTTCATCTGATCTCCGTGCTTTCATTCCTAGGACAAGCACTAGGCCAATGGGGATGGGCCTGCCCAGATTATCATGGGTCAGGCTCAACCGCTTGCGGGCTGGTGTTATGTGTTTTCAGTCGTTCATGCACAAATGGGGCCTTGCTTCTACATCGAATTGCGAGTGTGGCGGTGCAGAACAAACCGCAGAACACATCGTTCTGACATGCCCCGTACATCGGGCATCTACAGGAATACGTGGACTGACGGTTTTGGATGTCAACACACGATGCTGGCTGAGCACCATCACTGCCAGCATCTGAAAATGTGGATTCCTTCCAAAAGAAGAAGAAGAAGAAGAAGAACGTTATCCTTAAAGAAACAATAGTTTTCTTCTTCGCCTATAATTTTCAAACTCATAGTTTTTCCTACTTGAAAAAAGTTGGCATGCATTTGCCCGTTTCGCTGTAGAAGGCCCGGTTTACTGAGAAGTGAGATAGAGTGAAGATTCGTTTGCATGGATTTGCTCGGCACGTCTATCAAAGGTCGCCGGCTCCCACCTTGTGAATTGTCAGTGCACTCGCCGCGAGCGTGTTGGCATTGCAAAGACAAGGCACGAGGCTATATATACAGCGTTTAATCTGCTTTTTCAGATCAGTTGTCCGCTAAGCTGCGTAAACTGATCTCCCAGTGGATATGCAGCTAAAACCAACCAATTCGTCAACCCGCCCAGTTAAGCAACGCAGTACGTCGTAGGTTCAAGTCTTAGTACTTCTGCGTGTGCATTGCTCGTTTTTAAGGATAAGGTTAATGAGTGGGTTACTTTTGCTTGTGACAAGACGGGCCCTACTGATGAGTCCAAAAGGACGAAACGCGTCCAGGGATGGTCTTGTCAAAATTGGTTGGGTGGTATACTCATTATTGTTTTCTTGCATATTTAGTTTAATAAATTGTTAATGCTCCTTTTAATAAGTTGTATGCTGCGTTACCAATTAGGTGTAAGGTTTGCAATTTTATGTCTTCGCCTGTAATTTTCGAATTTTCTTTTCAAAAGATTTTGAAATTTTTCCATCGTCACTTATTCGTATCATCGTTTTTCTTCGAAAATTCATGTGACGATGCGAAATGGCCTCTCGTTGTGTGCAATGCGGCTTGCGTGTAAAGCATGTGCGTTACACAGGATGAGTCCAACCTTTCACGGTTTGGAACAACAATGTTTACCGGCGGCCGACCAAAAGCATTTTCGTTTCAAGGGCATAAGGAAACGAAAATGCTTGGATCTCGAAACAAAACGAAATTTTTTACTAGGAAGTTAAGTCGAAATGAAAGGAAACGAAACCAAAGCAAAACGATTTTGAGTCGAAACAAAATGTCGAAATATTTTCTAACTATTTTTGTTTCAAGTACTCCTAGCGCCAAATAGCAACAGCATCGCTCAAACAGTTCACGATGCTGTTAGATCTCTCGGAATTAACAGAACTTCTTCCTGTCTTTCATTGTTAGATGCTACAAATTATATGGTGGCTGGAGGTGCAATACTAAAATCTCTGTATCTTAGCTGTTTCATGTGACCTGTCTAACATACATATTGCACAATTGTTCTATGAAAGACGTATTTCACTTTGAAGATGTTGATCAGCTAATCACAAAAGTCAAATCAGCAGCAGTTAAACAAAACCAGTCGAACCAAATTCGCTATTACTGGTTGTCCGCCTCAGCCTGTTGTTGCGAAATGGGGAAGCTGGTTAAATGCTGCCTTATATTATGCAAAGAATTTAACTGAAATGAAATCGATTGCTGAAAGTTTTAGGTCTGTTGTTTTAGTAATTCAACCAAAAGGGTAATTTCAAAAATCTGATTTAGCTACTCAACTTCTCAAAATCAAAGATCAATATAAATGTTTAGTTAAGCTTTTAAAACAATGGAAAGAGCCAAGTATACCATCAAAGAAGCTATTATATTCTATCCTGGAGTCTTTGAGATATGCAGCCTACGTACCGACAAAAGCAATAAGAAACTCAACCAGATCGGGACTTGTCTCAATCCAATTCTACTACTTCGGCAATAGAACAACACTTTCTCAACGATAAAAAAATGCTCCTCTTACTACGATGACAACCAATTTTCTATTTTGGCTAAAAGAAGAACATTTTTTCATTTATCAAACTTGTAAGCTTTAATAATCATGACTGAGTAAACCGAGCTTTATGTTTCACCCTCACAATACCCCCTTTGTTAAGCACCAACTGAGATTCGTAAATACCATTTCTTAAGTCTTTGCTATAATTTCAAAAAGGCGTTGACATCACATTTACCGACTGCGGATCGGATGCTCTAATCGCTACACCATCGCGCCAGTTAACCTCTGGAGTCATTTTAACACAGAATCTTATTTGACACGTTTGAATTTATCAGAAAAATTCTTTTCAAAGCTTTCAACATTTCAGGACGGACTTCATGTGCATATGCAGCTTTTCTTGTATTCAATAACTTAATAGCGAGGAAAGTCATATCTTTGACAATACAAGTTTTAGAAAGATAATGTTGTCGGTGTTGTTTTTAAAAAATAATGTGTTGCATATTTCAAAAAATTCCTAAGTTTTTTCATGATTGACAGAATACCGTCTTCCTTGTTTACAATTTTACACACTTTTTCCCTTTATAGAATTTGACTTATTTTGTTGAAGTTGGGTACAATTTCTTGAAATGTTTTATTTGCCAAATCATAGTCCGATTCTAATTTATGTCTAAAGTCCTCCCAGTTTTCTTCTCTTTTTCTGTCTGACTATCTTAGTGACAGCTTCTTGAGTCTTTGTGTAGCAGGGTCGCAAAAAAATAAACTTGTTTAGCGGCCAGAATTTAAAAGCAAATGTTATGTTTAAACAACCTCAAGGAATTTTTTGTTCCATCAAGAGTTCTTTTTTCACAACTCGTCTTCACGCCAAGCTGCATATCCCAACATGGTTTGGCAGCTGAAATAGGAAGTGCTGTTAGAACAATTGCCTCTTGCTCTTAGCAAAGTTTGTACAAGCTGGAAGATTTTCAAACTTTTTGCAAAAACCTTTCTTTTTTGTCGCCAGGGATAACTATTTCATTTTGCATGACTTTGATCATTTGCAATTGCATTGAATTTTCAAAAAAATTGCCAGACTATTTAAAAAATGATGTTATCTATTGGCTATAATATTTTTGTGGAACTTTCAAGGAATGTATACAGTATATATGTACAAAAGTTCAATTTTGCTGTGCAGTATCTGTTAATGAAGTTAAACAACTTTTACTATACGTGTTTTAATTTCATAATTAAAAAGTTTTTTAACCATATCTGCCAGTTGATATTTAATGAGTTCAAAACAAAAATATTGTTATAAACTACTTGTTTTACCTTTCAGTTTCAGGTGATAATTTTGGCAAAAACTTCTGTTATTTTTGGATCAGTATCAAAAGAGTAAGCAAAAGACTTTATTGGACAGATTTTTTCGGAAAACCAATAGAAGAATTAGGTCGTAAGTACAGTAAATCAAATTATTTTCAATTTAACTTTTCAAGACGAACAAGAATTTGAAGTAGAGTGGCTGTAAAATATAATTATGATTTTACTTCAGAAGGCAATGTAAGCTAGGTTGCTGTTAACTTATTTTATTTTAATCTTAGATTGCAGATAAAAAAGTGGTAAGCCTACAAAAAATTTTTAATATAAAAATATATAATAGAATGGGAGTGATTGTTCTTCAGCTTGGGGAGTTAGGGGGAAGGAAAGAAGAAAGGACAATAATTAAATTTATTTTTTTTTGGAAAAAGGGGTAAAGTCAAAAACACCAAGTAAGTACAACAAACCTATGTATTTCATCATTGATGGTTATATTACGGTCGGTAGTGCAAGTTTGCAATGTTTTGTCAATTTAGTTTTGTAATAAAAATTATTTTGATTTTTCCCCTTTTAGAATTCATTTTAGCAATTTATTTCCTTTTAGAATTAATAGGTGATTAAGGTTACTATGAAGAATTTTTGTATATTCAATTAAATTACTTGTTCAAAAATCGGCTCTTAACAACTACAGTTAATTGCTAAAATTGAGCAATTAATTGTACTTTCTACCACTTATGATTTTTATCGTTTTTGTTTGGTGTTGTTATACTTATGCAAAACGTAACGTAAACGCATGAAGCTTGACATTGCGAAATACCAGCTTTTGTGACGCAACCATTTAAGACAATCAAAAAGTTGCCAAGTTGCTATTGTTGCTAATTTTCTGACACAAATTAAACAAGTTTAAAATGAACCCCATGCCCTAAAAAACAGAATACGCTTTTAAATCGTAACCATTGTGAATCTTTTAATATAATAGAACTAACACGGCGCTGCAAAATTGTAACACTTCCGTAAAATATGACGTCACAATGCGACGTCATATTTTAAACAACTAATTGATTGTTAAAAATTGGTAATTATGAGCTTTCGAGCAAAATAAGCAATTAATTGATTGTTAACGTTAACAATTAAGTTGGAAAACCTAATCGATGCTACTACAGCTTGGGATTGGCATTTCAGAGTTTCAAATCTTCTAAATGCGATTCTTCAATCAAATGGAATCTAAAATAACTATCCTGAATAGGAATAGTGAATGGTCGGAATCAAAATATGTTGCTATGAAAACAAAGTTGCAAACTTGTGATGCAAATTTCAATGATTTCTACTAAGTCAGTGTGTTAACTGATATCCCACCTTATTTTTGTTGCGCTGTATAGTTAGTACAATCTCTGGTACAATCAAAGCTATTTTTTTTTACTAGCAGATTATTCGCTAAAGTTTCCTCTTTTCCCTTTCACAATACGCTGTTGGCGAGCAGTAAAACATGCGAAGTTACCTTAGAAGTTTTCTCAATTTAAGAATACTCACGCTGCGCTCTGGAGATGACGCATGAAAAAACTCTCTAAAAACGTATTTGACATTCAGCAAATATGCGGTGTTCGAATCTGCAAGAATAGTAAATGCGCTGCATAAATATAAAGTACACGGGTGCGATGCTCAAAGCGGACACACGTGAGGTTTGTGGTACACTGAATTAGAATACCTGATAATTCCATTGTGCCCGCCAAAACAAAAGCATGACGCGAGTCACCAAACGTGGCATGGCGGGTCGGATTAGACCTACGTGCTACCAATTTGATACCCCTGCTTTTGACTCTGTTAATTTGATATATTAATGAGCTACAGCCAGAAACTATCTCTTCAGCATATAATATGATACACTTAATCTAATTGCAGCTTGGTTAAAAAAAGTGCTTTTTTAGACGATGTTTTTTGAAAAAATTAGGGCTTACCGATGTGACTTGTTGTCCATGTCATGTGTGTGTGTCCTTGAATGTGACCCCCATGATATAGGTATTGCTGTATCATATTGTTTTGTATTGTATTTTCCTTTTTTTGCATCCAATGGCAAATTTGTTTTTTTTAGCATGTTTATTATTGAGTGTTTTTTTCACCCGCCTGATGAGACCCAATAAGGTCGAAACCGGTCGCGGGTTATTGACATGATGTAATAGATTGCTGTATGGTACCGTATGATGCTAGTGATCATTTTGAGCAAATTTTTCTATTGTACTTTGATGCTGGAGGTAGATCCCTCTTGATAGGAGATCGCCTTGAAAATTGCTGGCTAGCAACTAGCAACTCATGTATTTTTTGAAAAAAGCACGTTTTTTATAAAAATAACAAGGGCAAAAAAGGATTTACATCACCAGTGATGCAAAAAGACCAGAGAACTGATAGTAGTAAGTTCCGCATATTGTAAGTGGAGACTAACTATTTCTGACGTTTACCGCTGAAGCACGGTTTATTAACTCGTTTCTCAATGTTACAAGGAGGTCAGATATTGATCTACTATCTCACTTTATATACTGTAGACCTTGAGCGTGCTAAATTCGATCTTTTTAGTTACAATCACGACATTGACGCAATTATCACTTTTTCATACGCAGTTACCATTGCCTCATCTTTTCTTAGTTTAAATATTGATGACGTATTAATCGCTTTTAAATGATATGTTGGGCACTGTTGTTATCAGTCAGTTGAAAAAATCACTGTGTCAGTGGTCTTGAATTTTGCTGCTCGCGCTCAGAGGTTCAAAATGCCAACTTGAACACTGCCTTTTCTGATGAAGCATGGCGTATATGCCGGGCAAAACGTAAATATAAGAGCAAGCAAGACCTAGACCTCATTTTTTTCAAGCCCAAGACCAAGAACATGTATAATAAGACCAAAACCGCTCATACAAGGTGAAAGCTACTTTTGAACAAGAACCAAGACAACAATTTTGCAAAAGCCAAAAATTAAATATACTGTATAGTAATGCAAGAGGCCAGCGATGCACTTATCAAACTGCAGACTGTGACACTGTTTCGACCTATCAGGTATTTTTATAGGTATGGTTAATGTTTAGTAGATTACTACAAAGTGCGAGTACAAAGTGAATAGCTCGCTGAAAATTACAGGTGTAATAAACTAAATATGCTGTAGTCTGTTTGGTGAAACCTAAATTTGCGCAAAGTATATTTAAAAACGTTCAAATCACGTTTGCATCACAGCTTGAAATTTGGCAGCCTACCTCTAAACAACAAATAATTTTGCAAAAATCTTTTTAGTGGTACAGAATTTTGAGGTAGCTTTGAAAAAAGTTGTTTGTGCCATCTGCTTTTCGTGACGCTCTCATCAGTAGCGGTATTGCGTCAAAAGGTAAGATCTAAAGTGAGTATTGGTAAGTGTTTTATGTGCTATTGCGAAATCTCTCTTTGGCTCACTTTGCAATGCTTGCGCTATCATTGACTGGTCTTGATTGCCTAATATCCAAATTTATCACATAGAACACTTACTCACTTTAGCTCAGGGGTCACCAATTTTTTTGGACCACAGGCTTATTTATGGATGTTGATCATGGTGCGGGCACACTTATTGTAAAGTCCTCAAAATCCCGTACGTCATGTTTACAGCATGATGTATTGGCTCGCTATGTATTGCCTTGGTGACCTATATTGTGTTCCCGAAATGGAGGTGTTCTTTAATAAAAAAAAGGTTATCATTTGCTTTGCTGCCTCCAGTCGTTTCTGTCGCGGTGTTCAGACAAGCGGATCGGAAATGCTGAATTCCCAGACATGTCAAGGAAAATCCCGACCTATCCACTTTTGAAATAATTCGAGAAAATTGTCAAAGAGCCTGGCGGGCAGATCATATTGTCTTCACCGGCGACATGGTGCCCGCGGGCATACGGTTGGTGACCCCTGCTCTAGCTCTTCTCTTTTTTGACGCAATACCGCCATTCGTCACTGCCAAAAAATAATATTGACATGCAAGCAAAAAATAATTTGAAGATAAATTGGTTTAGACTTTGCCTTTGTTGCTCTTTAAAAACATCAGTATAGACAATCAACATCGTAACGGAGGGCCTGTTTCTGTGTGATCGACAAATAATTCCGCCAGCGTTGACGCTAGTTCGTAAATCGGTTTATTAGCCAATCTATGACCGATAACATTGAATTGATTACAAATAAGACAGGTGGACATTCGTATCTGTGAATTGGCCTCGGAAAGCTTTTATCTTTTTCTGCCTATTTTCTCACAATGTTACGTAAAAGCATTTCTTATTTACCTTTGTATTTCGCGGTCGCACGATCCTATTTGTGAAAAGCGGTCCTTTGCGGATGCCGAACGAAGACTCGGATTTGCTGCTGATTAACGCCTGTCTCTATTTTGATCGTGGTAAATTTGTTAAAAGCTCTTTAGTTTGGAATGATTTAACAGAATAACAATGCAAATAAACTCGGTTTTAAGACATTTCGAAGTGTGACAGTGCTTTTGGTCTTAAGATAAAAAAATTTTTAAGACCGCAAGACTTCTAATGTTAAGACCAAGACTATGAAACCAAGACCAAGACCTCGAAAAAAGGGTCTTGTGACCGGTCTTAAGACTTACATTACTGATTAAACGTTCAGGAAAAAAGTGAAAAGAAAACAAGCAAAGACAATACATATATCGATCATCTAATTCCGAAAAGCTGTCTTCTTTTGATATATCGGATATTGATAAAGAAATTGAAGTTGCACCTGCGTCAGCCTTTATTTCTCCAAACAAGAAAGAAAGTTGATCAGCGACATCCTATGTATCAAAGTTGGTAGAGTTGCTGCTTGCAACACACTTCGCAATCCAGCACGGCCTTTACCTTACGCTAAAACATAGTATGTTACGGTTTTGAAACAAATTGGTAGAAAAAGTTTTAAAATGGTCAAATGACTTGGAAATGCCAATATCATTGAAAAAACTGGATCGCTATTAATCAAGATGAATTGCATAAATTTTTGAGAGTAGTTATCCTTACTGGAGTATACAAATCAAACAATGACAATGTTTCTCAACTTTCAAGGAAAAAAGACCAGGGGGAGGCAAAGACACAATGTAAACAGTAAAAAAACTCTACAGTTGGAAAAGAAGTAAACCAGGGCGCTTGGCTCGTCAAAGACTTAGTCAAAGAAATCAAAAACTTTAGCACAAATAACATTTGCAATAACACTTCTATCAATGTACCACCTATGCTTGAGCTATTGAAAAAAGCTCACCGTACTCTTGTTAGAACCATTATAAAACGAATCGGACCTTCCTCAACAATACACTATAGCTAAAGATCGTGAAGTAACATCCACTACATTCATAATCAAAAACACAAAACACCGTTTGAAAAAGGACGATGTGGTACATTTCCACTTGTTTTCCAAAATCCCTTTGGATATGATAACAATTGCTTGGCGAACAACAGCACAGTTAGCAGGAGAAGAAAAGAAATTTTTTGATCCAACGTGGAAAAGAACTTGCTAAAATACTTGCTGTATCTTCAACATCAATAATGCATGTTAACTCCGCAAAAAAATAAAAGAAAGAGGACAGCTAGTGGAGACCAAGCGCTAAATACAAGAAAGCTTTTTATTTTAACTTTAATTTTATAAATAGATCTAGTTTATTGTCCAAAACAAGGGCTTGCAAATTTGGGGTTCGCTGGATCAAAACGGTACGATTTGCATAGTTTTTTGTGGAGGGCAGAAAGTTTCTCGCTGCTATAACAAAAAAAAACTCCGTCGCTAAATCGATTATAAATATGTATATTTTGGGTAAAGCTTTTACAAATGTAGTTAATTAAGTTTCACTTCATTGTTTTGGGACCGCTGCAGCTTTCCTCAACGAAAAGTTGCCAAATGCGAAGGGTTGGGGAGACTCGAGTCACTAGCTCGTCATGAGTCGGTGAAAAAGGACTTGACTTGACTCGAGTAATTAGCACGAAGATGACTTGACTTCACAGAGGACTCGACAACAGAGACACAAAACTCGACCATCGAAATGCAGAAACAGGATGGCCATTTCGCTCAAGAAAATCAGTGTGTTTTGTATTGACATAGACTTCTCTATGAAAAATAGTAATTAATCAAAAGTTTCGAAAAAAAGATGCTTCCGATTAATTTTTAACTAAAATCATAAAATTTAACGATAGATAATTCTTGATTTCAATGTTTATTTGTTTTTAAACTAAAAGTTGTAAAATCTAGTAATGATTTTCTTTGATTTTTGTAAACGTTTAAGCACCGCTGGCCAGCAAGATGTTGTTTTACAGTTTTCTAGAACAAGATTTTAGTAAGCCCATTAATAACATCAAAATAGACAATTCGTTTTTTTGCATGGTAGTAGTGTTTCACGAGCACATTCGAAGTAATAGCTTGATTCTAAGTAATACCCGATAATTATGTTAAAAATCCTACGTCTTTTTTGGTAATGACCGCTAATCGTGATAAGGCGTTGGCTATTAGCAATGGATTGCAAGTTTAAACTCTCATGCTTTCTGCGTAGTTTTGTTTTTAAAAAAGGCACCAAACGGCAATATCCTCTTCTTGATTCAGTGCTTGTAATGGAACTACACTGTTGCAATGTCCCACCTCACAATTATTAAAAAAATTACATATAAGGCAACACTGGCAAACAAGACTCCTCAAAAAAGACTCCACTTTGGTGGTTTGTACCAGATGACGGGTCTCGACTCAGGACTCACAGTCAGCGACTTTTGACTAGACCCGAGACTCGACTTTTAAGCAACTCGTTTCCACCATTGCTAATACCTTCGACTCTATATAACAGAAATTAAGTAGCAAGGCTAGAAACGCCAAAGGAATGAGTCACATTCCTGAACTTGAAAATTTGTGTATTTCCTTTGATTCGGATTCTGTATTGAGAATTGACAGTTGGCTTGACAATGCCAAACTTCCATTAAACGCTAAGCGTTCCCTTTAATCTTGCCTAGCAAGCACGAGCTGACAAGGTTGATTGTACTTCATAAGCATGCTAAGGACTATCTTACACTTTAATGAACACGCAACACGGTTTCGAATAATTCGTGTGCTGAAAGCGTTGTGTACAAATAAAGTAAATTCTTATGGCGGAAAGCCACTTCCGTTTTTCAATTAGTGTCCGACTTACCACTTGTCGTGTTACAGTCACTTATCAATCATACTGTATAAATGTTGTGAAATTTTATTATTTCGGACTCTGTGCCTATAGTTAAAACTGTACCCTTTGAAAAGCTCTGAGACTTCTGTTCACGTGCTTATAGATTCTGTACATACACGTTGAACTGTTACTAGATTGGACCTCACTAGGTTTTTTATTGGTATTTTCTCCGTTTGCTAATGTCGATGGAGGAGTCGACACCGCCTCTTTGGTTTAATGTTCTGTGCAACGGTGGAACGGCTCCATTTGCTCCTAGGTTATATAGAGTTTTATAGATCCTTTTCGGGGGCTCAGTATTAATTGGGTTAAAATTCCATCCAATACAACTAGCCATGGGAGAGTTGTTAGAGCATGATGAAGCTCTTCCATAATGCTATTGAGAGAGCTTTGGGAAAGTGTTGTCGCAAGCTTTATAAATCAAACGGCATGCCTTTGTTTCTGATGTCGTGCTTATTCTGAATGACAGTTCGCTTACTACCGCAAGCAGCTACTTTGAACTCATGATTTGCTTACTTATCTCGCCTTCGTCTTTTCGTAGTCAGAGACTTGCAGCTTAACACTCCTATCACAGCCTTTCATGATCGGATAAATTTACGACCTGATTACTTGCATAACGTCAACCTTGCAATTAATTTCGGAAATCTTTGATCATATAACAGTATCATTTTTATTGATTCTATTTCGCAGTGTCGAGTGTTTTGCCAATTGCCGTTTATTGCCATTGCTATTTGAAATAGCTATTTTGTTCGATTGTAAAGGAGCTACTATGTTACAGAAACGTTTTCAGTAGAACTATAGAAAAAAGGAAAAACTTTGTTGCTGCAGCTAAACCGATCCATGACGTTCTCATTCTATGACAAGCCTTTTTTTCACTACTTTATTTGGTAGCTGAGAGGTAGCAATGGAAATCTAATGTGCTTGCCTAAAACCAGGCAATATTGGCAAGGAATTAGTAAACCTTTCGAAACAAAATTTGGGATTAATCGTTGTTTTGATTAAATATCATTTCTAAACTGCACAAAAAGGTACTTGATTTGCAGCATTTTTTGTTTTGGAATAAAGTTTTGGTTCCATTTTTATAAAGAACACCCTTCTCAATAATTAAGTAGTCACACACGAACAATAAGGAAGTACCAGACCAATTTCGCCATTATTGGGGCTCTTCTGTGATGCGTATCTGACCACGAGGGAACCGAACCTTCAAGATGTAGACTATCTATGGCAAGCATCAATCGACCGCCTGACTGGACGCCATTACTGATGTTATAGCTGCTATTTTGTGAGTGAGTGACCGCATTCCTGGTTTTGCAACCTGTGCAGGGCATAGAATCCACAGTGGCACCATAACCGCAACACCCATTTTGGAATAAAATTTTGCTCTTACTGCGCTTTATTTATTCCAAGTTATTTCACTAGGTTTTGAAGTTTTATTTACTCAATTGAGTTTTTTCTTAATAGGAGGATTGTTGACTGTTTTTTTGTTGTGGTTGAGAGATAGACAGAAGGCCTTAGAGTTCTTCCGGGCTTTTAGAGATGCTGTGACATTACCACGGTTTTTACTATTTCCTTATGTTGATTTCGCAGATTTTCGGCCGGAAAAGTTTGTGCAAAATAATTTGGAAGGTGAATGCGGCATTATCACTTATGTAACAGGATTCCGGAAAAAACGTCTAACTTTCGACTCGAGAAAATGCGACGAAACACAAAGCCCAATTAACAATAAAAATTTAGCTGGAATAATTTGTGCTACCTGTAAGTTTCTTATATAATTGTGGAATGAAAACAACCTTTTGTAGATTTAATTATTTTCAGTGACAGTGCAAAAACTCTTGCAATTGAAAGAGCCACTCAGAGAAAATAAGAAAACTAAACATTTTTTAACTAGGTGACTTTGAAAGAATGTGGATAACTTTGCGGAGGCTTTTTTTATTAAAGATGCCTACACAATTTTTATTAGGAATGAGTGAACAAATTTTTTATTAGGGGAAACCTATAACTTTTCTTTAAAATTATATGTCGACTTTAATATTTCAAACGCGCCAACTCAGTTTTGAGAAGCTTTTTCTCTTTTTTGCACTAATCCAGATCCAAAATAATCCAGAAAAAAGAGATGAAGACATCAGACCATGCATGTGAAAAAAATAAAAGATTTATCCGTGCTGCCAATGGTGTTGACATATAGCTGACATTAGATGAAAATTAAAGTAAGTTTGTCACTGTGTAACCATTTAGCTTGGACACCGGAGCCTCGTTTAACAAAAAAGTTAAGTCAAAGCCATTAATTTAAATCATAAGATACTGATTTTGTAAACAGTAGAGATCACAAGAGCAGCATCATCATAAGAAAGAAGAGGTTTAAACCTTAAGCATGGAGTGAAATGAATGCGCTGCACTCTGACAGAAAAGAAGGAAGTAGAAAAATGAGATTTAGGCACGAGCGGTTAAGTGGATCAAAAATCTCCTTAGGGGCTTTTGACAAAAAGCAATTTCGCCTTGCCCCCAATCAATCTTGAAATAAGATAAAGCGATACTCGCATATGGTACGACAGGATGAAATGAGATAGGTTGACTTACAGGGGGTGTTAGATAGTTCCCAGAAAAGAGAATATACATATCAAAAACGCGAGGCAGCTAGCAATGGCACGAATCACGGCTCGATAAACGTGCTCCAAGTCAGTGAAGACTGTGGTATAGAAAGAAGAAAAATCTTCCGGGAGGAGCGTAAATAAGAAAAAGCTGAAGAACAAAGTTGTTGGATAGATATAACGACTACTCTAACGGGTTACATGAAACAAAGCACAAAAACAACTTAAGGCTAGACAAGACAAATGTTTGGCTTTCAGTGAATTGACGTAGTTAAAAAAGAAAATATTGCAGTAAAAAAGACCCTACGTAGTTGGTAGTGGTCGTTAAATCCTGTCGGTGTTGCCACAGCACTTACAGAAAAAAAACAAAGTAGATGTTCAGATCAAAAACTCTGCTCTAAGTAAACAATCATAAATGGAGATTACAGACAAGCTTTAACAGACATAAATTTGATTTCACAAATTACAGCATATTCAGCTTCGTTAAAAAGAAAACAAAATTGATGATGTGCGCAAAAAATGTACTCATACGTACATACTGTATGTCCTACCCATTGTCCAAAATTGGATAAAGAAAATGATGAAAAATCATAATATAAAAAAATTGAAAAAAATCGACGCGATGGCGTAGTGGTTAGAGCGTCTGCTTCGCAGTCGGTAGACCTGTAGTTCAATCCCCTTGTCGAGTCATTCCAAGAGACTTTAAAAAGTGGTATCCACAGCTTACCTGCTTGGCGCTCGGCATTTAGGCGAGGTTGTGGAGAACAAGCCGCCAAGTTCGCTTGTTGTGTCCTAGGGCAAGGCGCTTAACGAAACGCCTTACCTTTATGTGGAAGACAGGTGACCCAGACACATTGCAAATGGCAGCTCCCAAGCGAGTGCGGACGTTCCGTCCAAAATATAGCGATATAATTCACTTTCTCGTGAATGGAGGATAAATGTGGCAAATAATAAAATAATAAATAAAAAGTCGGGTAAACGCAAAAACAACAAAACACTAAAATTGAGTGTTGAATAAAAGCAACTGGAATACAGCTTCGACCACCGATAATCAGATCCGATGCAAAGACAACCTATTTATGACGAGTAGCGCACAGCCCGATAAATTGCATCTTATCACTACTGCAGGAGTAAGAGTTAGATCAGAGCAAGAAAGTATGAAGCAATCTTTGCTATAAAGTGAAATTCTTTTTGTATATGTGTGTATGTGTCTGCGTAGGACTGTCTGTACTTTTATGTTTTTACTTCTCTGAAACTGCTGGGCGAACAAACATCAAACTTGGCCGGATTGATCAGCACCTCGGTGTGAGTGACGTAAGGGTTTCTCGACGTCATAATAATGTCATAATCACAGATAATTTTTTCAATTTGTATTTCTTGAGCGAGGAAAACGGTTTTTGCTCAATCGGAAGCTACTCTTCAACTTAACAACTTGCAAAAAAATTTAATGTTTGGGGTGTAAGATGACGTCACAATTATCTCTTAAGATGACAAAATTTGTTCTATGTATTTTCTCAAAAACTACTCACCGCAGAAAGGCAATTAAAAAATTTTTGGGAAAATATAAACAACCTGCTTTCGTTGAAGAAACTTCTGCAACAATTTTAACTGAACTGACGATGCAACAACATATTCTTTTTTAAGCATTTTGATATTGATTTGATTTTCTCTTTTTTCTTACACGCTTCAAACCAAGGCCACCGAAAAGAGAAGGGCCTGTTGCGTGCGATCTGACGTCTTCACTAGTCCACCTGTTTATTGATGCTGTGTAACAACTAGTGCGAATATTAAGTTCACTTGGACAGCTGCAGCAAGTGCTGTGTGAGCTGATCTGAGGTAGTTAGCTAGCAGGTTAATAGCACAGAAATGTTTTTGTACCAAGCCGCTAGATCGTAAATATTATTGTGAGTAATCAGCATTTATATCAAGCTGATTTTGGCTTGAACAGTTGTTTGATAAATATGTAAAAGCAGTTATCCAAAATGACTTTTTGCAAATGTAAATACCGGTAACTGGACTGTGGACCAGGAATTGGAAGATATCAGCAGTTTTTTTGGCTTTTTTGGAACTCTTGAGGACCAAGACAAACTGGGTTTGTGTATCGGTAGTAGGTCTAAGCTTACTGTTACTTACGTAGTTGCCACTATTTAATCAATTTATAGCTTGCCTGTTTCCACTAAAGTTGTGATTAGTTGTGCTTTTTCAAAATACCAGTCGTTATTTTTTACTAATGGTACTAGCACTGAAAGCTGCTTGCCGTTTTGCGATGGGAAAAATGCCAAAACTTATCAATTCTGACATTGGTAAGGCATAAACATTTCCTTGATTAAGAACTTGATTAAAGGCCGGCTGCTTTATCTTCCTTCGGATATAGTAAAAATTGTGCTAGTTAGCTATCTTATCATAAACGACATCAAAAAGCAGATGATTTTTCTCTGGGCATCTTCTCAACAAATGCTTGCTCTCACCACAGTATTGGCCGCTTTTAAAACGAAAAAGTTTTAATTCCTTTCATGTATCCATGCTTGAATAAACCAACTCTAAACAACAAAAGTCAATGTTGTCTTGCTTCTTAAGATTTTGAAAATATTCTAAGGGAATTTTTGATCACTAATTTCAAAATTTAAGTGCACTTTTTCTCTGATATCCTGTTTTTAGTCATTTCAACAACAAATTGTGACTAAAGCTTGTTAATGTGGCAAAACATGCATTTTGTTATTGTTTAGAACAAACTGAAGTACTTTCAGGCCTTAATTTTGGCGCTTTGACTTGTGTTGTATTGTAGCACCAAGATGTGGCGCAGGGGTGCGTAGCCTGCTGTCAATTACGCTAAGCTTTGTCGCCGCTGGAAAGGTGCACATACCTCGATTCAAGCATCGGAAATATCAATCTCCAAAAAATAAAGGGTTGCTGAATTGTTATAATTCATCAACAGATATATCAGAGATTTGGGTTGCGGCTCTTTCAATTATAGGCCTTTTGTGCTGTATATGTGGCCATCCCTGGTTTAGAGGATCTGGTATCTTTTCAGTTTTATTACTTTTTGTTTATCCTTAGACAAGAGATAACATGCTCAGTTGAATTAGCTAAAACTACCTTGTTATCAATTAAAAAAAGTACTAGGTAGACAGTGTATTGCCTTACAAATAATTTGATTTTATGAAAACAACTCTCCTAGATAACTGTCTGCAACATTCGCTGCTAATGCTGGAGGTAACAATGACATAATTTTGATAACAACAATGATTGTGTTGAAAAGTAGCTTACAACCACTGTTTAGCAGGAAAAGCCACTAAGCAATGTGATATGTGCATTGACAACTAACACTATATACATGTGTGTATATATAGATATAACCTTCATTTAAGTAAGACTTAAGTAAACTAAAACACAGCACATCTAAATCGCAATAAAATAAGAGTAAATTGTTAATAATTCTTGACTTATTTGACAGACTTTCAAACAGAATGCTCTTGCCACTTCAACTCCATTACTTTGCAACAGACAGTTTGAATTAAGCAATATACAAGCACTTAATTACACAAGACACCTCTTAGCATTTTACATGAACGATCTGGCACAGCAAAATTACGCCATTGAATTGGAGTGGTTCTGAGTTCAAGTCCTGGGTTCAATTCTTAGAAGCGTTAAACTTATAATATATAACACAATGCCACAATTCATGCATCCAAAAGCAGGTTGTGTTAACTTTACAGTATGTAGATTTAACATATTGGAAGATTGGTGGAGTTTTATAAAAATCCTTTGGTAATTCGTTGATTGTACTGCTTTGCATTACACTGTGTTGCGTTTAAAAATTTTTTCTCGAAGGTAAAGGATGTTCTAAGCTTTTAACTGCCAGGCCTTTTTGTGTAAATTATCACAAAAAAGATAATTTACACAATTTGCAATATTTTAAAATTTACAAGAACTACAAGAATGTGTAAACATGAAAGCTGTCAGAAAAAGCAAGTACTATTCAAATATATGGCGTTTTATTTGGCTTTTTATGACTAAGTAGGCCCGTTTTGAGAAAAAACAAAAAGATGTTGAAAAAAATTCAAAAAACATAACCAAGTCTTTTTCGTAATGGGGGTTGTGTACCCCTTCTTGCACCCTTAAATTCATGTTAAATTCTGTGTGAGTTAACTTATTCTGGTGCTGCATAATTGCAATGATTTATGTCAATATAGTTAGTTTCCAATGAAACTTAGTTTGGGGTGACAGAACACCAGTTAGTTCATCATATCTACCTGTCTCAAAAAACTGTTGAGATACCATATTTTTGGTTTCAACTAAATTTAAAAAAATTTAAATGAAAGCACCCAATTTTTTTTTTTTCTTTGAAATTTGGTTAAGTACCAATTGAGCAAAATCAAAATTAATATGTTGCCGAAGTACTGTAGTTTCAATACATTTTTAACAATACAAAAATATTGTATAGTGGCTGTTGGCAGTTAAAGGGTTAACTGTTTCTAATTTAATTTTTTGCACTGAACTCAAAATTGCAGCCCGTTTTTTCCAATCAGGCTAAATTTTTTCTCCATCGCATTTTAAAAATTATATTCTAGGTTTGGTCAGTTTGTGTTCATGTCACAAAAAAACATATTTCTGTGGTACGGTACTTTATTTGGTCACTCATATGGTTATTTTTTGCAAGTAAAATGGTATTTATATTTGCATGCAAGATTCTTTTAACCCTATTAGGACCGGGAGGGAAGGGGGGAGGGTCGATTCGACCCACAGCAAATTAAAACTGTTGTAACTTAGTGACCGCTTGAGACAAATGTTTGAAATTTTTTGACTTCTCCTAAAATTTATCTGGCTTTTGATTGGTCATAAACTGACAAAGATATTTTTTGTAGTTTTCATTTAACCATAACAATTTCGAAACCTGCTCGGGCAAATTTCTTCATCGATTTTGTATAATAAAGAAAAAAGGGAGAAAGAGCGCATACGCAAAACCGTGACGAGCTACATAAACCACAGAACTTGTTTGAAGTGACGCACTGACTGTAAAACTGTTCGGTTTCTCAGAAATCTTTCTTCTCAAAACCTTTTTGCTGTGAAAAGCAATTCTTAATTTGACAAGCCAAAAACATCAGAGTGTTTTCAGATACAAGGCTATTTTGTAACTTTTAGTTAAATAAATAATACCTTCTTGACGCTAGACCATAACCTAGCGATAAAGTAATGCAAGAAAATATTTCGTAATTTTGATACTTGATAAATGCAACAAAGCAAAAAGAATTGTTTTCAAGCGCAAAGCCTGAAAATAAATTTGGCGGCGTGATAATATAGTTTACGCTTTTCATAGTGATTTGTAATGCTGTTACCAGTTAAAATTGAGGATTGGTTAGTGGGAGAGCAACGAGCGCACTTGCAATTATAATTGGATGGAAAATATGCTGTGGTAGATTAAGGGACGCAGGGGCGACAGAAAGCAAATTTAAATTAGGAGTTTTATAAAACTTGATTTCGGTTGCTTTACGAGTAAGCTGTTAGTAATTAATTAAATACCGAATTTTATCAGCAAATACAAATCCAAAACGCAAGAAGCCAATCGTGAATCACAAAATTAAATTTTTTTTAAGGGGAGAAGGAGCTATGGAACATCTGCTGAGTTTGTGACCAACACCAAATTTTTTTTCTGTTGACCGTGTGACAAAAGCAATGTGTTTGTATTCTACATCTACACACTTCCAAAAGCAAATGAAGATTTTTATTTTCGTGGTCTTTTATCCATTTTCATAAAGACGCCTCTGGTAAAAGTATTACATTGACTGCTGCATGGCCGAGCAGAACAGCATTTGCATTGAAGCTGACGTTTCAAGTTGAAACTACAGCTTGCGTCAACTACCTCAACATTATAAGGTTGAGTGCTGACTCAAATATCGTCTTGTCATTTCCAATCTTCTAAACCAGAAATGGGCAAACTTTTTAGTCGCAGGGCCACATTGACCATTCAAGAATTCGCAGAAGGCCAGTGCTTAAAATCTTGCAATAACGGTATGCAATGCAAGAGCTTGTAATAGCTTAAAATCTAGCAATAACTTCTTGTAAAGACGTATTTCAGGGCCTTGATAATGATGGCGTCCAAAAATAAAGATCATCACTCTTTATTTGGACGGAAAATGCGTCAGTTCAAACTAAGAATTGCGTAGCGGCTCTTTCAATAATGGCTTCTATCGTTTTTGGCTCTTTAGTACGGTAAGTGCGGCCAACCCTGTTCTATTGAATTAAATTCATGGAAGTTTCTATAAGTTTGGGGGGCCGCACAAAATACTCTGGCGGGACGCATGCGGCCCGCGGTCCGTAGTTTGCTCACCCCTGCTCTAAACTACGTTCATGTTACGTTCAATGAGTTAAATTTTTAATTGTTTTAATTCAATACAGGAATAGCTAAGAAGTCAAAAGCAGCTTCAAATGTGCTAGATTTCGTAACTGAAAAACGAGCAGCTAGTTTTTATTACTTAAACAGCAAATACGCACATTTGATTAACGAAAACTTTTAATTGACATTATGACATTGGAAATGCAGCTACTACACATTAGTTCTATGTTTGAAATGTTCAAATTGCTCTTTTCTACTAAAATTTAAATATTCTGCCGATGTACAAGACTGTGATGAGTTTATGATATATAACAAATCTATACGTAATTTTCTTCTTTCAGACATATAAATGTCGCAAACAAAAGTAGCAAAAAATAGCCCATGTTAATGTAAGACCTGAAGAAGTGTCAAGTAAAATTTTGAATGAAGTATCTGACGAAGAAAACGACTTTGAAGACATAGTCTCTTTAGTTTCCGGTGACTACAAAAATTGTAAGGTCCGTATAAATATCACATGACGCCTCCAGAGGGAAACAAAACTGCCGTATTGATGTTATTGTGGTGGGAGGGATAAAAAATAGACTACATAAGCTTATTGTTGTTGCACAAACGCGATAACAAAAAGAATCAAAGTTTACAATTGTTTGATGTCACAGGTTTTTGTAGCAAATCCAAAACTTAAGTTTGCTTGAGTACTTTTTTCATATGACTCGTCACACACATATGCAGACTTGGGACAACTAAATATGCGTAATTCTTGCTGGCTAATTCGGCGAATTACAGCAAAAAGTTGCTAATTCTAATCTAATTTGAAAAACTAAGTCTCTAATTCTAATTTAATTAGAAAAATTCCTAATTCCAATTCTAATCTAATTTCGGAAAAGTTTCCGACCGAAGAGTTGGTTCTGAAAAATAAGAAGACCCTTTTTATGAGGGATCAGAACCGTCTTTGGAAGTATTGGCACTAATTGGAATGATTTACATGCGAGGCTTACTAGGACAAGCGCATCAAAGCACTAATGCGATGTTTCATGAAATAATTGACAATCCAGTTTTTAATGTAACTAAGTCCATAAACAGTTTTAAATTTTTGATTGCCCACATACCGTTTGATAACCACGTAACACGTCCTACTCCTTGGCAACAAGATAGATTTGCAGCTTTTCATGAAATTTTGAAGAATTTAGCAAAGACTGTGGGAAATTTCTAGTTTTTAATGATTATTTGTCGCTGGATGATACTCTTTATCCTACGAGAACGCAAATCAGTTTCAAACAATTCAATCCGAGCAAACCAGCCAAGTATGGAATGCTGTACAAATCAATAAACGCTTGTCGCTATCCATTTACCTTTTCAACTGCTGTGTATTCTGGGAAGCCAAAAGCAGAGCCGACATCTTACTACACTCCTGGGACGTCACAAACAGTAAAATACCTAATTCAAAATTTGGAATGCCACTCAAATTTAGTGGGAAGAAATATATTATATGACAGATTGTATACTTCAATACCAATGGTGCAGTGGCTGCTTGACCGCGGAATAACTTCTGTAGGAACTTTACAATCAAATAGAAAAGTAATTCCAGCCGAAATTAAAGAAATCAAAGACCGAGAAACAAACTTATACGAGGTTTATTGAGAAAAGGATAACGGCATATTAAATCTGCACTCGTATGTAGTAAAAACCAAAAGTTCAGGAAAGCGAAATGCTTTATTATTGTCAGCAGTGCCACCGCTTCTTGCAACTAGAAAAGATGACAACAAAAGCAAGCCCGCTATTTACAAACTATACAACTCTTCAAAACGCGGAACAGACATTATTGATCAAAGAATGGGGTTCTACAGCTGTAAATCGAAATCAAAGCGCTGGACTATGAATGCATTTTCGTACGTTTTGGACACATGTCGAGTGAACGCTAGCACGATATATGCAATGAACAATGATCTGCAGCCTCGAAACATAAAATCTGTAGATTTCGGATTTGAATTAAGTTTAGCTATGTCTTTGATTCGCCCACATATAAAAAGACCAAGGTTAATTGGCATAAATTCTTCTGTAGTTCGCAAAATTGAGATAGTACTGGGGAAAAAATATCCTCCAAACATGTAAAAACATCAAGTAGCTTTTTTCCTCATCAAAGTGAAAAATGAAGGCGATGCCATGCATGTATCAGTACGAATAAAAGAAAAGGAGGAAAAGAAAAACAAAATTTTTGAGTAATTGAATCAGTGCCAAAAATGCGCAAAGCCTTTGTGTAATAAGCATCTTATTCGCATCTGTGGTTTTTGCTTGCAAGACTAAACTGTTGTTGGGCTTGCACTTAAGGACAAAATTGCACTGCCTTACTTGTTTTTGAAACATACCGCGTATTGCTGCTTTTGTCGATGATATATGTGTTGTTGATATTACCCGTAAATTTAATGTAGTGTTCCCGTATTTTCATATTAGACGATAAATTATAAGCAGAAACAGCATGACTGCGTATGACTGCAATACAACAGCTAGTCCAGAAATAGCCTATTTTGTTTCACATTTGTAATGTATTCTGTTAATTGCAAGTGATTATTTAATTAATAGCTCTAAATTCACTAACGCCTCAAAGCACAAGTTACGATGATAAAGCTCAAATTGGTGACATTATAACTGATCCCGGTTGAATGCAAAAATTGCAAGGACCGTATAAATATCATATGACACCTCCAGAGGGGAACAAAACTGCCGTATTAGTGTTATTATGATGGGAGGGATAAAAAATAGACTACATGGACATATCGTTGTAGGACAAACTGGCTGTTAAAAAGAATCAAAGTTTACAATCGTTTGATGTCACAGGTTTTTGTAGCAAATCCAAAACTTAAGTTTGCTTGAGTACTTTTTTCATTCAACTCGTCACATATGCAGACTTGAACAACAAATTAATTCTAGTTGGCTAATTCGGCGAATTACAGCAAAAAGTTGCTAATTCTAATCTGATTTGAAAACAACTAAAAGTCTTTTATTTTAGTGTAATTTGAAAAATTCCTAATTCCAATTCTAATCTAATTTTAGAAAAGTTTCTGACCGAGGAGTCGAATCTGAAAAATAACACGACCTTTTTCTATTAGGGATCACCTGCATTTGCGAAAAGTTTGGCCAAAAATCAAAATCAAAATTAGGTGATCTCCATAAAGAAAAAAAATCTTCACAATAATTTGGTGGCAAAAATGAAAAAGTCTTAAAATTGTCGCAAATACAAAGTGGTTTTGGGAAGATGTTCAAATGGCATCAAAATTCGCTTGGTAATTAAAATTTTAAACTAATTTCAGAAAAACTGGAAAGCTCTAATTCCAATTCTACTTTAATTTGTGATAATCAGAAAAGCTATAATTTTATTCTACTCGAATTTGAGAAAAGCAATAATGCTCTAATTCCAAGTTTAATTTAATTTGAAAATGCTGAAAAAATTCTAATCGTCCAAGTCTGCACGCAAGGATGGAGAGGCTTACAAAAACTTCGTATTGCGTCGCATAAGGGAGAGGAAAGAATAAAAGAGTCATATGATTCGTGAGCATTCCTTGATTTGAATGAGATTTATGTCTTGATCAATAAAAATATTTATCCGTGATGAACAAGCATAGCTTGCATTTTTTGTCTAAATGAAAAGAGTAATAATTTCATAAAATTAAGAAATTTTTGTCGATGAAATGCTGCTTCACACCCTGTTTCACATTTATAAACAGTCAATTCAAATTACAAAAATCTAGCTAGAGACTAGACACTTGGCATATGGCAAGTAGTCCAACGTAAGAAATGTTATACAAACATTACGGCTGGTAAATTTTTCGTGAAAAGCAAAATGGCAAATTGATGATGAGTTGTTAAACTTTTTACCTGGTAGCTGACATTGATAAACTGCGCTTAGGCGATCGTAAAACCACCACGTCGAAGAGTAAACACTGCGAAAAAAGAAAATTTTCCGGTTGTTTCTTTATTTTAAATTACAGTCAAAATCTAAAAACTAATGCTGCGCATTTAATTTGCAATAACTTGAATGCTATTAATCTGATCATAACCAAAAGTATACAATTAAATTGAAAAATAAATTCTGCATTTATCTGAGCAAATACGGAATCGCTATTGTAAGCGGTTTAAAAGTTATTAGCTCCCAAAATGTCGGGTCGAATCGACCCCCACCCCTCGGACATGGAAAGCAAAAAAAGCCCGGTACTAAATAGGGTTAATGACAGACATTTTACATGACACAAAAATTCATAACACCGCTGAAATAAAGTCACTTAAAACTAACAAAGAAATCTTCTTGACATATAATTTTGTTCAATGGCACTCCATTTAACAGTTTAAGTTAATACTTTATATTACAGGCACGTATTCACTTAAGATCACAAATTTTTTCCAAAGGCTCAAGACTCGCCAATCTCAATAAGCGCAATGAAAGCAGTCTTTAAAAAAAGTCTAACGCAGAAATGATTGTCCAGCGCATGGTGATATTTCCACAATAAATACATTGCCGCTATTAATATAATGACAAGTGTCGCTTCAAAGATTTTATGTGTAGAATTAAGAAGATCTCTTTTTAAGCACCAACAGTAATCTGCAAGCATGATTACGTCTCTATATCCTTGGTACCTTTCTTCCATTGGCAAAGATCTTGATCTGATTTCTCTCCCTGTTCTTTGTTGTAGTCGCCACAATTTTCAGAAAAGTAATCGAAGTGCATATTCACAGACATTCGGGCTCCAAGGGATAAAAGGCTTTCACGTAGCTCTTTAATCTGTTTTTTCTAATTAGGGCTTCTATGATTTTTAAGAAAGTTTGAAATTTTTACCCGAAAAGCTGTCCATGCTCTTTTTTCTACTGCACTCGCGCTTGCAGTAAAACCCTAGTCTTTGGTCAGCTCACGGATCTGTGGCCCATCAAAACTCCTGCTCATAGCTTCGTTTCAGAGGTACGGGGAAATTTCATTTGAAAGAATTTGAAGGTTGGGCAATCTTTATCAAGTGCCTTGGTTCAGTTTTTCATGAGACCGAGCTTAATGTGGAGAGGTGGCAAAGAAATATTTTGTGGATCGACTAAGTAAGCAAAGTTAAACATCTCATTTTGACATGAGACCAAGAGTAAAACTTGTTCTACACAACCAGCTAATTTGTGTGTTATGGCGATCATCTGCACTAGAGGATCGACTAAGTAAGCAGATTTGACATGAAACCAGGTGTAAAACATGTTCTAGACGGCAAGCTAATTTGTGTGTTATGGTGATCATCTGCACTTAAATCTCACATACACAAAATACATGGATGTTTTGTGTAATCTGCTTGTAGCCCAAGAACTACTGAAATCATTTTTTAATCACCACATACTTTTCAGTGAGCTTCACTGAATGTCCAACAGGAACAGAACTAACCTTGTTCCCATTGTGCAATAATATTGCCTTGAAACTCTTTACAGATGAGTCCAAAAACAACTGCCGTTCCGGCGGAATATAGACTATCCCCAAAGCTAATATTAATCCTAAAATATCTTGACAGTATACCAAGGAATGATCTTTGTCATAACTGAAATACTTTCTAAACTCTACATCTCTTTTCCGATACCAGAAATATGTGGTGCTTGGAGTTAGTAAGTTGTTTTCACGCAATCGTGATCCAAAAAGCTGAGCGGATTCTTTGGTGTGATTTAAATCTAGTGTTAGGTCGTTCAGTTCAAGCTGTGTTAAATGCTTCGGCTCGTTTGTACTTTGCTCCGCATTCAAAGTGTCTTTCTCACTTGCTTCGCTGTCTGTAGATGAAGAAAACTCCATTTCACTTATATCTCCAGTTAGGAACAGGAATACCAGGGCCATGTGGTACTGGCCAGTACCACATGGCATTGGTTTTGTGGTTGAAAGAGCATTGGGGTACTTCACATGTTTTTTGCTCTTCCGATTTATTCCTAAAATGAAAATACACACAAATACAGGAGCAGAAAATACACAACCGTGTTGTCGCATAGTACTGACAGACCATCCACTACAGTGGACCTAGTATAAGTTTCACGAGTGTGACGGTCTAAGCTATGCTTTATTGAAAGCCTCTAGTTTCTTGTCGGTCACAAACTGCACTAAAGAGACCTGATAGATCGAAACAGGGCCATGGTCTGCAGTTTGCTAAAAGACTTCGTATCTTCCTTACGCTTCATAATCTCAAGCTTTCAACACATGTTTTACAACACATATGCGGAGCGAATGCCTTGTCATGGTCGCCTAGTTTTGATCTAAAATATGCATTGCATGCCCTCTTTACAAACTGTGTTATTCTTGCTTGACGACTGGGTAAGATGAGCTTGCCGCATATACAACAGAACCTGTTGAGATCCGGTTTGCACTTTCTCATTTTGAAATCAAAACTTGAAATTATTATTATGATACAAACCTGTCAAATATACCAATGGAGTAAAGACTGATGAGCAATACACTATTGATTGCTCATCAGTTTTTTTAATTCCAAGTAAAACATAACAATGTCAGTTAAATTTCACACGAACCTAGACTGTAACAACCGGTTAAGACGTTTAACTTTTCAAGAACCAGCTGCATTCTTTGTGTTCTTGTCATTGTGACATCACTGTTATTTCATTATAATGTCACTAAAGTGAAATCAAAACTTAAATCAAGATTCAAGTGCTTGTAACATATTTATGACATCATAAATCTCAATCGGAAGGCCAAAAATGCACTAGTTGTGAAAAATTTCAAATGCAATTTGCCAAAAAACTAGACCTGATGGAAGAAAACGGATAACAGTTTTGAATTCAACGTCAAAAACTGCATCAAGTACCGTCAACAGTTCAGTAACCTTTAAAATTACCCAGCACAGTGTTATTGCACAATAGGCTATAACTGTATCAAATCAGATATTTTTGAGTAAAATTTTTACATCAGCTATCAGGATATATTGTTCAAAAATCGTGTTTAAATCATTCAGATCACTTGTGCTGCAAATGTAGGAACTTTAAATCTGCATCCTCCCAAAAAAATATGACAAGAATTGTGGCAGTAGCATATAAGCAATGCTTGCGATGTAAGATTGGAGATTTGCAGAAAAAACTGTTGATGGATCTTTCTTAATAGTTATGTGGCAATGGAAAAAGTACGAGGTCTGTTCAAAAAGTATCCAACTTTTTTTGTATAAAGCACATAACACAACGAATTTTGCAAGTTTTATTCAATCTCCTTCAAAGTATTCCTCTTGGCGGTACACACACTTTTCCCAGCGCTTCTGCCACTTCTTAAAACATCTCTTAAACTCCTCCTCCGGAATGCTCCCAAGCTCCTCCGTCGACTTTTTCATAATGTCTTCTCTTGATTGAAATCGCCTCCCTTTCAAAATTGTTTTTAGCTTGGGGAACAGCCAGAAGTCACACGGTGCCAAGTCGGGAGAGTAAGGATCCTGTCTAACAAGTGGCATACTGTTTTTGGCTAGAAAAGCATGGATCACAAGTGCAGAATGAGCGGGGGCATTGTCATGGTGGAGCTGAAAATTCTTTGCTGCCCACATGTCGGGCCGCTTTCTTTGCACAGCTTCACGAAGGCGACGTAGAACCTGCAGGTAGTACTCCTTATTAATTGTCTGGCCTTCTGGTGCGTATTCGTGATGCACGATGCCACGGGAATCAAAAAAACAGGTCAGCATCACTTTCACATTGCTGCAAACTTGCCTAGCTTTTTTTGGCCGTGGTAATTCCGGATGCTTCCATTGTGAGGATTTAAACTTGGTTTCTGGGTCGTAACCATACACCCAGGTCTCATCACCAGTGATGATGGTCTTAATAAATTCTGGGTCATGATTTGCAAGATCGAGCATGTCCTCAGAAATTTCCTTCCGGAGTTCCTTCTGTTGCTCCGTCAGCAGCTTCGGGACAAATTTAGCGGACACTCTCCGCAAGTTCAAATCCTCAGTTAGGATGGAATGAACTGAGCCGGTGCTTATTCCCACTTCTGCAAAAATTTCTTGTACCGTTAAGCGACGATCCTCCAGCACTTTTTTGCGAACTTGATCCATCACCTCCTCCTTTCGGCTTGTGGATGGTCTTCCCGAGCGGGGATCACTCTCCACTGATGGACGGCCATCTTTAAAGCGTTTAAACCATTGCTTTATCTGAGTTGGGCTTAAGGCCTCATTTCCAAAAGCTTGTTGAATCTTTCGAATTGTTTCAACTTGAGTATGTCGTTTTGCAGTAGCAGTGACATGGCGTGAGCCACGAATCATTTTCTTCAAAAAAAATTTAGTACATTCAAAACACATGAAGTTTGATATTTTCCACCCACACAGCTATTTCACCCTATGACCTCTCGCTCATTCTCTTGAAAATTTACCTGAATTCATGCCTCCTCCACTTTTATAGTAAGAATCCTTTGATAGCATAGCAGAATGAACTGTATCACCCATAGTACCATCTGGCCACAACCTGCAATAAAGACCCTCATTTATCGCAAGAGTCCGTGGCCCCACATATACTGAATCAAGACTTGAACGATTTGATCAGATAATTAGGATCAATCAAAGACAAATCAGAGGTTCTCGCATCGAACCTGAATCAATGGCACCAGATAGAGAGTTAAATGAATTTACTCCCGTAAACAGCATTAAAATCCTTGCGATTGCTTCTCTGTGCAAGATAATGTGTGCTACTGTAGCAATATTGATGACCTATGTAAATCATTAGGTGCTGATCATGATCATACTGAATGGAGATCGTTTATCAATTTTCGTGCTGCAAGTTTAAAAGCTGTGCTGCTTAGCAACGGAGTTGAAATATCAACCGTTTTCTTTAGTGCATGCCTTTGGATTAAGAAAAACTTATAACACCATGGAACTTAGCAAACTGCAGACAGTGACACTGTTTCGACCTATCAGGTTACTTCAGTGCAGTTGGTGACCGACAAGAAGCTAGAGGCTTTCAATAAAGCATAGCTTAGACCGTCACACTAGTGGGACCTATACTAGGTTCACTGTAGTGGATAGTTTGTCAGTACTCTGCGAACTGAAGACTGCTTCAACTGCACTGAAGAGACTTGATTGATCGAAACAGTGTCACTGTCTGCAGTTTATCATGAAACTTGTTTAGCGCTTAATAAAATATTCCAACTACCACTGGGGCATTTGTGGAGACCTGAAAGTAATTGACATTTTTGTGTCATTGGAATGATCGCAATGGTGAAAATTTTAATAAATTGAAAATAAAAGCGTGAAAGCAGTTTTGTTTTGAGGTCAATAACTTTTGGGGAAACCATGAATTTCCTGCATGTGTAAGCATTATTGAAAGCTTTATCACCAGCTATAAAAATCTTGATGCAAGGATGTCACCAAAAGTACATTTTCTTCATTGGTAAAGAGACTTTTCCCTCCTAACATAAGCAAAGTAAGCGATGAATATGGTGAGCGATTTCATTTAAAGATCAAAAAGATGGAAAAAGCTCTCTGAGTAAACATAATGGCAGACTACTGTTGATTTCTGCTGCGAGAAAGTGGTACAGAGCGTAAGCGCCTTGCAATACCGACAAAACATTTTTTGTGATATCTCGCGGGAGTTGTTTGAATACTTCTTGCCTCTGGATTTATTATTTTTTTATACGGCATCACATAAAGTTTGTTAATTTTATTGTAAAGACATACTAAATATTGTGACAAGGCAGTTTCATGCATACTACCGTCAAAAAAATTTTATTATATTTTTGTATTGTACTGGTATTAAAATTTTTTTTCTTAGATATTGAAATAACTAAAATATCTGACGTGTTGGAACAAAGGTAATGACAGAATTGATGTCAGCGCCCGAAATTCATTCTAGCGTGCCTCTGACCTTGCAAGCGTCCAAAATTTTGTTGCCAACTGTAATCATAACCCGTGTAAAAAAGATCAAAAATGGCTGCACTCTTTGCACCACTGTATTGTTAAACAATATCTAAGTAAAAATCACAAAAATTTTCGCTGCATTTCTCTGTAGAATCGTTTAAATTAATCTGTAGAATGTAAATAATGTGTTTAAGTTGCTAAATTAGGCTTGTCAACGACTACGTTTCTTTCCATTGTGTGAAAAATAACTTACTCTTTGAGATAAGAACTAATTGTATGGACATGCCAAAAAACTGATTACCTGCTCTTTAGCGTAAAATTATTTTATGTTTTTGTGTTGGTCAAACAGCCTTTGGACGGCAGACAATCTGTTAAATTGCGTAATTGTCTCATTAATGCCATGGTTTGCTTGCGGTTTAAAATGATTGTTGTTATTGTATTGTGAAACTCTGCCCTTTTTTTGTAGCAGCCACGAGGAATGATATGCTAAAACTGCTGGTGGCCAAGATCATTGGGTCAGTCGAAGTTGGCTGTGGTAAAGCAAAGGTGTTTTTTGAGGAGTGTGGCCACACATTTGACTTGGGTAAATCTTGTTTTTGCGACCTTCTGTACTCTCGCCTATATAGATCTCGTGTCCACCGATTTGGATGGACATGATAGATATAGGATCTATACTCGATAATTGAAATTGGCTGGTGCACCTCAATATTTTGTTTCTGGATCGTTTTTTGGTAGTTTTTCAATATAATTTCTAATAATTCTACTGCAAGTTGGTGAGAAGAGAAAATTGAAGAAAGTTAGGAAGAGCTTCTCCACAAGAAAATAAAGCTTACATCATAGTTGGTTCAAAATGTTGTTTGAGGACATTTCCAAAAAAGACAAAGCCATGCTAGAGGAAACCCTCTGCTTTGCAAAGAATAGCTAAAAAGAGAAAATTGCAATTCATGCAGTGAAAAGCTAACTCATATTTATCTCCTGTTTAGCTATTTTTTTTGCATTCTGCATTATGTCAGTTTTGTGTTTGCTTAATCACTAAAATTTTCAAACTGTCCAATTATAGCTTTTTATTTGCTTTGTGTAGACACCCAAAATACGTGCATTTTGCAATTTTCGTACAGTTGTTAAAAGAATTTAACTGCTATGTTTTTGGTGCACCGCTAAACAAATCAAGTCGACTATGGCCATCACCAAAAGATTGTTTGACCAGAACAGCTTGAGTCAAACTCAATCGCCTGCGTACTGGTGTTAAGAGTTTCGGTTCGCCCAAACACAAATGGGGTTTTGCTTCTTCAGCCAAATGCGAGAGTGGCGCTGGTGAACAAACGGCAGACCACATTATTTTAACATGTCCCATAGATCGGGCGTGTCGAGCAATAATAGGTCTGACAGTTTTGGATGACGAAACAAGGTGCTGGCTCAACTCCATCACTGCCAGTATCTGATCTAGACAACACAGCAGGTTGGAGTGGTAAAAAAACCTTTGGTCCCCGTTCTTTTTTTGTGTCCGACCTGGATCGTAGATACCCTGCCATACGACGACGAACAAAAGTTTTTCAAGTTTTTTGAATTTAAGTTTGTTATGGTGACTTTTTTCTCAGAAAAAGCACGACATGTTGACGTTTGCAAAATTTTCGATGTGAAGCAAACCGAAATCATAGCAATTTTTGCAGTAATAATGGAAAAATTAAAACGCAAAAAATGTACATATAATTGCAAATGCAATTTAGAATTCTTTGAAGCTCATCTTAAGCTAAGATAATCAAAAAGTAACTAGCGCGCGCAAAATGATATATTGCTTTCTACACGACGGTCCGCATGTAATGACGTAAGTACGTACTCCAATTAGCACTAACAAAGCTTGTTCTTTTGGTGCTCTTGTTCAAACTTACTCTATAATATGTCCGGTACGATTCAAGTAAAAAATAAGTAAGAAAAGACAGCAGGCAAAGTCATGCGTAAATTGTTCATTACTCTTATTTTGAAAGCAAACAAGTGGTATGTAGACCGTGATAAAAGAATGATATTAAATATAGCAGGCATTCCTCGTATGTCGAGTGTAACGATATTTCAATCAGATCACTTCGTTCTTTCGACAAAATTTCTATTCAAATTTAACGTTTCGCTCCCCTTAGTTACCGGGGAGCTTCTTCAGAACACGGTAGATGTTAATAATGTGACATACAAACTGTACAACATAAAATTACAAAGACTACCTGTGTTACTAAACACTAAAAATTATTTATCAACAGGGCAAACAATCACGTAATAACAAAAACACTGTTACATCACAGATACAGGAGTGGCCAAGTGAAAAGTGTTGTGAGAAACATAAGACATTACTTATTGGAGACGAACACACTACAAACAGTCGGAAAATTCGCACCATCATTGCGATTAATAACATTACATGAACAAGCCTTTTGATTTATCAAAAAACTTTCCGCAACGCGACGTCTGTATGCATGTGATTCTGACTTCAGAATTTTGACATTATCCCAATCTATTCTATGATCAAATTCCATAACATGTTGACTCAGCGCTGACTTTTTAGTGTTAAAAGTCTTGACCGCATCAACATGTTCCCGTTTTCTGGTTCTAACACTACGTCCTGTTTCACCGACATACACAGCATTGCAATCCCGGCAAGAAATTTGATACACCAAACCACGCTTTTGTTCAAAATTAATAACATCTTTAGGTTTGCGAAACAACGAAGACAACGTGTGATGTGGTTTTAAAGCCACTCCGATACCAACTTGAGTCAAAATTCGGCTAATAGGTTCGGAGACACCTTGCACGTAGGGAATCGAAGTGAACCGTTGCAGTTTTTCTGTTTTTCTAAAATTATGATTTTTCAAGTACTTCTTAAATAGAAATTTGTCGAAACGTTAAATTTGAATAGAAAACGTTAATTTGAATGGAAAATTAATTGAGAATAGATTAATTGAATAGAATAGAATAGATAGAATAGAATTAGAATTAATAGAATTTTAATAGAATAGATAGAAGATTAATTGAGAAACGTTAAATTTGAATAGAAAATTTGTCGAAAGAACCAAGTGATCTGATTGAAAAAAGAATGATATGTTACACTATTAACATAGCATAGGTCACAAACCGATTTTTAGTAATGCAAAAGAAAATTACAATACTTTTGTACAGTCGTGTCGCAAGCCTAACTGGTCTTAGCCTTTGACACATTTTAAACAAATGTAACAAAGTTAAACATTTTGACGATTTTTTAGATTATATCTTAGAGGAATCGCAACAATTATTTATATCTTATCACAAAAACTTGCTCATAATTTATGCTCTCAAACCATTTCCTAACTTATTGCAATAACTTAACTGTAAGTGCTAGACTTTGGGTTACTTTGAACTACCCTCGCTGCGATTATGCCAGGACCCATCAATATACGCGCAGCCAGAGATGTTAGGTCATAAAAATGGGCATACATCACAAAAACTCGTCTGCAGTATGCCAAATGTTTAACGTCTTATTTCCGAAATTGCACAACAATCACTTTGGCGCCTCCCTACCTCATTACTTTACATTTGTGCTGAAATAAACAGATAAAAGTTTGTGAAGTTATTTGCTGTTTCAATTGTGGGCAAGACCACTTCTTAAATGGAAGCTAGGAACGGTTCAAATAAGACGTTGCTAGGGACTTCAAAAAATTTGAGAAAATATTCTCACTCAATTTTCATCAAAACACAGTACTTTTGATTTTGGAACGGGAATTGGCTATGTCAGAAAGACATTAACTTCTCATTACTGTTCTTACAAATACTCATATTCATGTCTTCGATATTATTTAATGCTTCAATTTTAATAACTTGATTGTAGTTGCATCACTTCGAGTAACTTTGCTCTTATCCTGGGTGCGTTTATGGCAGTACCTAGCAACGTTCGCGAAATCAAAGTCTTTAATTCTTACAAACAGACATCAATACATAAACTTTTGAGTAGTGGTCCTATGTATTTAATATCTTAATTTTGAAAACACTTATCAATCACTTTGATGCTCTTCCACAATTTTGAAATCATATTTCCATGCACTTCATCAAGTAACCAAATGAAAGTTTGCAAAATCGTTGGCTGTTTCTAATGTGAACAATTCAGTTTCTAAGTACATTTTCGCTGGAAACAGGGAAAATAAGTCGTAGCTACATAATCGAGAAACTAGCAGAAATATAGCGGTTACGTTCAATCCCCTAAAATATTTTCTTGATGGATTGATTTTAGTACGAGACATGGCTGCAGGAGCGTTGATAAAGGGGTACATTTGGTACCAGTCCGGGAAATGGTTTAGCGGCCCGGATTTTTGAAAACGTCGCGCGCAATGTCAACAATATATCAGGCCTAAGCTTTGTGTTTTTTTGTTAATAAATGCATAACCTATACAGTAGATTCCGCTTAATCGGGTCACATCGGGATAAGCACCATTTGGCCCGATTAAGCGGCTGACCCGATTATTCGAAGTTTTGCAGTATCTGTGCCAGGGTTGTCCTTGTTACACCAGTTATCTCAGCTAGCTGGCGATGACTAATGTTTGGAGGTTGCTCTTTAATTTTTCTTAGGACAACAACCCTTTCAGCAGTTGTTAATTCTTTTTGTGGCATCTCTGCTTGGAACTTCACAAAATTTGCAACAAAACACAACAATTACCATGTCCAAGGGCATGAAATGACAAAATAATTTGCGCCTGTATTTTTCAATTGTTACATAATATAGTTGGCTTTGTGATATTGAGTTCTATTACATTACAAAGGCGGTTTTGCAATTAAACCAGTGTCTGACTACAGTTGTGGCCCGATTAAGCGGAATAGTGGCCCGATTATGCGGATTTAACGTAGTGCATTATCTTTGATTGGATTTTGTTCTTAACAATTTGGCCCAAACAAACGGCTGACCCGATTAACCGGCGGCCCAATTAAGCGGAATCTACTGTCTAACAATTTTTGAGAAATGATGGCTAATGTTTTCTTCATTTTGGCCACAAAAAATTTACCTAAATACTCCTTTTTAAAAAAACTCGGGCTCCCAAAAATACTTCCTGGCTCCGTGGCTGCACTTTTTGCACCAAAACATAAAATCTGGTTCCTGTGTTTCTTGAAGCGCATAACTTCTTAAATAAAACATAATTTTAAGCCCCAAACTCCTTAACCCTGCTGTGGTACCATGGGGTCAATATGACCCCAGGCTTATTTGATAGGCTAAATATTCCAAACTTTGAGATTATAAGCTTTCATCTCGCTTTGTATTTTCTTTGCAGGTTCTTGTCAACTGTTTCCATTCATTCAATCTTGATTTTAATGTTGCCTTTTTTGTATATTTTACATTTTATTTGTTTGAGGTCATATTGACCCCCTGAAAGAACTACTCATATTGTTGATTGTTCTCCAAGCTAAGCGCAAATTGGTGACCCCGCAAACACCTCAGGTTGTGAAACAAATCATTTGCAGCTGTGGAATTTTACCAGAAGCACCTCTAGCTGTTCAAAATATCACCAGGTATTGTCGATCAAGGCGCAAGAGATGCAAGATTGTCCGAGATTGAAGGACAAAAAGTACAGATTCACCTGTAGTAGATGTCATTACACCACTTGCGAAGAACACAGCAAGGTGGTCTGTAACCAGTGTCAGAAGTAAAATATTTATGTATTGTGCACTCCACTAGATTTTTCAAGCAATAAACACAGACTGATAACAAATTGAGTTTTTCTACTGGTGGCAAAATGTATTTTTAGTAATGGGGTCATATTGACCCCAAGGTACTGCTAACGTGATTTTTTTCATGGTACCAGAGCAGGGTTAAAATCTAAAACCCGGATATCTCATACAGATCAATCAATTTGTTTATGGTCAGATTTTACAAAATCATTTCACTTTAATCCTATTATGTTTTGTTATTTTTACAAAACAGTAAGATTGCATTTTACTAACCGATTACTGGAGACTAATGATGATGCATTGCATGCTATTCACATTTTGTTTCTTGACTTATTTTTCACCTTATATTATTTCATAGACATACTATTACAACTATGCTTGATTTATTTCCCACATATACAAATTTGATTATTTCAATAGTGAAGTAGCAAGACAGTGACGTCTTATTCGTATTAGAGTGGAGCTAAAAAAAGAAAAAAAGTGCAGAAAGAAAAGCAATGTCTGAGCAATTATGACAAAACTCCTTCATTTGTAATTGTATAAAATTCGGCAACTCCAGTTTACCAGATCCTTGTAAAAGAGGATCCGAAATTAATGTAGATGCCAGGCTCGGACTGTTCTCTCAATGGCCCAGCATGGATATGTCAAAAAGCATTTACGTTTTATTAATATTCTAACAACTATATATCGTGTGATGCCCTTGCAGCCGTCTCATCCGCTACTTTTAACCTCGATATTAATGATGAAGCACTGCACTTAGAATAACTTAACTGTAAGTTTATCACTTCGGATTAATATTCTTTTCCTACAGCTACGTTCATGCCAGGGCCAAGCAACATACCAGCAGGCACAGGCTTTTGCTTATACAAATTCTCCTACAATTACGAAAAAGTCATGAGTATTGGGCCTAATATCTAATAGCTTAACCCTAAATATATATCAACCAGCCGGCTTTGCCGGCGTCGCCAGGCACGGGCTCTCCATCAGTAATGTCCGGGTTTAGCATTTCGGTTCAACCGGCTGCGCCGGATTCACCCATCGGGCTCTTGCGTGAGTAGTAGCGAAAAGTTAATGAATTTTATGCACTTTCACAATTCTTGCACGCGAAAGTGTGATCATCATATTCTCTTAATCATGACTGGCAATGCTCACAAAGAATCTTGCCGCAAATTATTGTTAATACTTGTGGGAGAGAAAGGGTTGTACATAATCAAAACTGATTGTCGCGGCAAAATGGGGGTTGCTATCGCAATTTTAAAAAAAAACTATTTAATGGTAAGCCTATTTTGCGATGCGGTACTGCCCCTTTCCTATTTATATTTGTGGTAAAGTTCCTAATTTGGCTGCGCTATTGGTCTTGTTTCCGGCATAGCGACGAAAGCTGCTATTGTTCTCTCTATATTCAGTTTTACAAATTGTTATGGTTATGGTTTTATGTTGATTTTTTCTTAAACTTGGGATTTTATTACAATGCTGTAGAGTATGACATAAAATGACATAAATACCATAACAGGCAGCGTATCAGCATAAGAAAAAATCCTTGCTTTATAGCAGGGGTTCCCAACCAAGGGTGCAAGGCAGCATCTTTGGGGGTGGAGATGGTCTTTCAGATTTTTGTGTTGCATTGCTGTACTGTCATGCTCAGTTCATCCTGTGGTAATCGTTCTGCACATTCTGTGTCTATTCACAGCATGCCTAGTGCATGGCCTTCAATTTAGCCCAAGATGATGCTGATCTCCAAAAATGAGAAAAGGTCAACACATGCAATTTCAGCCGCGACTTCATTATTTCGTCAACCAAGTTCGGAGAGTAGGAAGTGATCCTTATACGGCCCTCAGAAAATTATGTCCCGGCCGCATGAATTCGTCACATGTTAAAATCTTTTAGGGGTGCGAGAACATATTAAGATATTTTAGGGGTGCGAGAACATATTAAAATACTTTAGGCGTGTAGGCCATTACAAAGGTTGGGAACCACTGCTTTATAGTATATACGACGGCGTCATCCGAAGAGCCCCCGTCAGTAACGTCGGGATTGAGAGTGCCGGTTCGGTCGGCCAAGCCGACTTTATCTATCAGGCTCTTGTATGAAGAGTTATGCGTTTTCTGCACATAAGATGTTCACGACTTTTTGTGCTCCTTTTCCTAATAGAACATCTCTTTTCAAGATCCTGACTATGCCTTAGATCTATGTGCTCTGTTCATTGCTGACAGGAACCCAAGGGAGCCTTGCGTTTCCGGTAGTTAGGAAGTAAGGATTACATTTTTGATATTAAGGTATTTTAAAGCAAAAGGGCAAAAATGTCTTTTGTGTGGTGCGATTCGACACAGTGACGCTGTTTTCTTTTGATTTCTCCTTAAGCTTTCTCAAATCCTTACTGGCTACGCATTTTATATATGTAGCATGCTCTTTTCTCCCTGCTTGACTTCCCTGGGGAGTTTAAAGAGTCCTTGGTCTTGTTCAAATGTTTGGTTTAACATCAGTAGCTCTATAAAGCTATTATCAAACAAAATACCAATAATATCTTCCATGTGGTGCAATTTAACGCAGTGACGTTGTTAGTATTGATTTCGCCTCAAACTTTCTCAAGTCTCTGCTAGCTAAGTATTATGATTCATATTCGTTTCTCCTTGCTTAGGTATGCTCATAGATGTTAAATAAGTTTTTGCTGTTCCCAAATTTTTAGGTTTGGTTCCGGTAGCTCTATAAAGCTATCATCAAGCAAAATAAAAAATAGTGTTTCTCCCAAGTATGGTGCGATTTTACTCCGGCAAGGCATACCATTGCCCGTGCCGATTTAAGGCGTGTCAATTAATGCAGCTCTCCAAGCTTTACCGTACAAACAATCACGAGAGTCACAACGAAATGTTTTAATAAATATAAGCCATAGTTCCTGTACATGTAATGGTGATCATGTTGGTCTATTAATCAAGACGATGACACAAACTACCATTCGTAATTTTTAAAAATGTAAGGGGGTGGGGGAAGAGATGAAACCTGGTCAAAATAGATGGTGTCGACCAAATGGTTGTTGTTGCTGTTGTTGTGGTTGCCCTTCCTATTTCTCGGGATGGAGGTACGGCATGAACGGCAATTCAATATCATGCCGTCAACCTAATTGAATTAGGCTAGGGGAAAGATGGTAGCCCATTTCAAACCAGTCTTGAGTGATTGGTAGCCCCACCACCAACAAAGCCAAATGGTGGTCGTTTTGATAATTAATGAAATGAGCTATTTCGTGGTAGGTCTATTTGACAATTTGGTGGCCCCACTACCGTTTTCGTATTTGTGACATTAAGATATTTGCCTGCGCTGTTTGCTTTAATTCGGCCTTAGCATAAAAAGAAGCTATGGTTTTCCTTTAACCCTTTCAATACGGATTTTTTTGCATACGGCTTTTTCCCTACATTATTTAATGGTGGGATCAATTTGTCTCAACAGTATCAACTGCATAAAACCAAAGACTAATTCCAACACACAAGTTTTGCAGAAGGAACATTTATCTTTATCAAAAGATCTTTAGTTTTTCACACTGTTAGGTGTGATGTGGGGTAAAACAGTCCATACACAAAAGCACGTTGCACTTTTGGCACAGTATCCTGGTTTTTCTCTCCTTCTTTCTTAATGCACATCGTACACAGCGCCTTCTTTGTTTTTCTTTCACCGGGAAGTGATCTCCCAAATTCGCTTGTGCTTTTGTGGAATTGGAATGCCTTCTAACCTTTTTGGTTCTTTTACGTGGCAAACCGGATCAAACAGAATTCCCAGGCATATAAGCCCCAAAAAATCGCAAAAATTTCTCAAAATTGACACAGAGCTCAAGCAATGTGCTTCTAAACTCTGCCAGCTTGTGTGTTCAGCCAAGAGTAAGACAGTCTGCTGGATGATTATATGATGAAACCAGCACCACCTAACCTCCAAATACTGAATTGTCCCATCCCAAGTGGATTTGAATGCAAAACGATAGTAATAGTTTTCTAATGCCGGTGTCTTGGGAACAAAGCAACCCAAACGTATTGAAAGGGCTAAGTCATGTAACCTATTGCAATGGGCGCCTATTAAGCTCTTTTCAAACAAAAATATTTCCTCTTAATCCAGTGTTACAGATTGATGCTATTTTTGGTTAATTTTGATCTTTTCTTAAATTTGGGATTTTATTACATTTAACTTTATCCTAATCCAGACTTCCCTACTTTTAATAAAGATTAATGTTTTGTACCGATAGGCCTATCCTTGCAATTACAAATATCAGTAATGGGCTTTACCATTTATGTTTGCTATCAAAATGATAGTGCATAATTTTTCTGCCTGCTGCTATTTTCATTAAATGGTGGCAAGCATTGTGATGTCATTTATCGTTATGACTTCACAATGCATTTTGCGCCATTATTATACGGATCGCTACTTACCACTTTTTCGTTACTGTAGGCGAATTAATATGAACTAACGTCTCCGACTGCGTGCATGTCCCTTAGGCCTGGCGTAAACGCCGCCATGCAAAAAGCAAATTAACCGGAAATAAAGCACTCACAGTTCAGTTATATCAGTGGCGGGAGCTCCATTAATAATGTTGAGCTTAAGAATATAAAATCAGCTGCCTGCACCAGCTTTGCTCAATTGCAAATGAAATTGCTTCAACATTTAGATCATATGTAATTGGACCCCTATATTTTGTTGCAAACGATAAGATAGGACCATCTTTACCCCATTGTCTTTTTCTTGAGTGATCAGCAAGTGTTTTGCTTAGAGTAGACTACATACTAAAATTTGTAGACTTTGAGTCTTTTGAATAATTTGCTTGAATGCCAAAGATCCGTGCTATCGAGAAAGAATAGACAAAATTACCAAAGTACTTAGTTTTTCTAGAAATTGAAATTTTGTGAACTGCAGGCTCTAAAATTTTGTTTGTTTCTAACCGGTAGACTACATTTCATAAGCAATTGGAGGCTTCAGTTTTTGATGGATCTTTTTGAAAATTTTAAGAGATAATGCAAAATAACTACGACTGTGAGAAAAAGTAGCCAAAAATATACCAGAGAAAAAACTTTTGTTTAACAATTTCAAATTTGTTAGGTTTAGTAGGATAATTGTTCAACTAAAAATGAAACATCATACTTTTTGAGAAAGAACAAAAAACAGATTGTGCAATGATACGTTGATTGTGACGTCATTTCAAACCCCAAACAAATGGAAGTTTTTGAAATGCCGTAAGTCGGAAGCTGGTTTTTGTTTGAGCTAAAAGCAGTTGTCCTCTGTCAAGTAATTCAAATTCTAAAAAAATTATTTTTGATTATGACATCATCATGACAACACGAATAATCTTATGATACTCACCACGGAGTGATGATCAATCGTGCTCTGAAACTGCTTGAGGTAGAAGATTGATTCTTGTACCTCAAGCAGTTTCAGAGGAGTTAAAACAGACACACAGACAGAATTGCGCTTGATATATCAGATGACCTTGGCTCTCTTTCACGAATTGGATATGCTCTCAAGTCCTGCTGAATTTAAGTGATAAAAAGTTTGAAAATGTCAATGCTAAAAACAGGGTATATACGACGTTGCCAGGAACTCGAGAAATTTGGGAGAGATGTAGTGGCCATTTGCAATCCTCATAATTCTTTTTTAATCGATTTCTTTCGAAAAACGATAGATTTTTTTTCGAAACGAGAATTGACTGCGTCCAAAAACAAACTTTTTATCACTGTTTTCACAATTATTTACTGGGTAAAGCCGGCTTGGCTTGCTGATGTTAGTAACCTCGACATTACTGATGGGAGACTTCAGGCGACATTAACTTATAATTCTTTTGCAAAACAAAAAACCATAAAACAATAAGAAGTGGCTCTAGGATAAGCCCCAGGCTTACGTCATCACCTATCCACAAACAGGTGAAAAGCAACAAGCAAAAAATTAACGAACAGACATGTAGTAAAAAATTGAGAATTTCACCGATTTTTGACGAGCAGCAACTTTAGTAGAAGTACGAATGTCTTCATTTATCTACATGCATGCACCACTATAGACTATGCATGCATCTCCACTTGCATTTATCCGCCTAAAACTGTTAAAACACAATATGTTAACTGGTGCTCATCTTGTGCAGGGCATGGAATGGGATGGAATGGAAGCCACATTTGGGTGTGAAATATTAAAGATGCAAAGGATGGAAAGGAATGAAAGACGGTTTTCCATCACTTCATCTCAATTTCATTATACAACTTTCTACCACCGCATACAAACTTTGTGAAACAAAATTGCATGATGTAATTTTATTGCTTGAAATTGAAACAATACATTTACTTTTGCTTTGAATCAAAGCGATTGTCCGTTGTTAGCAGCAGCTTGTATTATTTTTGCACAGCAGCAATTTGACTGCCGATTAGTCATGTCACCTGTGCCGCGTTGTTACGCATGTTTCAGCCTGTATGAAGACACTAAAGAATATGAGAAACATCAGGATTACCTCTGCAAATAAAAACAGAAATTTTTGGACGTGGTGTTTCGTCTATAGTAGACAAAAGAAGAATGCTTCTGGTAGACAAATTTTGCTTGCATTTGGAAAGTCTTGAATTTGAGTTTATTACATCATCGTTACTGTATTGTCTGCTAATTACGACAACAAGTTACAGATAGTTTTTAGCTCATTTATTATTTGAACCAAAATTATTTTTAAATTTGTCGCATGCAGCTGCTTTACCCTTAAGCGTAAACAAAATGGTAAGCAGCGCGAGATAAGATAGACAGCCAATACAAGCTGGTAATTTGCAAATTGAAAACAATAGTATTACATTTTGAGCTATTATGGTCCTTACTTTGGAATAGATATTGTAACTGTATAGATGGAAGAAGGAAAGGAATTTTGGGATAGAATGGAAAATATCTGCAATGGAGTGGAAATGCAATGAAAGAAAATAACAGGATCGAAGATGAAAAAAATTCTATTATTCTCTACCGTTCTTTGTCCTGATCTTGTGGTAGCAGTAACCTAGGGGTTTGTTCCTTTAAAGTACTTGGATAATGTAATAATAAAAATATAGCTAAAATTTAAGCACTACTGATTAAGAAACTTACACAAACGTAAACACCCAATTGTGTACTAACGGTAGTTTTTTGCTTAATAAGTGTTGATTCTTGGCTGGTGTTACGAATAAGTTTTGCGGTGTAAGAATGGCTTTCATATGTGTATAGTTGCTGTAATTTATCGCTTTGCTTTGCCGTATTATTTTGTTCGCTTGGCTGTTTATCGCAAAAGACCTTTTTTCCTGCTCATTTTAGATTTGCTGAATAATCGCCTCTTCTTACGTCACAATTGATAATGATGCAATAAGTTCCGGAGTGATCGAGTAAATTTCGTTTCGTTGAGAATTTTCGTTTGCCGGTTACGTAACTTATAAGCGGTGCTTTTTTTTCTTTTTTCACGTGATGTTGTTCTAGCGTTTTCTGGATTATTTTTTCCATTTATATATAAGGCGGCGAGATTTTTACGATTCAGTAGAGTAGTGGTAGAGCGAAATAAGTAGAGTTGGAGTTGGGGTTGTAGTGGAGTAAACTGTAAAGAGGCTGAAGAAAGAAGTGTGGTGTTCTATGGTGATTTATTATGGATTCTATTACCGGTTATTTGGTGGATTTAGCTTTGGCTCTTTCCTGATTGTTATATTGAAATGCTTTATTTTCTGTGATCGTCGAGCAAAGGAGCTTGAAGTCTTAAAGTATTACTTTTGTGAATACATTGTTCTGTTCAAAGTATTTTAGTGGAAGCCAATCTTTTCCTAGCTATTAAGTTGCAGCCAGATTTAATTATTCAAGCGATACTATACGCCGCCTCAATTTTAAGAATAAAATTGAAGTTGAGATAGGACCGAAAATTTTACTGCAACGCGACAGCGGTTTGTCACTGGAGCATTTGTTTTGTCCTTACGTTTTACGTCATTGATCGTTCTATTATGTCACATTCGGAGAGCACGTTTTACGTTACAAATGATTTATTGGGATGTTCATGTGCTTTTGGGGTACAAATGGTAATTTTGTTATCCTCATTTATTTGCAAGTTTAATTTCAACATTAAGCAGTCTATATTATCCTCTGACGAGAGCCATGTGATGCGCCGAAAACGTTTAGAATTTAAATAAAAAGGTATAATTTATTGAGGCTGTCATATATCTTAACGACTACATTTTTTGTGCTATGTAATTTAACGATTCTTATCTTTTTTCTTATCTTGAATTTTCAACAAGTAGATCTAAGAAATTTTCCGTTTTATGGAAAACTTTTGTCTATGCTATTGTTCTAGGAAACATGCGGTATCAATGTAAAGCCATAGGGAAAACTCGAGCTAAACAATTGACTTTAATGGGAAAATAAACCAAAAGGTTTTGCCAATTATATTAAAAATAAATCAAAGGGTATAATTGCTGGTGCCAACGCTTGTTTTTGTTCCAAAAGTCATAGCGGGACAAACAGTTTAGAGGTCAAATTTTTGTGCGGTATTTTTGATTCATTTTTTTTACAAATTTTGCATTCTAAATTTCATAAACAAGTTTTTTTTAAACTCACATCCAAGTAAACAAAAAAATTCTAAATATGAGAAAAAATCTAAAGATAAGAAAACACTTGTTCATTTTTACGCGGGATAGAATCTTTGCTATTTTACTTGAAAAAAGCTTACTGTGAGAAGCGAACTCAAAAAATTGAGGAAATACCTTCTATAGCTACGCTTAAGCACCTTGCAAATTATCGGCCGCAATGATTGAACTAGCCAAGCAGTCAAAGATGCTATGCTCATTTCACCATAGGAAGACTCATTTATTTCATTGTTTTTTGCCACATCTACAGTAATATTGCTAGATTGCACAAGATATAGGTGAATAAGCTACATAAGTGACTTGGTTTGGTTAAGGTTTGGAATTAAATCACTTGAGACAGCGGATGCAGTTGGAGATAGTAAGATTGATAGCAGAGTGGGCAGTTCCGTATAGACAAACAATTGTACTGAGTTAGGCTACTGAAGTATACTAAATTACTGTTTAAGTACAGATACCGGTCGCAATGAAAATAAGCGGCGTAGTTACCAGTACTATACCACTTTTTATAATAAAGTCAGCTTTTTATAGCTGCTTTTGTTTTTGCCCGTGTATTTTGACAACATAACGAATTGACATAGCATAAAACTAGTCCAATGTGGAAGACTGCTGTGACAAAAAAAGAAACGTTAACACAAGGTACGAAGGTAATCAAATAGTCTTACCGCAATAGTACTTTCAACGCTTCCACATTCCTCCCCTTATATGATGAAAATCAAAAAAGTACGTGTACAGAGTACCTTAAAGTAATTTCATTCTCAAGAAATCAAAAAGTACCGAATATTCACGCCAAGACACTTTTGGACGGAAGTAACGAGAACTAATACCAATTTGCTTTTACAAGTACCGATGCACACCTATATTGTGGAGCTTAGGGTGGTATCCACGCGATCTTGCTATGAGGAAAAGCAAGAAAAGAACGTGTGCGTATGTGTGTGTGTGTGTGCGCGCGCGCGCGCGCGTGTGTGTGTGTATGTTGAAAATACGGACAAGATTTTTGTTTCTTCGTAAAACATGCTTACTAACAGTTATTTTATTACGTAGGGTTAACACCTACATCAACAACAGCAACTACAAAATTTAATCCATTTGAGCCAACCACGAGAACAACCATCAACGTTTTTGCAAATAGCATGAATTTAACGGCTCGCACACCACTACTCTTTGGAGGTGAGTGCTTCTTAAACAGTCAATTGTAAACTATATGTTAATCAAATAATATGATTTTAGATGATTATTACAACAATAAGATTTGTTTTTCAGTGCCTTGCATTTTGGGGCCAGTTACAGTCTTGCATTTTGAAGCCAGTTATTGTTATTGAATTTTATAGCGTTACAGCTAATATGTAGGAAGATTGGAGGTAGGGGTTCAAAGCGATGTAGATTAATTTTTTAGTGATCCACTAGCTCAAAAAGGTTGGGAATCACTGGATTAGAGCATCATGTGGACTAATTACGCAAGATTTGTGGCGAAGTGTTGGACAAGCATGAGTCCAAAGATGGATGAGATGTCTCAAAACAAGCAGTTCCCAAGTTGAGGTCTAATATCTCGTGAATAAGTAAATTCAACGAGATATTAGGATGTCAAAATTATTCTAGTTATTTATAGAATATTTTTCTAAACTTTTGACAAACTTGAATAAGCCATTAAATTTTTAAAGTGTATACTTACTTTTGAAACACCCTGCATTTGTGGTTTGCATTTGGTTATGCTTTGCGCTAATACCTCATTTGGAAATGTAGACGACAGGGTGATAGCCGCACATAGTTCCATCGCAAGTGCTGAGGTTGCAGCCAGTCAATCTAACTTACCAGTAATATCCACAAAAAACAGGTCCTCGCGCAGTTTTATTGCTTGATGCCCTATTCTGTAAAACAACGGTCTGGATAACATAGTAAGCTTACACGTAGGCTAGCTTTCTTCTATCCGTTTGGCTAATCAAACGCATGACTGATTTGGTGGTTCTACAAATGTTTTCCTTTTATTTTTATCAACCTCTTTAATGGCATTTTCATCGGTGCTTTTGATTTCAAAATATTTAACAATTTTATGAAGAAAGTTATTGTAGAAACAAAAGCATTTTTGACTTCAAACGCAAAAAATAAGCATTTTTCTGAATGCAAAAACAACTTAATGCTTCGGGTTAACATCGGTAATACAAAAAAAACAAATAAATTTGGTCATTTATCGTGCATTGAGGCAAAAATTCCAGAAGGTCTAGACTTCCCAAAAATTAGGAGGATCTGATCAACAACTAGCCGGCGTCACCCGGCTGGGCTACCAGTCAGTAATGCTGGGTTAGAAATATTGGCTTAGCTAGCTGTAGGTCCTATCGGTTTCACTAACTTATATGTCTGAGAGCAGCACGATAAGTTGGTACAAATGAGAGCATCCCTAGGTCCGTAATCACCATCGTTGTGCTTTGGATTAAGTCTAGTCTTATTCACAAACTACCAATGATTTCACAAGTTCTAATATGTTCCTTCAAATAACTGTAGGGACATATAAATCAAAATTGTAGGTGGAAGCAGTTTTTGTTTCACAATTACAGAAATATATGATCTGGTAGTAGGCTTATTTCACGCCTGGATGCAACTCCCCTCGCAACGATATTTGTGAGTTCTTTGACTGTATCTATGTTCCTTGGTCTCAGAAATGAGTAAAAGAGACTATATATCTCAGTGGCGGGTCCAGTGGGGTTGGAGCCTTCCTTAGAGTAGGATTCGCAAACTTATTTGTTTGTATTTATCTTGAAAACGAATTTTGTTTTGAAAAATTGTAGCCTACTTTAAAAAAAGTTGTTCTCCCAAGAAAGGCCCTCATCTTTTGTAACAGTGGTAACGTGTCAATTCAGACGTCTTACCCCCTCGACCAAAAGGCTCTTGGTCAGGTAGAGTTATAGTCATTGCATTCAATCATTCCAATGGTGTCATTGCTCATTTAGCCGGCTTCACCAGCTTCACATATTGAGTAGCTTTGTGAATAATGACGAAACGTTAATGTTTTTTGCACATCCGATTTCCATTCCTAAATCAGGTGTACTTTAAAAAGTGATAAAGTCAGAAACTTTGTAGAAAAAACGGGAATCGCTTTATTCTCATGATACCGACTTCTCTATTCTGTAAAATAAACACCCAAGGGGGAAGTAATTTTAGTGAAGCTGGGGTGGGGGGATAGCGGCGCCAAAGTAGCCAGTGTTTTGAAAAAACAAAAATTTTGTTCCATAATAAGTAGTAGCCGTGTTTCACGAGGTGGTGCGCTCTTTATTGTAATCAAATTAGTGACGTCATAATTCTGGCAACGCTTTAAGTCTATTTGCTCTGTTCATTGCTGACGCTTGGCAAAGAAAGACTTGTTTTTTCCCTAGTTTGAAAGTAATGAAGACATTTCTGCAATGAAGGTGTCTTGAAACAAAACAGCAGCAATGTGTTCCATGTGGTGCGATGTCACTCAAGGGTCTTACATTGTTTTGATTTTTCTTTAAACTTTCTTCAGTCTTTGCTAGACGCGCCTTATGTTTCATACTCCCTTTTTTTATTTAGACGTACCCAGGGTAGTTAAGAGAAAACTTTTCCTTCAAATTTTTAGCCTTGACTTGGTAGCTTTATGAAGCTAAAATCCTGCAAAATAGCAACAATTTTTTTCATAAAGATGGGGCGATCTTACCCCGGCAAGGCTTGACACCACCTATGCCATGTTAAAGAGATAGTTCAAGGAGCTGCATCAGCTTCGCCGTACAAACACTTGTGAAAGCAGCAACAGATAATAGCAGTAAATGACAGCCTTAGTTCCTGTAGAAGAAATGATGATCATCTTACTTTATTAATCGAGACTGGCACAGACGAATCCGGTCAATTGCATAGTCAATTTGCCAAGCTCTTTTACGTGATTAAGCGGATTATGCGTTTATCCGAAGTTAGTATGAACACTCAAACATAGCACTGCAGAAGACAAAGTATTGTTTAATCAAACACAACATTGTTTCGATAACGTAAAATACAGCGCGATAGTAGTTTGTTCAATGTTGTTTTTCATGTCTCTTGTAATTGTTTTTTAACGAAAAAATGAGTCCATGTCTGCGCCTTTACATTACAAATGTCGCCAAATTGCATTAAGAGCGTTTAACACTTCTTTATTTTTTTGGCGGGATAATGAGAATTGAAGTAGCAGCGCTTTCTTTCTCGATGTTATTGCTTTCAATTTGCGACCAACAATTGCGAAGTACATATGCGAATTTGTGCTCGCACACTGTAAAAAAATCTGCTGCAAGATCAAATAACTCAACAATGTTGCAAGATCAAATTTTACAAACATAAAAGATGCTGCCTGAAATTGATCAAAGAAATCTTGCAGCATGCTATACAGTTCATTACATGCTCCCATTTCCCTTGTAATTGGCGTCTGTCTTTAAGAATTGCAAAACTTTTGGCCAAAGACGATTTTTGTCACTTGATTTTGCAACAAACACTTTGGTTGATTGAATAAACAGCTTTCATTTCTATGCAATTAAACGGATTATGCAATATGCCGATATGCGATTAACCGGACTATTTTTTTAGACAAAGATAGGCTATGGTTTGTGATTTACAATTCTCATGCGATAAAACATATTATGCAATTATTCGATATGCAATTAACCGGATTTGTCTGTAATACTTACAAACGAAATATGATTTCACATACTATATTTCGTTCTTTGAAAAAATGAAAGGGGGAAAACAAAGTCAAAAATAATGGTAAGGCTAAAATGTTGTTTATTTTCGCAGTCACAGAAATAAAGTGTTTAGTGATAGGTCTATTTTACGACTTGTTGCGCCCCTTTTTGTATTTATATTTGTGATATTAAGTTCTTTGTCAGCGTTATTTGCCATGATTTTGGTATAGCGAGGAAAGGGTGACAAGCCTTCTTTCAAAACTATGCGCCCTATCCAAGTAAGCCTATCAAGCAGAAAAATTTTCTCTAATTCCAGATCGCGATCTCGCTATTTCAAATCAAGACAAATTTTATTTACAAACAGTCTATCAATTACAAATATTCATTTTTTGAGAAGATGAAAAAAATAAATCTGCAATTAGTAACTAGTAGATGAGTAAGTAAGGCTTTCATTTAAGCAAAAAACCGCTTTTTCTTCCTCAAGAAACGCAAGCAAAAATCGTTTCCCGCATACTGTGAGATTTTACTCGGCAAAATTTCTTATGTTTGTGGCTAGACGTTTGTTATTTAAAATAATTTTTTGCTGTTAAGTGCGCAGGAGACACACAGGGTATGCTTTAATAGCTAGGAAAAGATTGGCTTTCACTAAGATACTTTAACCCGCGCACTTCTCGATCAAGAACAGAACAAATATATTCACAAACCACTTTAAAACTTCGAATTCCTTCGCTTGTCAAACACAGAAACTAAAGCACTTTAATATATAAATATTAGAGACTTACTAAACTAAAACCACCAAAATAATTGCTTGATTCCTGTCACAACAATCACCACAGAACAACTCCTTTTTACCACACTCTACTCTGCCACTCTAAAATTGTAAAAATCTTGCCACCTTTTACATACTGAGACGAGTTTCCAGAAAATGCTAGAACAGCACGTGACACAAAAAACACACTGTTAATGAATTACGTAATCCACAATAAAAAAAGAAAAAAATCTTCGAGAAGAACCAAGATTCACTAGAGCAGGGGTCGGCAACCTTTTGAACGCAGTGTGCCAGTTTACGAATAATATCAAGATGTAAGCAGCTTCGCGTGCCAAGCATTTTTATGTGTTTGGTTTGCACAGTCAACGATGTGAATAGCAAACGGATAAGAAACAAATTTGTTTACTAATTTTATTGGATAAGGTCGAATACAGTCAAAAGACTCTTTTTAATGAAACTACAGAAAGACTCCTTGTCCTTGCTTTTTCTTGCTCAGCTCAGTAATATTGGACTAAATTTAGATACACTCAGTTGAACACACAATTTTCATTGATCTTCCGTAAGTCGGCTGCGATGGGCACTGAGAATAAACTTCAATTCGGAAAATATTTGTTTACACAAATAAGTGGCTTGAAATGAAGGCAGCAAAGCTATTGCCATCTTCTTCAGACAGCTAAATTTCTCCTGCAAAGATTTTCAACGTGGTAAAATGTTTTTTGCTTGTTTTCAATCGTTTCCAGCGATTTCCGCAAATCAACAAATTTCGATGTCCACAATAAAGAGGCTTTGAAATCGATCAGCTGCAACTGGAAGTCTTCAATATCCATCCACTCAAATGCGCATAAGTTCAAGTCTTCGCTGCTCTCGGGCTTGATGAGAAAAGAAAACAATGAACCAAAATGTTGAAAATCTTGAAATCTGGTGCAAAATTGAGACGTTGAACCCCTAATGTACATATCAATTTTAACCGAATTAACTTGGTAATCCACTGAGAAAGCCTTCAAGGTGTTCAAAGTAGCAAAAAGTGGCGATTCGGATGTCCGGTGTGTAGACATCCAGTTTAGATGCAAATCCTTTGCATACTTCAAAAAGACACATCACTGTTTTTCCTGTACCCTGCAGACGAAGATTAAGTTCGTTAAGGTGCGTGGTGATATCCGCAAGAAACATCAGTTTTACAAGCCACTTTTCATCCTCCAGTTCGGGGTCGGCCTTTCCTTGTCCCTTGAAAAAGACCCTTATCTCGATTAGACATTCGACGAACCTCAAGAGAATCTTACCGCAACTTAACCATCTGACACTGCAGTGCAGCAGCACATCATGGTATGCACTTTCCATCTCTTCAAGCAAAACTGTGTGTGAGTTGTAGCAGAGTGTGCGACAAAGAACACAGTGTTTTCGTAACTGTTTTAGTATGAGGCGTGTCTACACCAAAATTTTTCATTCTTGCGGCGTATCGCATCTTTGTTTACTCTAATTTGTTTGTGCTAATGGGAAATCGCATAAACTGGATTGTCTTGAGCCAATTTTTTCGCTTTCACAGCGAACCAGTTGTGAGTGTCATTGGCAGAACCACAACAGACATCGCCGACATAGAAATTGTCAAGTGAATTGCATGCTTGACAAATTTTAGGACTGTTGATTTCGCGCAGTGTAGACAGTTTGAGCTTGGGAGTGCGCCGCGCACGCTTATAAGGCAGATTTCGCATGCGCGTCAAGTCACTTGGCGAGCCATAAAAAATCCTCTCGCGTGCCATCTGTGGCACGCGTGCCAGGGGTTGCCGACCCCTGCACTAGAGTACTCTGGAACATAGTCACGTAATCAACCATTGTGACGTAAAAACAGGCGTGTGAGTTGCAAATGTAAATGCGAAAGAAAAAAAGATCTTTTTCGAAAACAACCTAGATATAAAAGCAAATTTGAACTTACAAATTCAGATTTACAATCAAAATAATCACGGCAGAACAAAACGACAAATTACATAAACTATGTGTAAAAACTATTCCTACAACGCAAATTTACTTATTCGTGACACAGAGGCAGGATAATGCAATCCCAATTAACCAGTGGCTCATTTATGATATTTTTATCGCCTACTCCGAGATCTTCTCGTGCTGGTCAACCTTTCTTTATCCAGTGCTGATCAGTAGCGCGACTGTCCCAGTGACAGAGAAAACAAGATGTTTGGTGTATCCCCCTTGCTGTCCTAACAAAAAATTGACCATTTTAAAGTCTACGTGTATGGCCCAGTTGCGCTCACTGTAGCGCAGTTTCTGCAAAACCATCTTCACATTCAGATAGTGTTCTTTTTTATCAATCACGGAATGTCCGATTGGAACACATGAAAACTTGTTGCCATTATGAAGTAACACACATTTCAAACTTCGTTTGTAGCTGTCTATAAAGACCCATTTCCGAAAGAAGGCATTGAATGTTGTTGCAATAAACAAAGTTATCTTTCATAGTGATAAAACGAATCAACAAATCATCCTTATTACGGTAGAATGTAGTTTTAGTTCCCGAATCCAGTATACCATGTTCACCAAGACAAGATGCCAAAATCTCAGATGATTCCTTGGATAGGCCAAGATCACGAACTAGGTCATTCAGTTGGCCTTCAGACTAAAGGGTTTTGATTTTGCACTGAGCGAAGATGCTGCAGCAGCCGTGCTGGAAGAACCACTAATACTACTGTCGCTGCTAACAGTATCGATCGCTTCCAGTAGCATTTCATCTGCAGTAAAGTCAGGTAAGGAAGTGAAAACTGAAACTTCAGCGCAATATGGTATGGTCGTCGAGCAGACTCAATATCAGGATAATGTCAATCTTTCTTCTTTCGCTGATTCCATCCATACATATGCACCATGCAAAAATAACAATCATGATGGTGATTTTTGGGCTCACGCAGTATAATAGAAACCTCAAACTGACTTTGCCTTGGGTCCACAAGCGCACCGTTTCTGTACGGTGTTTGCACATCTTGTGGGATGCCCAAGACTTGTCTTGGTTCTCTTAACTTCATGCCAAAGTAGGCTTCATAAGCTCGGGCAAAATCTCTCACGTTGAATCGGTACTTTGTCATTATATATTTATCACAAATTAGCAAAATATGTCTGCATTGTTTCGGCATTGCCTTCGCTTAGTGCTCATCTCTACTACTTTCTCATATGCAGCTTTATTCAAGACAATATAACTAAATTTTTCTGCAAATAAATACATAGCACCCATTAAAATGTTCGCCAAAAAGCAGCTATTCATCGTTCGTCATGTCCTTAAATCCATAAAATCTAGCACTTTAGTTCGCTGAATGATACGTGCTTTTCACACTATGCTGCCTTTATGCCTTATCATGGTTGTTTTAACGCACAGGGGAGAACAAATAAACTAAAACTGATAATTCTTTTCTAAAAAGGAATATAAGCGTAATAAAGAGAAACTTTTGATAGGAGTAAGTCGTAAGTTGTATGGTTATTAGCTGACAGTAATGCTCTAAACCGTATCAAACTTTCATGAATTATCAACATTATGATTTGTTTTTGTATGAATCGATACACATATAGGTTGTATGGAGTAAATGGACACTAAACTTTGAATGGAAAGCCAGTAATATTACATTTAAGAAGCTTCGCATGCTTGAGAAGGCACCTTGCTCAAGCAAAATTATAAAAAAATAAAGGTAAAAATATCTCCAAAACTAGAGCCAATTCGGCAAAACTAAGTGCATTTTTATACTCAGCGCCCCCGATTTAACCTCAAAACGATTCAACATTCTTTGCCTTTTGACAAAAATTTTTTTGATGGCCTGTGTTATTACTAATTTTGACTTGGCGTTTAAAGTTTGTGTAATAGTACTAAATGAGATATGAATATTCACCAGCAATAGCGTTTTAGCGTGCAGCTAATGGTTGTCGTGAGCTATCGATCAGTGTTCTCCTTTTCTTTTTTTTGGTTTAAATCTGTGTTGTGATTATTCTTTTTTGCTCTTTGAACTCAATATTGCTAGCTTGAGCTACTTCTCTCAATGAGGTTACTTTTATTTTCCATTGATTCCAAAAACATGTGGATCGGCGACTTGGGACTTTTAATTACTTCTATTTCAAATTTTGTGACAAATTTAATTTTAAGCAATCTATTTTGCTCGAGCGTTAAAGCTCTACTTGCGCTTCCATTATGTTCAACAATCTTTGTAGTTTGACTTGGTGGTAAAGATTGGATTAGCATTAAAATTCCCATTAGTTTGCAGATTTCCAAGCAGAAAAAAGTTAGTTTTAAAATTGAAGTCTACGTTTTATTGCACCAAAGTGAACTTAAAAGCGGATTCACATTCTAAGGGCGAAGTAGAGTAAGTTGGATTAGTCTGTAGCTTGGGGAATAAAAATGGCGTGAGCCTATCGAGATCTCTAAAAAATGGCTCAAAAAGTGCTCATTTAATTGATAACAATGACATGTGAGTTGCGCTAGGCAAAATTCAACTCAAATTAGATGAAAAAACTACAACGAAGCAACTGCACTAATTCCATACAACTTTGATATGGTCTATGTATTTGCTTTTTTAATATAGGAAAACAGAATTTATTGTAGACATTAGTAGGATTTTGTGCATGATTTTTCAATAGTTTGGTAAACAATTATTAAGACGATTTTGTTTTTCTTCAAGAAGACTAGTCACTGCACTAAAAGAGCATTTCACCAAGTATGAGCTTGGAAAGCAAATAAACACACTTTCCCTTAACCAATACTTTTGGGTATTAAACATTATCTTGAATATATTTTTGAAATCAGGACGATTGGTACAAAGCTTTGAACTTAGGCTTTAGTTCAAAAAAGTTTCTCTTTCAGAATTCCACATTTACAAAAGTCGTTGAATTCTACGTTTACCAATGTTTACGATTCAATCAAAAACTTCCGACTGAAAAATGTTAAAGGACTCAGCCTTGGCCTGTACATCTTCTTCCTAATCTAGAAAATTGTCTATCTTGTTGTAAGGCTAGCGAAAAGTTACAACTAAAAACAAGAGCACTCATGCAAAGAAGAAAACAAAAATATTTTACTAAATTAAAATAAGTCTAAATATGGTGATGCCTCACCAGCATTCTCAATTTCCCTCAATCCATACTAGCATCTCACATGCTAGCCATTCATGATCTTTCACACAAAATTAAATTTGTACTAGCCTATTGTAGGCTAGTCCATCCACAGTGTTTCCGGCACAAAAATTCACCATATTTAAATTCCATATTTGAATTCCATATATTAAATTCCATATTTAAATTCACCATATTCACCATTCAAATTCACCATGTGAGGCATCACCATATTTGGACCTTTGAGGTTTTAGCATTTTATTGAATTATATGATTTACAAATATGCTCTTTGGTCCTTAATTGAACCAAAGGGGGGGGTGGTGGGAGCGTTTTGTACAGGGTAGTACAGAAAATAGGCATACAGCTGATGAGGGTCAGTAACCCGAAACAACGTTGTCCCGGGTTGTTGTTTAGTGTTATACTGACTGCAATAGGCTGACATTACACTTAAATGCTATCCCTTCATGTTGATTTTAGCGCAATGCGGTTGAGACATGTGAAATGCCTATGTGATATAGATTGAAACCGTTGTCCTTATATGAGGTCTATGCAGTAATGCAGCAATGGATTGATGGTATAATCTGAAATTGCCCAGAAGGGCATATTTGAATTTTGTGCCGGAAACACTGTGGATGGACTAGCCTACAATAGGCTGTACAAATTTAATTTTGTGTGAAAGATCATGAATGGCTAGCATGTGAGATGCTAGTATGGATTGAGGGAAATTGAGAATGCTGGTGAGGCATCACCATATTTGTACATTTGAGGTTTTGGCTTTCGATTAAATCGCATAAATTAAAATAAACTTTCACACAATTGGCTTGCTCTTCGTGTAAAGTTATTTACTTCAAGATTATTGAAATATTGTTTTGTCATTTCTTTGCTTTGTAATTTTTCCTCAGCGCTTCCTAATTGGCCATTTTACTGTTATCGCTGCTCCCTTGGTGTCCGCCGACCCTTTGGGAAACGTGGCGCCCACTTTGGAAATCACTGGGTTAAGCTATGTCATCTATCTACGTTGAATGATTGCTAACGAGCTCCCCTTGCTGGTATGACGCTTTAAAAAAATATGAAAAATATGTGCTTAGTGCGACGTAGTGCGTTCAAGAAATCAAGAAAAAGGCGAGCTCAATCACAAATATCCACAAAAAATCGCTTGCTGCGTTTCAAATAACGCTCAAATTATTGTCAAAGTGTTTTTATTAAAGGCGCATTATCTATATCTCACAAAAAATTGTCAACTGTGTTTCTTGCGAAATTAAAGGAAACAAATTTTACAATTGAGTGCTAATTGTCACGTCATCGCAAACCCTAAATGGGTAAAATTTTTTCCAGTTGTTAAGTTGAGGGCCAGCTTTTGTTCGAGCAGGAAACCGTTTTTCTCCGTCAAGAAATCCGATTTAAAAAAAAACTTATCTTTGAATATGGCTCAATGATGATATAACGAATACCTGATGGCGCTTACCCAGGAAAGGTGATCAATCCTGCTAAGTTTGATGTGCCTGCACCCAGTAGTTTCGGAAAAGTTGAAACAGACAAAAAGACAGAGAGACAAAATTGCATTTTACAGTGTAGAATTTCTCTTCTATTTTTGAGTCTAACTAAAATCATGTGATTAAAGTGAAAGTTGCTAAATGATTTAGCCTTGTTAACGTTTGTTATAAGAAGAATCTCTCAGAAAAATTTTAGCCCTTGCTAAGAAGCATTAATTTCGGCTTAGGAAAATCAAAGTGCATAAATTGTGCTCCAAAAGTCAAATCGATGCTTTCTGTTTTTGTGTTTACTTCAAAACTTGGAAATCTTTTCGCTAGGCCAACAATATTTAGTTCAAGGGTCTCAGCGAAGTCTGGAGTCAAAGGCGTGCCCAATTTCCAATGCTTTGTAAACTTCCCATAAACTCTGGCTGAAATACCTCCTCTCATATATGTATGTATGGGCACGTATTCCTGTGGAAACGTGGAATCAAAAAGGTGTCTAAATTTTAGTGATTATTGTTTCTGAAGAATTATGTGCAACTTAGTTGCTGTACAATTTTTTGAAATTAGAACATTCAACTTTTTTAATATTTAAACTTGTTATTACGTACTGCACTGCGTTGCATAGCTTTTTTACCCATGCTTATTTCCTGTGATACATAAATCACCCACGAACTACGACGTAGTCTAAATGTTATCATCTTCGTGATGTCATGTTATAATTACGTCACAATCAAAGATAATTTTTCTATTTTGGCCATATTAGACGGCAGAGAAATGCATAAATGTACGCTTCTAATTATGTATACAAAAATGACACTACGTGTAGCAACAACCCATGTAATTTGCTCTTCAGGAAAGAAATAGTATTTTTAGGCTAGAGGATATGCGAGTGGCTGCAATTGCGCACCTGAAATCAAATCAGTATTTAGAGGTTAAGGTACAAATTATGCTGACTGCTGGAACAAATTTAAGTTAGCGATAGATAGTATCTGGAAAGGCTTTAGAAGTTGCACTTTTGCTCATAATATGTACCAGGCCAATATCATGAAATTGTCTCAAAATAAAGACGAAAATTTCGAAGCGCTCGTACTAGAGCAAGCATATTTTCTCAGTGACATAGTCCTTAGGTTAATAAAAACGGTGTTGAGATATTGGAGTTGCTTCTTACATTTTCATATTTTATTAGGCGCAAAAATTCTATATGATGTATCTCGACTGAGCTAAAACTCACATTGATTCTAAGAAAAAAGATCTCGCTTAACGTGGCTCAAGATACGGTTCAAGGGACCACAAAGCAGAATTTTAAAATAAATCGTCGGGAGAGAGATTTCTGGTGTCATGTAGCGTTTTTCAATATCATCTGCCAGTATTTGCTTTACCATACACCTTACAAAATTATTCACCTCGGTAAAATGCAGTGTCACAAACTAGCCACAACAACAAGAACTCTTATAAAAGCTAGCTATTGCGAATACAAAACAGTTTGGTTGGCAGCTTGATCACAAAAATTTCACAAAAAAAATTACAATTTTCTAATTTCTGTTTTAAAGAAATAGGATTTCGTAATGCAAGAGTCTAAAGATGTACTTAGCAAACTGCTGACAGTGACACTGTTTCGACCTATCAGGTCTTTTCAGTGCAGTTGGTGACCGACCAGTAGCTAGAGGCTGTCAATGAAGCATAGCTTAGACCGTCACACTTGTGGTGTGGGACCTATATTAGGCCCACTGTAGTAGATGGTTTGTCAGTACTCTGCGAAGCCGTATCACTCGTGAATGAGTGGCGGTTGTCGCAGGTGCATTAAGTCTAACAACTGCTAGAACATTAGTACTGTCACTGCCCAGTGGTCACGAGCTCTTATAGTAATGCAAGAGGCTAGCGATGCACTTAGCAAACTGCAAACAGTGACATTGTTTCGACCTGCGCTAACCTGTTAAGAACTTGTGACCACTGGGCTGTGACAACACTAACGTTCTAGCAGTTGTTAGACTTAATGCATCTGCGACAATCGCCACTCATTCACGAGTGATACGGTTTCGCAGAGCATTGACACACCATCCACTACAGTGGACCTAGTATAAGTCCCACAAGTGTGACGGTCTAAGCTATGCGCTATTAACAGCCGCTAGCTTCTAGCACTAAAGAAGTATGATATTATTTGTATCGTTTTTCTTCTTGTAACAAGTTATTTATTTTCAGAAAACGAAAAATTTTCACTGGGTTTTATCATCCAAAGTGGTCTTGTTATTGTTGCTCTTTGCATAACAACCTTAATAACATTTTATTCAATACAAAAACAAAAGAGCAAGCCGCCAGTAATGTTACCGCCATCTTATTCATACTATTCTTACTTATAGTCTGCTGAAGATCATTCATTTTTTTGTGAGTAAGTATGTCTTGTGATAGTTTTATTTTTTTGCCCATATGCTCGTAAAGGCGAGATAAATAACCAATTGAGCTGATAATGGTCTAAACAGCTCAATTGGTTACTTGTTTGTAGACCGTTAAGAGCTGCTTAGCTCTATTAAGGGAGTTTATTGGGTAGATATGTAAATGTGGGTGTACAAATTGTCATGCATATTGATATAGTGTCTAAGAGTTTGATGATGATTGAAGATATTTGAGACAGTTTTAACAAACTATTAAGTCTCAAAATCTACTAAATAGAGCGCAATTCTAACTGTCTACTTCAACTCCTCCGAAACTATCTGGTGTACAAACATCAAACTTGGCATGATTAATCTGCTCCTCGGGGTGAGTGTCACAAGAGGGTTCGTAATGTCATCTTACTGTTATAGAGATGTTTTTTTTGATTTGCATTTTTTGACCGAGAAAAGCAGTTTCAGCTAAACCAAAAGCCAATAGCCGACTTACATGCTTCAGCAAATTTCTATTTTTTAATTAACAAATAATTGTAAAGTTTGTTTTTGTATTTTTTAAAAAAATACTGATGGTAAAAACGCGATTAAAAGCTTTTTTAGGGGATCTTAGCTAGGTGTTTTAATAAAAATATCTCTACCATAATTAAAGCTCGATCGACAATGTAACAGCATATTCTTTTTAAGCTCTCTAAGCATACTTTTTGCTTTTTTCTGCTCCCTTCAATCTCGTTCTATGATGCCACAATGCTGTCTGGTACGATTATCACAGTCTTTTGCTGCCAGAGATTATGACATGATCAGTTTACAAAAATTGCAAAACTTTTGCAAAATCTGAGTAGAAATATGATCGCCAGTACACTAGCGAATATTTTATTTCAAAATTTTTCGCTTTATACTGAAAGTATCATTAGTTGTGATTAAAATGTTACCTAATAAGCTAAGTTAAATTTTACAAAATCATTCGAATTATAGGAGCTGGGGTTAGCCTGTTTGGATATTAATTTAATTAATTGATACTGAGGCATATAGGCTAACTGCAATCAATTGACTAACCTATCACTTCCACGACTGATTTCGTTCCTATTACAACTCTTCAGGTGGACTCCGGTATTGAACCGACAATCACATGAATTGCTTATAGGCATATAGGCTAACTGCAATCAATTGACTAGCATATCTCTTTCACGACTGATTTCGTTCCTATTACAACTCTTTAGGTGGACTCAGGTATTGAACCGACGATCACATGAATTCCACTCCGCCATCGGTTCTGTTAACTGATGTTGTTAATTTTAAGCTTATATTATGTACGCTTACTGATGTGAGCTTGATGCAATATATGCTTTAATTCCCAGCCAAGCCAGTGCCTTTATTACGTTATAATTCGAATTATAACAGCTGGTGTTAGCCTGTTTAGATATTAATTTAATTAATTGATATTAAGGCATGTTATAGGCTAACTGCAATCAGTTTAATAAAATACCATTTATTTATGCCACCCATGTACTAATAAAGGCATTGGCTTGGCTGGGAATTAAAGCATGTATCGCATTCAGCTCACAGTAGTGAGCGTGCATAATATAACCTTAAAATTAACAGCTACAGAAGATAGAACCGATGGCGGAGTGGTATAAACCGCATGAAGCAGTTCGTGTGAACGTCGGTGCAATACCTGAGTACACTTGAAGAGTTTTAATAGGAGCGAAACCGGTCGTGGAAGTGGTATTGTATTCAAGTGATAGGAGTTAGGTACTAATATCAATTATTTAAATTAATTTACAAAATCAATTTACTTAAAAAGTGACTTGGTGTCTCCATCGAATTTAAAAATTTTTTGACATATTAAAGGCTATTTTAAGGCAATTTCGATAATACATGACATGTATTTATACCATTAGTTTTTAGAAGCTACTACAATAATTAAACTTAAAGACCTAAACTGTAAATTTTTATTTTCTCCCAAGAAAAATGTGGTAAACTGAGTAAAAACAGGTATGTTTTATAAATAAAGATCATCATAAGATAGCGACGCTTAGTGTCGTTTGAAAACTGAGGAAATATGTTTTCCAGCAGTATGTGACTCTAATTTAGTGTTTCCCAACCTTTTTTGCCGTCGCGAATCAAAATAACGTCACGCGTTGAACGCGCGTGCCACTAATTTATTTTAATCAAATTTGCGTGTAAAGCATAGACAATTCTAGGTCTTACCACTTCAATAGTAACGCTAAAGACTTACAAAAAGGAATTTTCACGGACTTAACAAGAAAAACCAGATTCACAAAATAATTTAATGCGACTTTTGTCTTTGTTTGTTGTCCACCAAACAATCAATACGTGGTTTAGTAGATGCGCTGACGGCACATCGAAAATCGTGCTTGGCGGCAACCAATCGGTTTCGCTTTTTTTGATTTTATGTTTAGAAAGGTCGAAAATCCTTGCTCACATTCCCTCGTTGATGGAAATATTAACAACTTTGAAACAGCGTGAGAGGCCAGTGTAGGGTAATGATGCAGCAACCTCAAGCCAGAAGTTAATAGCGGGACGATCTCTATGTCTTATCTTTGCATCATTATCTTCTTGCAAATCTATTAATTCTTCCTGCTCACCGGTTCCAACTGCCAAGTCGTCTGGAATAATTGAAAATGGATTTATTATGTATTCATAACATTCAACTGGGTGATTCCGAAAAGTACCGTTTCAATTTCTCTTTATGTGATGCAAGATGACTAGCGATTTCTTCTGAAAAAGAACACTTTATCTTTAAAGATGACAAACATTTGAACATCTTACATTGATTGTTTCTGTGTTTCTCTTCCACAAATTTAGTTTTCAAATAAAAACACCTAGCTTTGAAACAAAATCTACGATTGCTCCATTTCGTCTTTCAAGTGACAGATTTGCGTTATCAAAAGCTTCAAAAAGTCTGAGAAATAAGCTAATCTTTGAACGAATTCGTCGTTTTCAAGATCCTTGGAATACTCGTAACCCAACTCTTTAAAACGCAATAGCATCTCGTCCTTCATTTCGAACAGATGTTTAGTAGCATTCCAGCGAGAAGGCCGATATGTGATAAAGGTGATAAAGAAGGCCGATATGTTCAGAGCCTAGGTCTTCACACAGCTGCTTAAAAATCCGGGTATTTAAGGCTGATGCCTTAACAAAATTTATGATTTTCACTACTTGTTTTAAACGAGCTAACAACTGCGCAGGCAGCACTTTTGTGCATAGAGCAAACCTATGAATAAAACAAGAAACAGACGTGACATTTAGCGAAACAGCTTTAACATATGACTGAAACCCAGACCTACAACCAAGCATTGTGGGAGCGCAGTCTGTGGTACACCCAACAAGATTTTTCTAGTCTAGTACATTTTTCTTAAAAAAACTATCCAAGATATCTAAAATATCCTTCCCTTTAGTAGTTAAAGAAATATTGTGATTCAGTAGTAATTCAGTTTTCATTATATTCGCCTGCGCATAACGGACTCAAAACAAGTAATTGACAATAATTGGTAATATCTGTTGATTCGTCCAATTGTATAGCAAATCCAAACTTTGATTCCTTTATCTCTGCTAGTATTTGGTCGGCGATATTAACTGACATTTTCTCAATTCGGCGCCTCATTGTATTATCGGAAAGGGAAACAGCATTCAACTTTGCGACTGCTTGCTCTCCGAAAACTCGCTTCACCAAAATTTTAGCTCCAGGCAAAATAAGAAACTCTGCAACAGTATGAAGTTGTTTTTGTTCTGCCACTAAAAGAGCAATCTCATAAGAAGCCACTGCAACATCTTTACTTTTCTGCTGCATTTGACCCGTTTCATCCATACGTTGACGCTTAACGTTGTCAGCCAATCACTAAAAGTAGCTCTCGTGTGCGTTCATTTTATTCGGGTGATTTCTTTACAATGGTGCTTTAGCAAACTAGGCTTCATAACCGCATCACAAAGCGTTTTTAGGCAAACCACACACTGTGGGAGAATTTCCGCGTTGTGTTCAATTGAAGTAAAGCCATACCTAATATATTTTGAATCATAATTTCTCTTGGACATGACTGAACGCGTAGTTAGCTATATGTATAAAATTACTGCACAAATTTTCATGAAAACTTGCTGCACTTGCTACAATACTCACTGCTCACTGTGATTCAAAAGTTTCTTGATATGACCAATGACAAAAACGTTGTTTATTATGACATAGATGTTACTTACTGCTCATTTAAAAGTACACCTAACAGGTTACGTAATGAAACTACGCTGTACTAGTTGGAATGCAAAATTACAAACTGAAAATAAAAAATAAACCGTCAAAAAATAATCAACTCGCGTACCACCTGATAGATCTTCGCGTACCACTAGTGATACGCGTAACTCCAGTTGGGAATCACTGCTCTAATTACTTAGGGCAAAAGATTAGTTTACAATGGCTGGTCAAAAATTGGCTGGCATATATCATGTTCCATTTTTAGTTGAATAATTTTCCTACTAGACCAAAGAGACTTGAAATTGTTAGAAGACGTTAGTTTTTTGGTACAGATTGATGATTTTTCCCAGCAAGTGTGATGCTTTAGGATTACACCGGTCTACAAGGTTTTGGGGGGCTTGCTGTTGGGAGGAGTTTTAGGAATTTTCGAGGGTGCTGATTCCAAAAATGAACTTATTTTTTGAGTAAATGGTCTAGTTTAGCCGCTACATAATCCGCTCTTTTTGTTCATTAGAAGCTTTTTCAACAAAATTTTAAACTTTATTTTTGTACTTTATCTCAATGCCTATTTTTGAAAAAGTTCCGAATGCTTCCACATGCGTTACGAAAGCCCTCAGTACCAGCTTTGAAAGAAAAGACATAAAAAATATGTCATAATATGCGTTCCGGATAAATTTAGAAGTCTGGATTTGGCCTGAAAGATAGCCAACCATCACCAAAAAAACTTAATACCATTGACATATTTTTAATTGCTAAGATTTATAGTTTAAGATTTTGTCGCCAGCTCTACAGGACCAAATAATTTGTAAAGCCTTTTATATCGCTTGGTTTGATAAAATAAAATTTTAAAAACCAGAAACATAAAGTATTTCGCGAATGTACAGTACAAAAAATTTTAAGTCAGAAAAGCTTGGCAGCAGACCAAAAAAATAGTTGAAGCAGAATGGGACGATGCAGAATGGGAACTGCATCGCTAGCCCCTTGCATCATTTTAAGAGAGGGACGACTTTTTTAAACTTCGCGTTGACAATGAAAGCTGTCTCTTTTGTCATAAATTGCTGTTTGTGTTCTCAGGTTGTGGTTGTGGTTGTGGTATCCAAATATTAGGCAAATTTGATATTAAGGCTGAAAAACAGAAGAAAATGTGAGAATAACCTGATGTGTTTTGCTGTATCTGCGGAAAGTGCACGTTGCAACAAACACGTGTGAAAATTACGGAATTTGTCAAAAAGGCTTACTACGCCTATTTTGGCGTAAAGCTTGGAGACCAAGACTTGAGGCTTGGGTTGCTTTTGTGGTTTGCAAGTCTTGAGTTGAACATCTAGGAAAGTGGACAAATGAAAAAAGAAAAACTGGATTAGTTTTTGGTATTTCTATGGTTTGGAGAGAGCCCATAAACCATCTGAACGACTGCTATTTTTATATGGTACATGTGGCTAGAAGAAGCTCTAAAACACTTTCCAAGGTAGAATATTTCAGCATAGCATCAGCTATTTGACCTGTTTCCCATTCCAATGATCTTCCTGTACTAATTTTTCAAGGTTTTGAGGATTCAAAGAATGAAGTCAGCGGTGATTCTTTAACTGAGCAAGATAATAATAGTAGTGATGCTTTTGCTGCTAGCAGTAGCCAAGATTTTAAACCAAAGCTATTTAATCAAAATGAATTAAGCGACTTAATTCGTGATCTTGGTCTGCCTACATCAGAGGTGGGCACTTCCGCAAATCGGTCCGCAAATCCGCAAATTGCGGACTCAAGTTTCTATTTGCGGATTTGCGGTATTTTCCGGGTTGGAGGTTGACGACCGGGAGTTGATGACATTTTTTTTTTGGAGGTCAACGTCTGGTCGATGGCAAAATTTGACCTTCAAAAATAAAAAAGATCATCACGAAGACAAAATAACAGTAAATATTGCGGTCTAAGTTTGCGGAAGTGATATGTGCATTTGCGGTTGTGGAAGTGCGAAAAGTCACGGCAAACCTATCGCAAACTTGCTGATTTGCGGTTGCGGAACACCTCTTGCAGTTTTGCGGAATTTGCGGTTGCGGAATTGAGTTTAAATTTGCGGTGCCCAGCTCTGGCCTACACACTCTGCTGAGTTGCTAGCAAGCACACTTAACGAAAGGAAATCTTCTTACTGCTGAAGCTAAAGTTTCATTTTACCGCTACAGAGAAAAAATTTTTGAAGATTTTCAAGCCAGAAGATAACTTTGCATTTTGCCATGACATCAAAGGGCTTTTGATTCCCCTTGGCTGCGAATATGTGAGCCGTGATTAGAGATTGTTTGCAGACAGTTCCAAGTCGAGTTTAGAATGTGTATTGCTCAGTAATGGCAATCAATATGCATCTATACCAATTGGACATTCTGTATTTTTGAAAGACCAAAATATAGATTTTATTTCAAAAAAAGATCAAGTACAACCAACACAACTGGTGATGTGCGGAGATTTAAAGATGATTTGCATTCTACTTGGGCAACAAAGTGGAGTTACTAAGTACCCATGCTTTTCGTGCTTATGGACAGTCGGGGTCGCTTAGAGCATTGGGCACGAGATATCTGGCCTAAACGTGAAAATTTTAGAGTAGGAGAAAAGAATATTTTGAACGTTCTATTGGTAAATCCATCAAACGTTTTGCTTCCTCCGCTTCATATTAAACTGGGACTTATGAAGTAATCTGTTAAGGCATTGGGCAAGAAAGGTAACGGTTTCAAATATTTTTGTCGCACATTTTCAGCTTTAAGTTTTGGAAAGTTAAGAGCTGGAATTTTTGACGGCCCTCAAATTCGCTGATTGATGAAGGATGACAAATTTGTGAGGAATATGACAGCTTTGGGAAAGAAAACCTGGTTTTTTTTAGTAGTTATTGAAAAGATTTGGGGAAACTTTAAAGCGTTTAATTGCAGAGAACTTTTGCATGAGCTCTTAGCTTCATTGCAAGAGCTAAGATGTAATATGAGTGTGAAGGTGCACTTTTTGCACAGTCACCTTGATTACTTTTCAGAAAATTTGGGAGCAATGAGCGAAGACCAAGGTGAACGTTTTCACCGAGACTTAAAAACAATGGAGGAGAAGTATCAAGGACGGTGGAATAAAAGCGTGATGGCCGATTACTGATGATGCTTAAAACGAGACATTACTAGTACTTATTCAAGAAGAGCACTAAAAGAAAGTTTATAGCGTAAAATAAATGTGAATGATGCATATCATTAATCATTTTAATTCACTTTTAGCATACCTGGTTACCTCCATTGTTTTTAATGTCTGTTGTGTTGGGTTCTATAATGCTTTAAGTTGAGCCTATCCAACAAGCCGTTATTGCAGTTGTTTGATATTTTATATTGCTGCAATGGTCATAGTTTCTTTAACTTTTTCAAAAACTTAATGTGAAGAGTTGTTTTACATAAATATTACTGTACTTTTACATATTTTTTAATCAACATACATGTAATAATTAAAATAATGTTTTGAAATAGTTTTGGTAAAATATACAGTAATACGCATTTACAAAGTTAATGCTCAAAAATTACAAAAAATGTTCAAAAACTAGACCATATACAAAAATGTAATTTCATTTTTGGAATCAGCCCCCCTAAATTATCTTAAAATCGCTCTTTTTCTTTAATCCCCATGAGCTTTGTTTTTAATTGTAGAGCTGTGTTTTCTATCTAAATTTGCAAAAAGACATAGCCTACCAAAAAATGAAGATTTTAAAAATTTTGAAATGTAGCGTACCGGTTAAAAACACTCATAATTTTGGTGCCTGCATTTTACAAAATTGCAATTGCTAGGACCGGGGGTACGAAACACCAAAGCAGGGGGTACGAGATGAGGCATCAGAATAATGGTTATTTTAAACTCCAGAGCAGTGGTTCCCCAAATTTTTCGTCTGCTGGCACATGAAAGTGGTTGATCACGTTTCACGGCACACCGACCAGTCAAATGTAGATTAAGCGATACCGAGTGGTATCACGGGCGTCAACGAGACTGGCAATGACCTTTTTTTTATTTTGGAGGTGACCTCTTGACTGGTCGGCAATCTATGGAAATCGCTTGATGCACCGAAATGATGCTGCTCTCCAAAAGTAAAAAAGGTCATTTTTTTGATGGTGGTAGAAAATTGGTATCAACAAAAGGCACTTTAAAAAGACTCGTGGCACACAGTTTGGGAAACACTGGTCTAGGGGTACAAAAACATTTCACAAAATTTTAAGGGGTACGAGCGTCAAAAAGGTTAAGAAACACTGACTAGGACAAATGAGTTCTTTGATACATTTTGACAGTTCTTCCTTAATTGCATTGCTCTTTGGCATTATTTATCAAAATTTTCAAAAAGTTTCAACTAAAAAATGAAGTCTCTAAAAATATCAAAAACTACCCAACTTCCACCCAACAAACTGGTGATCCCCCAACAAACACATGAAGGGAAAGATAGTCCTGTTTTGTCTTTTGCAACAAAATATTGTTGTCCTGCTACATATCATCCAAATGTTGAAGCCACTTTCTTTGCCTTTGGGTGAAGCCGACGCAGCCGGCTGATTTGATATTTTTATCTCGACATTACTAATGGGGATGCTGCTAGTGTAATAGTTCAGCAATAGATGCATTACTTTGGGTTAGTTTGCTCTTTGCCTTGCTGCGTATATGCCCGGACCAAGCAACCTGTCTCGAATTTTATAAATTAGAGTCTTTTGATCCTTAAAGGGTTAAAACAGGGGTGTCAAACTCATTCCGAGCTGTGGGCCACATTTACATCCTGGATTTTATACGGGCCAGACTCTATTGAAAAAAAATTTCAGCAAGCAAGACTATATATTAGTGGTTCTCAAACTTTTTTGTCTGCCGGCACACGAAACCTGTTGGTCAAATTTCGCGGCACACCAGTCACGCAAATCTATCCCTATTGATGGCGAGTGGCATTATTTGGAGATCACTACTTCTCCGAGCAGCGATTTCCGGAAATAGTGTGATGTAGTCTGAAATGGTGCTGATCTGCAAAAAATAAATAAAAGGTCATTACCTCTTTCGCCGTAACCTGTAAGTGTAATACCACCCGCGACTTATAGCAGTTGTCGACCATTTCATCATGGTAGCATTTTCTCAATTTTGACAGAAATGTTGTATCAGCATACTGCACTTTAAAAAGACTCGCGGCACACCTGCAAATCTTGTTTGTTTGTTTGTTTGTGGTTACCCCTCCTCTTCCTCGGGATGGAGGTACGGCATAAACGGCAATTCAGATTCATGCCGTCAACCTAATTGATATTAGGCTAGGGGAAGATGGCAGCCCATTTTGAACCAGTCTTGAGTGACTGGTAGCCCCACCACCAACAAGGCGGACTGCCACTGGTGGGTACCCAAGAGTCTTCTGACATGCTGGGTTAGCAACTTCACAATTGCAATCCGGTAAAGTACGGGAGGGCCACCTGTCTGCCACATAACGGTGGAGGCGTCCCATTAAGTGCCTTGCCCAAGGACACAACAAGCAAGCTTGCCGGCTTGTTCTCCAACTATCCCTTTTATATGCTGAGCGCCAAGCAGGGAAGCTGTGAATACCATTTTTAAAGTCTTTTGGTATGACTCGACTTAGGGAATGAACCCCAGGTCTACCGACTACGAGGCGGACGCTTTAACCACTGCACCATCGCGCCTGCAAATCTTCGCGGCACACAGTTTGAGAAACATTGCTGTATATATTTCTTTTTGGGAGACAAATGCTTTCAATAGAGATTTTCTCACATTTTTCACTCGATAGCTACTTGAACTTTTTTGTAAATTAATTTCATCACGACGATAATCGCTATTTTCACGTAATTTTAACTTCAAGGATTTTTTTCTTTTGGAGAACAATTTTTCGAAGACCAAATTCGGAAGCCAGGCATTCGTACTGCGCCTTAAAATTCTTACGCGGACCACAAAATATTACGTCGCTGGCCACATTTGGCCCGCGGGCCGCCAGTTTGACACCCCTGGATTAAAAGGTCTATAGTTCTTCTTTCTCGTTTGAGCTATTCGTTCTGAGCATTATGCAGGAAGATGTACATGCACTGCGTGATCGTTCATGCTCTGTTTGCGAATCTTCAGCTTGACTGGACCACCACAACGGGTAGACTGCTTGGCCCCACCAGCTGTCTGCCACAGAGCAGTGCCTTGGCCAAGGACACAACACCCAAGCTTGCCGGCTTGTTCTCCGCACTATCCTTTTATGCTGAGCGCCAAGCTGTAAATACTATTTTTTAAAGTCTTTTGGTACGACTCGACTTGGGAAATGAAAACCAGGTCTACCGACTGCGAAGCGGACGCTCTAACCACTACGCCGTCGCACCGGTTATCTATTGTTCAAGTTTTAGAAAATTACTTGTGAAGCAATATTCAAGCTCTCAGTCGGAAAGAGACTTTTCATTATGCGATAAAACAATATCAGAACGACGGGCTTTATTGTCACCTGCTACCGTTGAAGCAATAGAAATAAGTAATTCTTCAATGAAGAAATGATCAATTTCGCATCATTTAGTCGTCTTTGATTAGTTGCTTACAGCCGTATATTTTATAGATCTTCATGTAAGCATGCCTGCCTGCTTCCCAAATTGGTTCATTTAGTAAATTTAACTTTCGGGCCAAACTTTGGCTTCAAATAAGTTTTCGGGCTCTGGCTGGGTTCAGGTTTGTATTTTTGGATTTGAACTTAATCTACAGGGCCGACTGTAGTTTTGGTGCTGGCGCAAGAACAGGATGCTAAGGCACCACTTTACATTTGTCACGAAGAAGTAAATTTGCTTTGTTTGAATAGTTATTATATGTACAGTCTCAGTAATTTATTGCTTTCGTCCTGCTGTAATAATGATATTATTGAATCTAGAATTGTCTCGAATCGAAACTTACTTTTTCATCTCTGTTGTTTTTGCAAAATCTTTTTTCTTTTGAATTAAGATTTTTATCTTAACACGCCATCTTTATGAGGCTACAATGGCAGATAATGCTACCACGTTTAAGACTGGCCTAGAATACACTTTTCATTCTCGAAAGTTTTCGATTGCCGATATGACGTAATTTATTAGTGGATGCTTTTTTTGTCAGATGACGTCGTTCTTAATTTTTCTAGACCGCGTCCCATTCATATTTTTAGGCGACGAGATTTTTACACAGATAGAGAGGCAAGAGAGTGAAGAGAGAGTAGAGTGGTATAGAGACTGATAGCGTATTATTCTGTGGTGGTTTGATGTGGACATTGTTGTGGAATATTAGCGTGGAGAGAATCAAGTAGTTAATCGATTGATACAGTTTTTCTGCCGTGATATTAAAGTATGTACATTGGTTTTGTGTGGTCTACAAGTGAAGGAATTTTAACTTTCGAATTATTCTATGAATATTTCTATTCTTTTTCTTCATCAAAAAGTGCTTGGTTTTAAGATATTGTGGTTAAGTATTTAATAGAAATCAACCTTCACCTAGCTGTTAAATTGCAGTCAGAATTGATTATCCGAGCGATACTATAAGTCGCCTCAATCAAAAAAATAATTTAAAGTTGAAAGAGAACCAAAAATCTATTTACGCAACCAACATTCATGAAAAAAGGCCGGTGCTGCCCTCCATCCAGACTGTTTTACTGAGTTACACGCGATATCAAAGAAAAGAGATACATTTGAGAATTAGTTACATGTTTGCTATAAATTTTGTAGTTGTGTTGTGTTTAGCAAAATAAATCAGTGGAAATAAAATCGCCATGTATTTCAAGTCTAACTGTAATTAGTGCACAAATACGTGAGTGTGTAACCTGACGTAAACCTAGGCCAGCGGTTCCCACACTTTTGATGCCCTGCGACTCTGACATGAGTTAAAGACAAAAAAATTGAAGATCTTTTTTTTGAAGATTAAATTTGTCAAAAACCTCCTGCGGACTCATAAAAATTCTTTTGGGAGTTTATAGATTATCGTTTGCAAACCACCGCGCTACAACTATATGAGAAACAGTTTTACACCCACTGAAGTACAAAAACTGCAAACACCGCAATATTCTAGGGCTTTTGAAAATGATAATAAATTGTGACATCATAATGACATCATCAATCCAAATTACTTTATATATCAACACCGATTGTGATGTTTCATACTTGCTTTATGCCAAAAGTGGCAAATTAGGCTTATTTCAACAAAGTTGACGCTTAAACAAAAATAATTTTTTGACAATGTTGTGCAATGTACCTGCACCCTCACAGTACTGGTGGCGTCAGTTCAAACTGACAGATAATTTTTTTAAAAGATTAAAAAAATTAAAATTTTTTTAATCATGATGTGTTGCCGTTCATTGCAAACCTAATTCTGAATACTGCATCAATCAAAAACTAAAAATTTGAACTTAGGAAAATATTGGTTAAGTAATGTGCGCCACATTGCAAAAAAAGTTAACCACTGCATGTGTGTCATGTTATTTTCGACAAATCATAATTAAATAATAGATTTGACTCAAAAGCAAAAAAGAAATTTCAACGGAAATGCCACGCAATCTGTAATAAAAACAATTAGGGAGTTAAAGGTTGGTACAGACTTACGTAAATTCATCAATTTTTTTGAATATTGAGAAAAGTCTCTGAGCATTAATAATATTCTTCAATAACTATATATATAGTGTATTCTAGTCTTCTAATTAGTAATTTTACCTCTTGCGTCTATATTTCTTGCTCTGATTTTTCGTTGGACTGGTCAAAATTTAGTCAAGCGTGCATGCAGCTAGATTCATGGTTACAAGCTTGAACAAAAATTATGCAAAACCTGAAGGTATGTTGGGAATAGTGGCAGTTGAATTGGCCACACAAATGAGCTGTGCTTTATTTGTTTTCTTTTGAAGCCATCGACAAACTTTAGTTCAGATCAAAAACTTTTATTTAGGTGCTGGCATCAAACAAGTTTGAAGCATGTTGGCTCTTCACCACAGTTTTCAAAGATCTTATGACTTAATATCGGTATCGTTTAATTTTGTTGCAGTAAAACATTTTTTTGGTAATCGTTTACATGTTATTAATTTTGTTTTTCTGTGAAAATTATTCTTGCTTACAAATGTATGTAAAGTTATAACAGCGTTTTAGTTGGAAAGTTTTGCAAAAAATGATAATAAATGTAAGTACCGCGTAGAAACAGAATGCATGATATTCACATATTTCCATCTGGTATAGTCCTTCCATCTAATACTTGTCATTGCTATTGTGGCTCCAACGGTGGGCACGTGCTCAGGCCATTTGAGGCTCATTGCACTCTTTATTTGGTCTCCGCATTGTTTCCATTGCTAAGCTCCAGCAAAAGATTTGTAAATATCTTTTTTAAAGTCTTTGATATGACTCGACCAGAAGCCAGGCCACCGACTGCAAAGTATAGACTCCAACCACTGCTCCACAGCGCCAATCATCGTATGCACTAATAAGAAGTAGACCTATGATCTTATTTGCATGTTCTAAGCTTCCTAAAATTAGTAAGCGTAAAAACAGGAAACAAGAGATCGAGTGTTACTCAGAGGTGAACGAGCGACATCTAAGGAACTAAAATATTATCATCAAATTAGTCATCAATGATTTTTTAAAATCCTTTTTCACGGCCGTCATAGAAATTACTTTCTAGCATTTTTGTTTCTAAAAGCAGCTCATGTGCAAATCTTGTGCAGAATTTGAACTTGCAACTTATCGCTTACAAGATCAGGGTTTTATTTCGCGGATCTATTGACAATTTTGTTAATTATACTTCTACAAAAAATAATGCTTTAGTTTATTGTTAATGCCACAAAATAATTATGATCTGCAATATTCTTTTTCATCACACCCACATTTTTGCCGAGATAATTTTTGGGAAACTTAGTACATTTGTGGTAAAAACACTAATAAATATCCATGGCATACTGGATTCGTAACCAAACCGCAATGTCGAGAAAGGATGAGAGGTAATTTATTCACATAGGGTTCTCGCAACAATTTGAGTGCAGCATACAGAACGACAAAATTCTTGATGAGTCTGGGTAATTATTACCCACATACTTCTTCAACATCATCAAGGAAAAAGTAGACTACCCCAGGCAGTAACGTTGTGGTAAAGATTTCTATCGATCATCAATTTACCCAAGAAAATTCGTAAGAACAATATAGAAAATTGTTGTAAATTGCAAGATGCATGGCATGGAGTTAACCGAAAAAATCTGAGGAAAACTAATAATTTAATCAATAGGAAAAAACCAACATTACGTCTCATAAGCATAGTCAGGAGATAAAAGCCATTGGGGATGTAACCGCAAATGTTTTTGATTCAATCCCTCTTGATGTGGGGCAATTTGGTTTTGGAATAAAATTATGTACGTAACTATATGTCGCAAAACGGTTATTTTTTTAAAAACTCTTTGTTACTGTTCTTGTTGATGAACCGTAAACAACTAAAAATTTGACTCGTTGAAATCTTATTTGTAAAAAACCTAGGGTCTGCATACAAGCTCGGGGGATGCTTTGGCAATCTTACTTGACGTTACTTTAAGCTTTAAGACATTTAGGTCGTATTAAAGAAAAGGAACATGTTTTGAAAAATGTGTCTTACACCACTTTCAAAATATTCACTGCCATATCCGTTCGAAACAGAAGGGCAGAGAAGTTACTTACTGCCATCAAGTTGCAGAAATTTTGAGCAAGGAAGAAAACACTCAACGTTTTGGGCAAGGAACTCAAGTATTCTATGTCTTCCACTTTAAAGTTTGCTTTTTTAGGCCAACAATTGATTTTTTAACTGTTTTTAGGCCAATGCAAGCAATTACTTAAGCTAATTAATTTTTTAGAATATATAAAACTGGAATTCGAAATCGGTTTTATAGACACTTTCCAGCACAGTGTTACCAGATACGCAATTTTTCCTCTGAATCGGGCTAAGTAACAACTTTTTGGCGGACACAAATTTGTTTCGGTAGACAGCGAACTTTTTGGGCAAAACTTGAAAAAAATTTTAGCCTGAAGGTTTAGATTATTAGTCTAAGATTTAGGTTAATAGTCAAACAGTTTAAAATTATGCAGTTTTTAACATTATATTGGTTATGTCACATTATGGTAGGAATTGTTTATTGATGTACAGGGCCGTTACCAGAGCAAACGAAGTGGTGGGGCATAAGCCGAAAGTGTGGGGGCACTAAAATAGACTAAATTTTGCATATTAGAACTGATTTTATGCGGCTGAAAATCTTGTGCAATTTTGAAAATTTTGTATTTTTGTTTAAAAATAAGACATTATAAGAGTATGGAATGTCTTGAATTGCATACGATGCAAACCTTTATGACCTAAAAATACATATGATTGATCGTGTGTTGATCATTAGATAAATTTATGATATAATGTAACTTGAGATTTTTGCCATACTTAATGACTTAAGGGGTTTAATGGTATAAACTTGAAATGTGAAATGGTGTTTGAAACTTGAAACACCAAACTACCGGTATCAAAAAGTTCAATATACTGCTAATATAGGTAACGTTAGTCAAGTACATGAAGCATCAAGATACATATAATTGTACTGTTGGTAACGACTGAATCACAATTAAATAAGTTAAAAAGAACATTGTCGAATACTAAAATAATCATTTTTAAAAAAAAACACAAAAGTGCCAAACCAATACTGTGAAACAAAGAACACCGAAAAGTTTGAAATAAACTAAATTAATTAAGTTTACCCAAAATAATTGCAGTTTACGATTTAAGGTGCTAAACTATCAAAAGACGTTTTCTTTCCAATCAGCAATTAATTTTTTTCAAACGCAAGTTAGACAAGATGGGCTTTGCGAGCGTGCTTCATTAAATGTCTGCGATCTCGCATGATCGTTTTGATATAACGATCACAAACAAAATCCACCAATTAACCGCTTGTTTCTTGTCACAACAATCACTTCAGAACAACATGCTTTTTTTTTCAATCTCCATACGCTTGCTATTCTCTCTCTATCCTCTACTACTCTCTGAATACGTAAAAATCTCGCCGCCTTACATATGAATAAGACGCGATTTCAGAAAATGGAGAGCAACATCACGTGATACACAAAAAAGCACTGCTAATGAATTATGTAATCGACAATCAAAAACCTTCGAGAAGAAACAAAATTCACTCGATTACTCTGGAAATTAAACACGTAATCAACCATTAAGACGTCAGAAGAGGCGAGTGCTCTACAAGTCTAAGTGCGAAAGAAAAAAGATCTTTTGCGAAAAACAGCCGAGATGTAATCAAATTTGAAATCGAGACAATTCAGATTTATGCATAACATAATCACGGCAGAACAAAAGCAACAGATTACAGAAACTATACATATACAAAAACTATTCCTACAACGCAAATTTACTTATTCGTGACAACTGTTCAGATAAACCGATATCCGAATCAACACGATCCGGATAAACGAGGGTCGAGCGTATGCATTTTATTGGTGGCAAACTATTTTGATTCTCGATTAAGTAATTTTAATTAAGCCATAAAATAGAGTTTAGTTCTCCTGTGAATAATTATTATGTTTTTTTATTAAATTAGTAGATAGATATTAAGGCAACTTGTAGGCTAACTACAATCAGTTGATTAAAATATCACTTCCACGACCGGTTTCGTTCCTATTAGAACTCTTTGGGTGGACTCAGGTATTGAACCGACGGTCACATGAATTACTTCATGCGGAGTGGTATAAACCGCATGAAGTAATTCATGTGACTGTCGGTTCAATACCTGAGTCCACCCGAAGAGTTCTAATAGGAACGAAACCGGTCGTGGAATTAATCAACTGATTGTAGTTAGCCTACAAGTTGCCTTAATATCTATCTATTAATTTGGTATCTAAATAGGCTAACAACAGATTCTGTCAACTGATTGTAGTTAGCCTATAAGTTGCCTTAATATCTATCTATTAATTTGATATCTAAATAGGCAAACAACAGCTCTTGTAATTCGAATTATTTTTTTTGTCATCCCTTTAATTATTTTAGCCAAATTCATGTGCTGCCTCTAAACTTTCGTATCATCAATGAAACACCAAATTCTGCTGTTTTAGCTGAAAAGCAAGAGAATTGACTCTTATGATGATTGTTGAAAACTTGGCTGTAGTTGCTAAAATAGCATCCCGTATCATGACGTTGCCATGCCGAAACAGAGTTTTAATAAAAGCATTTTAATAACAAATAAAGTATGGTTCAAAAATTAAAAGCTTGCTGAATCGCCAATAAAGATCAACTTATTGTAAGATTGTTATTATTAAAAGCAATATTTAAAAATCTGCTGTGAAAATATTTAACGTGTTTCTACCGTCAGTTTTTTTTTGAGAAAATAAATTTTCCAAAAAAATCTCACTGTATGATCATCTTATTGGGAGCATTTTATGGGCAGCGTAAGAGGGAGCATTTTTTTACAATACGATAAGTCAAGTGCTGTTTTTTTTTGAGATAAAACTTTATTTTTCGTCAAGAGATGAGAATTCAAAAAAGTTTAGCTAGTTGTAACGTCATCTTGATTTAATGAGCCAGCAATGGAACTCACCCTGGGTGGTGATAAATTGTTTCAAGTTCCGTTCTTTTATGCCCAGTAGTTTTGGAAAAGTTTACATGCAGAGATAGAATTGTGCTTTGCCGGTTTTACGTGGCAGGGTCAATCGTCGGTTATGTCAGGTTAAAAAATATTGGTTCAAGCGTCGGCGTCTGCTTCGAACTAGAGACATTTGTGAGAGCAGTAGCGAACTGCAATTATATATGGTTTTTCTCTCTTCGGTTGAGAAGGTAATTGTCTTAATCCCGCTCCCCATCTTTTTGATTCGCGGCTTGTTTTCCTTGGAAGCAATCGAATAATTTGCAAATTTTATCCGTTTTTCTTTTTCTTAGTGAAAACACAGGAACGTTGAAACGGAACAAAATTGGAAAAAGTTTGGACAACAGCTGCGATTAAATTACACTGGGTGACTAATGTATTCCAGCAACCCATATGTTGTCTTAGAGAAAATAGGTTGTATTCTGCAAGGTCTATAAAGCTTTAACAGAGTTGCCACGAATATGTAAATTTGCGTTAAAGAATAGTTTTACATATGCATCTTTGCGGTGATTTATACATGTGTTTGTTTTGTGGTGATTATTTTATTTGTAAATCTGAATTGTTTGTAGCCCTAACTTGCTAAACTGTTTTAAAAAAAGCCTTTTTTCTTTCAGATTTGTAAATGGATTTGTAACTCACACGCCTTTCTGATGTCACAATGGCTGTCGTGACTTTCAAGCGTATTCTAGTGATTCTTGCTTCTTCTCGAAGATTTTTCCTTTATTGTCATTATTACCGATTACATAATTTATTAATGGTGTTGTTCCTGTGTCACGTGATGTTCTAGCACTTTCTAGATTACAGTGGAACCTCGCCATTTGTACACAATCTGTTCCAGAAGTCTGTTCGAATTGTGAGTTGTACGAATGGCGAATCAATTTTTTCCATAAAAACAATGTAAATTGGATTAATCTGTTCTAGACCGACAGATAATTACCTATGTAATCCCTAATAATACGTACTTAAGCACATATTACATACAAACCAAAAAAATATATACACTAAGTACATTTATTAAACCAATAAAACTTCAATTGCGCTTCACCTGTAGGTACTAAATTGGCATAATTTGAAGGTGAAGAAGGAAATGTTTATATTACGGTTTGGAAGAAGAGTCACTATCCACAGGAACATCAGACAACATCAATTCTGACGTTTTTCTCCTTCTGGTGTTATTTCTTTTTTCTGTTTTTTGATGCTAGGGGAATCTTGAGATTTCTGCTTTATAAATTTATCAAATGAACTTTATAAATAAGCTTATAAATTTATCTAATCTGTTGTTTGCCTTTGACGGTTTTTTAGAACTTTTTTAAAGTGATCAATAACATTGTCATTAAACAGGTTGATGCTTCTGCTGATCACTGCAGTGCTTGGGTGCCATTTTTCAGCCAGTCTCTGCATCATCTCCCAGTGGTAACACAGTTCTTTAATTTTTGCAATGGAAATGTTTCCTTTGCTTTTCTCCTCCTCTGAAGAAATTTCTTCAAGCATTTCTTGCTGCTGCCTGTGCACGTCGTGGAGTTTTTTAGTGGTCAGTTCACTTCTGTGGTATTCTACCAGCTCCTCCACATCATCACTGTCTACATCCAAACCCATAGCTTTTCCCAAGGAGACAATATCATCTAGCACTGCAGACTGTCTGTAAAACTTTCAGAGTCTCTGGCTACCACACAGTCTTGCCACAGATTCTTCCAGGCAGAGTTTAGAGTCTTGAAAGAAACTTCTCCCCAAGCTTTGTCTATTATCTTTAAGCAATGAAGGATATTGAAATGGTTCTTACGGTAGTCCTTGAGGGTTAATTCAGTGTTAGTGGTCACTTCAAAGCACCTTTGAAAAAGTTCTTTTGTGTACAGCTTCTTGAAGTTTGAAATGACCTGTTGATCCATGGGCTGAATTAGAGGAGTGGTGTTAGGGGGCAAAAACTTTTCTTGCATGAAACTGTATTTGCCAACGAGATCATTCTCCAAGCTCTAGGGTGAGCGGGTGCGTTGTCCATTACCAGAAGAGCCTTGAGTGGTAAATTTTTTCCTCCAGATATTTTTTTACACCTGGAGCAAATACTTCATGCATCCACTCGGTGAAAAACAGCCTTGTTACCCAAGCTTTGCTATTTTCCCTTCACATTACACTGAGTTTACTTTTAATGACATTATTTTTTTAAACACTCTTGGGTTTTCTAAGTGGTAAACAAGTAATGGTTTAATTTTGAGATCCCCACTAGCATTAGCACAAAATAAGAGAGTAGTCTGTCTTTCATAGGCTTGTGTCCTGGCAATGCTCTTTCTTCTTCTGTAATGTATGTCCTTTTAGGCATTTTCTTCCAGAAGAAGCCAGTTTCGTCACAATTAAAAACTTGGTCAGGAATAAATTCTTCACTCTCCACAAAGTTTTTAAATTCCCCAACAAACTTTTCAGCAGCATCTTTGTCTGCACTGGCAGCTTCCCCATGTCTAACAACGCTATAAATACCACTTCGCTGCTTAAATCGGTTAAACCATCTCCTACTAGCTTTAAATTCATTACTTTGGTTGCTTGTTCCAGGGCTATCTTGCTTGAGGTTATCATACAACCGCTTTGCTTTTTCACAAATTATTGTTTCAGAAATGCTATCACCAGCAAGTTGTTTTTGATTAATCCAAACTAACAAAAGTTTTTCCACTTGTCGAGTCATAGGTGACCTGTTCACAGCAAGAACAGTCACTCCTTTTGCCACATTAGCTTTTTTTTAATGCAAATTTATTTTTCAGTACAGAGGATATGATGGATTTTGCCATACCATATTCAGTTGCCAAGTCGGATACACGCTTTCCACTTTCAAACTTTGCAATGAGTTCCTTTTTCAATTCAATTGTCGTTCTCACTGCTTTCATTTAAAACTTGGTTGAATCACTGTTTCTTGTTCGATTCATGGGTTCAATATTTTAAATACACAAATTTAAATAACAAAGAATATCAATAATATAGCACAAAATTACACGAAACTTGTATGAAACCTGAAAAATGCTGGACGTACAGAAAGAAGTCAGCAGGAGACTGATGAATACAAACATTCGGAGTGGCGGACTGGTAGGGTGCGAATCAGCTGACAGCAACGTTCTAAAACGTTTGAAGTACACGTGCAAACGTTTTAGAACGTTGCTGTATTTTATCTTCTTTTGCTCCGTAAATCACGGTATGGGTGCGAATCGCGGAGCAGCGTACGAATGACGAGTCAAAAGTTGTGTGAGCATGTTGGACAAATAGCTAGTTGTACGAATAGAGAGGCGTGCGAATGGCGAGGTTCCACTGTATTTTCCAGCCGTATATATAAGGCGGCGAGATTTTTTTAAATCAGAGATTCAGAAATTTATTGAGTAGTAGATCACAGTAGAGTAAAGATTAGGGTGTTGTAAAAAGGCATTTTTCTGTGGTAATTGTTGTGATAAGAATCAAGCAATTTTTTTGGTGGTTTTAGTTTTAGTTACTCTCTGATATTTAATTATTGAAGTGCTTTAGTTCTGTGTTTTGGCAAGCGAAGGAATTCGAAGTTATAAAGTGGTTTGTGAATATATTTGTTCTATTCTTGATCGAGAAGTGCGCGGGTCAAAGTATCTTAGTGGAAGCCAATCTTTTCCTAGCTACTAAGTTGCAACCAGACTTAATTATTCGATCGATACTGCAAGTCGCTTCAATTTTAAAAAGTACATTGAAGTTGAAACAGAATCCAAAAAAATTTTATTAAAATGCGACAAGAGTAAATGTTTGAATAACAAAAATGATATATTGTAATGATGATAAAATTATTCTAGAGATCTTTCCCACTCTGTCTCATACACAACAACGATGGATATACAGCAGTTACATTATGTGCTACCACAAACTAACATCACTGAAGACGAGATTTTTTTGTTGTCGTGTCATTAAAATAAGAAAAGCTGCAGATGCCAATTAAGCTCGGCTTGAACTAATGAAAGCTATAAACACCAGACAATTTTCTTAACCCAATAGTATCAGATGGTGTGAAATTCTCGAAAGGCTGTCAAAGATTGGTGCGAAGGTTTGCCACTTTTCTTCATAGAATGGTGACGAGAGAAAAGTACGATCTATTACAGAATTACGTTTCTCAGTCTATGCAAAAAATAACTCAAAATATTTTAAATAGCAATGTCGTAAAATGATAAATCAACCTCAGAACTAGTTGAGCGGCTTCGTCGCGTCAACGGCACACGGACCTAAACGTGACTTTTCAACTAACTTTAGAGAAGACTGGAAAATATGCAAAAAACGTCTACGTTTTGTGAACCACGAAGAAACGTAAGAAACGTATGACAAGTTCCGTTGTGGAAAGTTGTGAGGGATATTACCAAAGTTGTTCTACAGCTCTCGCACCTCGTGCTTTTGAATAAAAGTCGTTAAGTCAAAACCGCCCACTGTTGGTAAGTGTTGTCTTGGGCAAGGATTCGTACTCTACTTCGCGTGAATAAACTGAATTGGAGAACACAATTTTGCTGAAAATGAGGTCAGAATTTGAAATTTCAAAATCAGTTAGCTTTCTGCATGCGATTTTAGTGGACCCCTTCCGGGCCCTGCTGGCAATGCCGGCTAGTGTGCTATAAAACAAAAAAATTTTCTGTTACTGATATGTTGTATGTTAAGTTATTTATTTCTTATACCAAAGAGTAGTGTAATAAAATCTCAAGTTTAAGAAAAAATCAAAGTATAAAACCATAAACGTCACAATCAGTAAAACTGAAATTTAGAGGAAACATTTTGTTTGAAAATAACTTGGCATGATGGGCTTATACTAGAATAAAGTAAATGACGTTGGGGAAGGTATTGCCGCTTTTGTCGCTTCCCCGGAAACAAGGCAAATAGCGCAGCCAAAGAATTTCACACCGCGATTATAAATGCAAAAGGGGCTACACCAAATCGAGAAATAGGCTAACCACCAAATAGTTTATTTCTGTAGCAGCCACCGTTTGGCGGTCATCATCATTTTTGACTGTGTTTCAATTTCTCCCACCACATACAGTACGTTTTACAAGTGTTAATGAGAGCTTTTGGAAAAATTCTTTCTTTGCGAGCATCACTAGTTCTCACTAAGAGATTAAGATTATCACCATTGCGGGTACAAGAATTATGAATGCACACAAAAAACACAATTTTTTCGCTATTGTTCACACAGGTGCATGATGGGTGGAATCGGCGCAGTCGTCTGAACAGATGTTATTAACCTCGACGTTACTGGTGGGAAGCCCTGGGGGCGACGCCGGCTAGTAGGCTATAAAACAAAAGTAATATGGTAAGTAATTCGACACTGTAATTAGGCCAATAGGTAAGCCTATTACTATAATTCGGTACTGCCTGTCTTTGGTTATTACTGTTATGCACAAAAAAGCGATCTGCGGTTTCGATCGACTGTGCATAACATGCCGTCATCAAACAGCTGATTTTTCTCGACGATAGTTCCTGCGCTGTGGTTGGACAAAACAGGTTATATGAACTGTTAAGTAAACTTTGATAATTCTTTGCCTCTGAAGCTTGGATTTATGAGCAGTTACGCAAGCTCTTGAAACAACGAATCCCTAACCATCAAAATGCTGTACTTCTTTTGCTTGTAAAATGAAAATACTGTTAGGAGGTTGGGACCCCAGCTACAAACCCCGAGATTGCGAGTTACTAGTTTTTCTATTCAAGGTATCTATGGCTTAATCTAGAAAATAAATATCAATCACTTTGGTGTCCCTTCACTACTTTGTTATGCTTTTAGTTGAAGTACTTGCTCAATTTAACGGATGAAAGTTTTAGTTCGAGCACGCCTGTGGCAAAAACAGTGCAAATAAGATGTTGCCAGGGGCTCGACAAACTAGGAGAGATGCGGTGGCCAGACGCAACCCTGTGAAAACGTTTTTTATCAATTGCTTTTCAAAAAACGATAGTATTATTTCAGAACGAGATTTGGTTCTGTAAAAGAACATAAACTTTTCACAACTATTCATTGAGTGAAGCCGGATTTTCCGGCTGAACCGATATTACCAGCCTCGACATTACTGAAGGGTCTCCCAAGCGACGCCAGCTAGTTTATATATATATAGAGAAAGATAACTTAATTATTTATCACTAAACCTAGGTAAAATTTTCCATCATGATCATAGATTTATTGGTGATCATGTTTTATAATTGTACTTGATCAAATCTAGTTTCTATGCACGTCGGTGGACATTCCATTAGCAAGAAAATATGCTTTTCGTTGAACCCACATGTTTATCCTTGCTCAAAATACAAATAACAATACATATAAAGTGGTTGTGATATATGATATTGTTTGAAAGTTCAATATTTTAGGTATAAAATGCTTATATAAAGAATCTGTTGCTGCATTGTCAATTGAGCTTAATTGTTGTAGAGCTGTTGTTTATCAAAAGTACCTTGTTACTCTTTCTAAGAAAAGCGTTTAATCACGTTACTACAAAAGTAGTACATGAGAAAATACAGAGAACAAATTCTGCAATCAAGCGTTTAGCTGTGACGTAATTTTAGACCTCAAAGAGATAAAATGTTTTGTTAATAGGTCAGTCAGGGGCTAATTTTTCTTTTTTAAGAAATGCATATTTAAACAATTGTCTTTTATGACGTCACGCTAACGTCTCGAAACTTCTTATCACACTCAATCCTGGGTGGTGTTTAAGTGTGTCACGTATAATGCTGGCACATCCAATAGTTTTGGAGAAATGAGACCACACACTTACTCAGACGAACAACGAGAATAGCACTTTATAGTACAGATGTGTATAAGTTTACCTAAGCGCATAAGTAAAAAAGTAAGCCCCAACACTATATTTTGCCAAAACGCAAATTAAAAAAGGAATGTAGCTATGCAAACCATTTTTCTCCAGAAACATTTTACAAAAAAATTTAACACTGGCAATTACAATAAAGATTTATTCAACCGCTTTGCAAAAAATTTTAGAAGTACGCAAACACTAATAGCAACTTCCTCAAAATTAACATAATGCAAGACACACGCTATACACATAAAATAATAAAGCGTTATCTTTTGTAACTTTTCATTAAGAAGCTATTAAATATTTTGGAAGTCTACCTTCAAATTTAAAGTTTGGGCTATTTTTTTCTTTTCAAAATCACTTTAAAACAAAATTTTCACTAAAAGGTTTATTGATTTATATTTTGACAAATATACAACATTTCCTCGAAAATTCAGCCGAATCTGAGCAGTATTTTTCAAGTAGTAGCAACTTTAATACCAATAACCACCACTTTGAGAAATTTGCTTTTGAAGTTTTACAATGAAAATATAAAAAAACATTAAAAATATAGTGCCCAGATGCAAGTTTTTAACAAATTTACATGGTAGTCTCTCATCATAACTGGAAACTTGTAGTAAACACAGTTCTGCTAAAACAACCAAAAAATGACGCTATTTATTTAAACTAATTGGAAAGTAGTTTAGTGTTAAAGTTTTTAAATATTTTCTTTAAAAAAAGTTTTTTTTGAAGAAGGTTGCAATACATGTGCTTTTGACTCAAAACAATACAAAATATTTAAAAAATGGCAAAATATTTAAAAAATCTATGATAAATTACGGTCAATGATTAATTGAAAACAAGAAATCCGTAAACGTAAATTTTTCAGTAGATGTTTGCGCTTACATGAGATCCATTTGATATAGATATTGCTGTATTGTATTGCTTTGTGCTGCGTCATGATTTGACTTTTACACTAGCTTGATGAGGCTCAATAAAGTAGAAACCGATCGCATGTCGTTGACGTACACGTTGTAATAAATTGTTGTGTTGTACAAAATGATGTTGGTGATTGTTTTTGATTTATTTTCTCTATTTGCAAAATGAGAATTACGAAAAATATTTAGGGAATTCTCAGTCGAGTCAAGTCTTTTGTTCTGGTATTGCGTCAGCGACCAGTAAAGTGATTTGCAGATCTACGTTACCTCTTACCTCATGACTCCAGGACGCTGATTTGTCGCAAGTCTATAGTTTAAAGTTGGCCAACAAGTGACTAAATAACTTTTGGGCTTAGAGAGAAACTTTTAAATAACGAAATGCGGCTTTACAAAGATCTATATTTCATTATATCAGAAATTCCAAAAGATTTAAAATTGATTTCTTTAAAACTACGGAAACAATGTTTGATTGCTTTTAAGTGGCAAAAATTTATGTTTTATCTCATTGAAAGGTATGGAATTTTTCTATTTCTTAGAAGTTGATTCCAAAGACTTTATGCTTCCTGTTGTTTTTGTTTTCTAACTCAAGGTTTGGTTGACATGGCAGTTTACTTGATGACCATTTGGATCTTTTCTTCCAGCCTTGAACAAGGGTAGCCAAACTGCGCCTTGCATTAGCTTCGAATCTTTTGACTGATGCTGTTTTTATGTACCACTGTACATCACTTGTAGCCTAAAAATGTAGGCTACAGCCTGTGGTTCATCACTCTAAATTTTTTGATCACCGGAAGGATGATATTTGTGAAGATCTTAAAAAAGCGTTTTTCCTCCTATTAGGAGATAGAAAAACATCGTTTTAGACTTAGCAAAGTATGATTTACAAAAAAAAGATAATTTCCGGCAATTTGCATGACAATATACTCTTTTATCGACTGGAAATAACAGAGAATAGTGTTGTCTCTCTTCCCGTTTAGGTTCTATTATTTTTGAATCTTTTGTGCTGCAAGTGTGGTCACCTCTGGACTAGAATATACGAGCATCTTTTTTTCGATTACCGTAAATCCACACCTCCATATTCCCATTTATCCGCATCTCCCAAATGTCGATATTGCCCTTAGCAGACAACAAATTAATGAAATATTGTCATGGCTAGAACGTTGGGTATCGCCGATAAGTCATTGTTAATCTGTTGCATCATAAATAAAATAAAGATTAGGGCAGTGAATAGAAGATGGTATAACCTGTGGCACTAGGCTATCACATTCTTAAAGATGTGTACGAGAGCAAACGTAATCCTTGAGCAATTTTAAAACTTATCATACTGCAAGCTTTTACACCGACTGTCAGAGAGAGTCCAGGAAAATTTTTTTTTAGAGAAGAATCAGTAAAATAGAGTAGAAAGTTAGAGCATGGTTGAAGCACGAAAATAGTGTATTTATTTTTTAGCATGTAAGTGTACTAATTACGATAACTTTCTCTGAAGTTGCATGATTTCTAGTAATATGGCTGACCCAAATAAATAAGGCTAGGCTCATGTTGTTATTTTTAGGCAGTAGCCATTTTGCCCTTAGAGGCTGCTTTTTCATAAGTTATTTGTGATTCGTCAATTTTAATGACTGATTAAAAAAATTTTACACCCCCAGTGTTCACTCCCCCACCCTGTACACTCCCTTTGAATTTACACACTACCCCATACATTCACGTACTGGGCCACCCCCCAGTGTACACTGTCTTTCTCTCAGTGCCCTGCCAGCCAAGATTCCAGCCCACCACCATTTTATTTCAGACTGGTGCGCTATTCATGCCCCACAGAGGCATCGACAGAAATCTAGCAATTATAGTAATATAAACACATGTGAATGATTACAGCAAAATAGTCTCCTAGGGTAAAATGCCATCGACCTCAAAATGCCACTTATTTTTAATTAGTTTTGAAGAAAACTTGGACAAAATAAAGTACTTAAAACATGTTTATGCCTAGTAGGCTTAGATATGTTGGTTTGGTCTCTATGTGTAATTTCCAAAGTAATAACAAATTACCCTTAACACTATTACGAGAATTGCCAAGCATTTGAAAAGCTATAAATATGCATAAGAATAGCACGAAGGAATAAGCGTTTTTTAAACAATTGCTTGTGGTGCTGCTATGGTTAGGCCTAAACAAGTTACTGCAATTTATTTTTTTAGAATCTGGCTTTTAATATATTCCGTGAAAACTTTCAGCTGCATTTTTATACTCAAGACCTTCTGAGTAATTATAAAAAACAAATTCTGCTAACAAACATTGATCATAACATCATTTTATCCTCCAAAGAGGTGGATTTTTTGCTACCAATTAGTTGGGTGCTGGCTTTGTTTTAGAATTAAGTTACTTTCACCATACAGAAACAGCAATTTCAGCAAATTTGTTTCTAATGTTAGCTGCACTGTATTGTCCTAATCCCATGACAACACTCACCTTGGAATGGTGATTAATTGTACTTAGCGTGGTATCCTGTTTTGGCAGAGTTTTATTTTAGAAACAGTTGTACACAAAATAGAGCTTTATGTATTTGATAGCAATGAAGTTTTTATATTTTATTAGAGAAAAATTCAATATGACAAGCAAGATTGCACTGATTTGGGCATGTCATGAGAAGAGATATGCAGTATGTTTGTTACAACGAGGTTTGAGTATACATTTACTAGAAAAAAGAAAGGTGATATGAATAATATATTGCTAAATTACAATATCTGAATATGGTGTGAAAAATAAGATATAAGGAAAATGAAACTGCTAGGAAAAGATATAAATAAAAGGCCAAGGTGGTGACAGTTGATCCGCTGTGTTGACTCATAACGGGAAAAGCTGAAAGAAGAAAAAGATTTATGCAAAATATCAATCAAAAAATTTTAATTTCATTGGTACTTTAAAATCTGAAATGACTTTATATTAGCTAATGTGCAGTCGCTCTATCAGCTTAGTAGTGATTATTAAATCAATAGTTTTAAGCTCATAGTTATTTTTTTGAGAATTTTTGACTAGAAATTGATTGATATGGTTATTGATTCCATTTGCTTTTTAAGGCCTGGTTCTCATCCCGACTCATCAAGGTTGACTAGTTCTTTTTAGCAACGTCTCCTTTTACTTTTATTTTGAACATTTTCTAGTTTCTTCATTAAGTATTATTCTTCACTATCTTCTCTCTTGTATTCTTTGGTTTTTCTCTTCTCACATTTTCATGAATTGTCTTCTCTAGCTCCCTGCTTACTCATCTCTTTGGTGCTACTATAGCGTGAGGTTTATCACACTATAGCGTGAGGTTTATCACACTATAGCGTGAGATCTACCTCCGGTTACTACTATTGCATGAGGTCTACCACTGAATTATTTATCCCTCACCCCTCTTTAGCTATACACTTACTACTATTGCTATAATAATTCTAAACACCACACATACATTCCACACACAAAGATAAATTTATTCTAACGATACACACTTTGTACATCTTCTAAGAATGACACAAATAAATCATTGGTTAGGGTTAAGGCAGTGGTTTTAACCCTAACCCAAATCTCATGCGGTTTGCACCTTGGTAAGTGCGAGTCAAGCAGTTAACCTCACCCTGCATCTCGGTAGGTGACTTATGTCGGTAGACCATAGTAGCACCTCACACTATAGTAGCACCATCTCTTCTCACATTTCTAATGGTTACGTTTGGCTAATATTCACTATCTTCATTGCCCAACATTCTGCCCCATAGCACTTCTGGGTGGTATCAAACAGGCATAGCAAGTATAGTGCAGGCATAGTTGGCAATGCACAGGTTTAATGGGCTTACCACAGCCACAGTAAGCTTATCATTTTTAGTATATGCATAATAGACATAGTACATGCATAGTACTAGCATAATACAAGGATAGAAGGCATAGTATATGAATAGTAATCATAATGCAGGCATAGCCAGTGTAGCAGGCATTGGCACCATACTTAAAAAAGCTTGTGCTGTGCTTACTATGCCTGCACTATTCTTACAATGCCTGTTCTACTCCTATTATGCTAGGTATGCTTGTATGATGACTACAATGCCTGTACTGTACCTACTGTGTCTACTACTTCTGTACTTGCCTACAATGTCTGTACTATGCCTACTATGTTTGTACTATGCCTGTCCTACACTTACTGTGTTTGTGCTATGCTTGTTTTGGTGTAATTGTATAAGATCACACTTCTCACACATGTAACGTTTAATTTATCTTTTGGTCTGTGAGGGGACATTTTGCCACTAAGTGCACTAGACAATTTATTTAACTTATCGGTAATCCAGCTTGCACTTATACTTGACGTCACAACCTTGCTAGTGTTGTCACATCTCCCAAGAATGTCTGCGTGATAACAAAACTAATAATTTTAATCTCATCCCATCCAAATTTGACATATTTTTCATCTATCATTGCTATGATCTCTAGATCTGTTGAACTTGTCATTTTTTCACTCATCAACTTTCGTTTGATAGTTAAAACACTTTTTGTGTATTCAATATTTGCACATTTGACATTATGCATAGTTTCTCATCACTCTCTTCCCACATATTCCACATGGACCAACAGCAGCATTATTGGCTACCCATGTAGATAATTTTGTTTTACTTTTCATTTCTTTAGTTTTCATAGCATTTACTCTTAGCTTCTTGCTTTTCAATGCTTTTTTACATTCAAGATACACTCAACCCTCATTTATTCAAACCTAGTTGATTCAGCTTCAGGTTTATTTTGACAGTGGCTGTCAATCAAAGTAATTAACTATATTTCTCCAGTTTGCCATTTTCTGTCCCCAGCCCTCACCACAAAGTAAGAGTTTTCTTGGTCCTCTAAATACATTGGGCGTATAGTTAAGAAAACCAAAACTATAGTTTAGCTGATTAGATATAACAGGCATTTTTGTTTGTCAAGTATATTGATATCAAAAACAGATACTGTAATTCTGTCAATTTTGTTGTTAAACTTGATGGTTTGCTTCCGTAAGTAACTGGGGAGCTACCTAACAATACAGTGCATTGTATGACCAGTGTAACATATAAACTATTAAACATAAAAATGTCAAGACAACCTATACCATAAAACACTAAAAATTATTACTAACGACACAGGCAATCACGTAACAGCAAAAACACTATTACATCATAGAAACAGGGTTGGGTACAAGAGCAACATGCTGTAAAATACGTAAGACATCATTTATTGGCAGTAAACGCATTACAAACAACAGGAAAATTTGCACCATCATTATGATCAATCACATTTAGTGAACAAGCCTTTAGGTTTATCAAATAACTTTTTGGAACCCGAGGCCTTTAAGCAAATGACTCTGATTTCAGTATTTTGACGTTAACCTAATCTATTCAATAATTGCAATCAATAACATGTTCACTAACCTTGCATAACGTTATCTTTTTAATAGTATAAAGTTTGGCTAGGTGGGCGTTATTTCTCTGAAGGCCTTGCACTGATCACGATGGAATTTAATAACCGATTGTGAGGAACTTTGGTTTGTAAAAAGATGGTTTTCAATTCTTGCGACAAGTGGACTAGTCATAATAGTGATGTATGACATGCTCTTGTCACAAGAGCTGTATACTGGTGGGCAACATTCGAATAGAAAAGAGCGGGTGGAGGATATTAAAGGTTAAAATACGAAATTTATAAGTTTGCTAGGCAATTTTTATATCAGTGCCTAGGCTGTCACACCACAATGCAGCAATGCGTTTGGCAAATTTAATAGAAGCAGTACCAATATATGGTAGAGTTAGGTATGAATTTAAGTTGGGAGCTTTTCTTTTTGAATTAAAAACCCTCTTTCTACAAGCCAAAGTTCCTCTCACTCATCTATCAAATCCCATCGTGACCAGTGTAGAACCTGCAAAGAAACAATGCCAGCATAGGAAATCCTAGCGTTATTTAGAACTAGCCGGCTTTGCCGGCGTTTCTGGTGTCGCCCGGCAGAGCCCCCATCAGTAAGGTCGTGGTTAAGCACTTCTGTTCAACTGGTTGCGCAACCTGCACCCATCCGGTTCTTTTGAGAACAATAACTAAAAGTTAATGAATTTTATGCCCTTTCATAATTCCTGTACACGTAATGGTAATCATCTTATTTTCTTTGTCAAGATTATTAATGCTCACAAAGAAAGAATGTTGCCACAAACTATTATTAACACTTTTAAAAAGTGTGAGGGGTGAGGGATTGAAACACAGCCAAAAATGTTGGTGGTAATCAAATCAAATGGTTGTTTGCACAATACAGTAATAAACTATTTAGTGGTAAGCCAATCGCTATTTTGCGATTGGTGCGGACCCATTTATATTTATATTTGTGTTATTAATTTCTTTGGCTGCGCTATTTGCCTTGTTTCCGGCAAAGTGACAAAAGCGGCTATGCCTTCCCCAACGTCATTTACCATATTTTTGTTAAAGTTCATCACCCCAAGTTATTTTCAAACAACTATTTTCTCTGAATTCAGTTTTACTAATTGTGAGGTTTATGGTTTTATACTTCGATTTTTTCTTAGACTTGGGATGTTATTACATTGCTACACGATATAGATGTCTATTCCTTAACAGGCAGCGCATTAGCAAGAGAAAGAATTTTTGTTTTAAAATATATATCGGTGTCGCCCAGAGAGGAGGGGGGGGGGACATTAGAAACGTCGGGATTGAGAATGTCGATTCAGCCGTCAAGCCCGTTTCACCCTTCGAGCACTTGCGTAAACAATAACGAAAATTTTGTTTTTTCTGAAATTATGGTTTTCACGACTTGGTGCGCACCTTTTCCTAATAGAATTTCTCATTTCAAGCTATGCCTTAGGTCTATGTGCTCTGTTCATTGCTTACGTGAACCAAAGTGGAACCTTGCGTTTCCCATAGCTTGGAAGTAGGGAGCACATTTCTGATATTAGACTCCCTAGAAGCAAAACAGCAAAAATGTCTTTTGTGTGATGCAATTTCACACAGGTACGTTTTTTTTTTTCTTGATTTCTCCATAAACTTTCTCAAGTCCTTGCTGGCTATGCACTATGTTGCATGTTCTTTCTCTCTGCTTGGCGTGCTAAGGAGAGTTAAGAGAGTTCTTGATTTTTCCCAAATTTTTAGGTTTGATCCCGTAGCTCTATGAAGCTATTATTAAGCAAAATATCAATTATATCTTCCGTGTGGTGCGATTTGATACAGCGACATTGTTTTCTTTTGATTTCCCCTCAAACTTTCTCAGGTATCTCCTAGCTAAGCATTATGTTGCATGTTCGTTTTTTCTTGCTTATGCATGATCAGAGAAGTTAAAAGAGTCCTTGCTTTTTCCAAAGTTTTTAGGTTTAATCCCGGTAGCTCTATTAAGGTATCATCAAGCAAAATAGAAAAAGTGTTTTCTCTAAGTATGGTGCGATTTTACCTGGCAGATCATACCATCATCTGCGCCCATTTAATGCGTATCAATTAATGCAGCTGTGCCGACTTCACCGTACGAAGATTTATGAGAACAGCAACAAAAAGTTGCAGAAAATATAGGCCATAGCTTCTGTACATGTAATGGTAATCATGTTGGTCTATGAATCACGACTCTTAATACTCAAAAAAAAGAACAATGTCACAAATTATCAGTCGTACTTTTTGAAGCTATTGGAAAAGAGCGAAACATAGTCAAAAATGATGGCTGCGCCCAAATGGTGGTTATTTTGACAATTAAAGAAATACGGTATGTAGTTGGAGGCCGATTTTGGGCTCCCTTACGTATTGACATTTGTGATATTAAGTTCTTTGGCTTGGCTATATCCTTTAGTTTGGCCATAGCATGAAAAGGGGTGATGCATTTCCCCAAAGCCATATAACCTATTCCAATAGGCGCTTATTGAGCAATTTTTAAACAAAAACGTTTTTTCTAAATCCAGTTTTACAAATTGATGCTATTATTGTTTTATTTTGATTTTATTTAAACTTGGAATCGTATTACATTTAACTTTGCCCTTAATCCGGACCTCCCTACTGTTAAATAAAGATCGGTGTTTCGTACCGATACAAAGAGCCTATCAGTTGCAAATATCAGTAATGGACTTTACTGTTTATGTTTGTTATCAAAATTTTAGTGGATAATTTTGCCGCTTTCTGCTGTTCTCACCATATAATGGTAAGCATTGTGATGACATTTAAGATAATGACGGAAAAGTGCTTTGTAAAAGGATTTAAAACAGAAGAAAAATGCATGCTTTAAAAATAATACATGACAAAAGATTTATTTCTTGAATGTTTTTGATTTTTTTAAATGTATTTTTGATCGATGATTTCAGAAATAGTATCAGTTTATTTTTATCATTGGAACTCTTTGACTTAACTGCAATTATATTATTGCTAGTTTAGTCATTACTACGCTACTAGAGGAATTCTTTATGCACAATACAACGATTTCTTTTTTAGCAATTCAACTGCTGGGATGTCATAAATATTTTTATTGGTTGCCAATTGAAATACGCAGCAAATGTTTAAGTTTTATGGATGTGATTAGTTTTTCGTCGTCTGTGTGATGCAAAATAAATAGCCGTAAACACAAGCTGTTAAGCATATACAAATTTTTTGAGTAAACTATATCGCTGCTGGATCTACACCTGAACACAAAACTACTCCAGTTAAGCCTTTCATAATCAGATTTTTCATTTATGCAAGGGCAGACAAAAAAGCAACACCATTTACTCAAAAATCTTGTGTGTGTTTTATAGTTTGTGCTTGTAGCTAATTACCGCTCATTACACAGGCGAAGAAAACCAATCCCATCCATAAAAGTTTTGCTCAAACGAAAAATTTGTAACTTACTGCAATTGACAACTAATGAAGAGTGTTATGACGTCACAGCAGTTGAGTTGTTACAAAAAACATCGTTTTATTGGGAATAAACAAATGTGCTTGTAGCGCAACAATAACTAAACTTCAAATATTAAAATCGCAATCAAGTCAAAGAGTCCTATGATCGAAAAAACGGATACTGTTATTGGGCTCAGCGCGTATCTGATATTGCTAGAAACCAATGCTTTTATTTAACAAACATAGAAAACATTTTATTTTGTTGCACAGTGAATTGCTCGTTGCACCTTGATACAGCGTAAAATGCTATACAATTACATTTTTCAAAAATTAACGTTACTCGGAATGCAATCGATTAAAAGCAACATTTTGGGCAGGTGTGCATAGCCCCTTTATTTCTCCCAAGTAGATCGCGTGCTGGCAACGTCTGATTTGACCCTATTTTCCCCAAAGGCTTTCTTAAACTAAACAGAATTTTATCTGTTAAATTTAGCAAGTGCTTGAAAGCATATCAAGGTTGTGGTAGGGCGCCAAGGTAATTGATATGTGGTTTCGGGATTAGGACATTAAATGTTAAGACCGGTACCTAAGACTTTTTTGAAAGTGTAGGCCCATGGTTCTCAACCTATGGGTCGCGACCCAAAGTTGGGTCGCCTAAAAATTATTTTGGGTCGCTTGTTTTTTTGTAAACATCTACAAGGAGTGAAACTTGTAGAAAGCAATAATAAATTAAACGCAGCACCGCTTCATAGAAGTCAACCTATGTTGCATTTTGGTAAACGAAAAACTCCTGCAGTGAAATTTTGAGCCGCTGGAGACCGCAAAGTTGGAAAATGCTTTGAAGTACAGTAGTAAACGATATAGCACTTTTGTTAGCATACAACTACCGCTGTGAAGAATTTTTGTATGCGTGGAAACTGGAAATCCTATGTCAGACTACGTCAGGTCATACTTGGTAACGATATTGAAAGCTAAATAGCCAATAGTTTGAGTATAGTTCCAGCAGTTTTTATGTTTTTGAGCATGAATAATCGTTGTCATTAATAATGGCAAAATTTTAGACTTTTTTTTGTTGCTTAATTTTAGACTTACAATAATGGCAAAACGACCGTATGGTGAAGCTTTTTTAAAACTAGGTTTTACGGAATTGGATGGTAAACCGAAATGTGTAGTATGTCTGAAAGTTCTCTCTGCAGAATCAATGAAGAAAAATAAATTGAAACGCCATTTAGAGACAAATCATCCAAATTGTTTAGACAAGCCTGTTGAATTTTTTGAGCGCAAGTTAAATTCAATTCAAGGACAGAGAAATATAATGACAAAATTCGCAACAGAAAATAAATTAGCTGTCTACTCTTCGTACGTTGCTTCCTATCAAATTGCAAAGCAGAAAAAAGGTCATACTATTGGTGAGGATTTGTTAATGCCGGTTATGAAAGAAGTTGTAAAAATAATGATTGGTGAGAAAGAAAGTAAAAAACTGAATGCAATTTCCTTGTCAAACAGCACGGTGAAAAGACGCATAACAGACATGTCTGATGATGTTCTTGAACAGATTCTAACTCATGTAAAAGCGTCTTCATTTTACTCCATCCAGTTGGATGAATCCACAGATATTGCAGGTCTGCCCCAGCTTTCCGTTCTTATTCGCTACATCAACAATGGTGCTGTATCAGAAGATTTGTTATTTTGCAAAGCATTGAAATTACACACAAAGGGCGAAGACATTTTTCAATGCTTGAATGATTTTTTCACAGAACACTCCATTCCTTGGGAGAAATGTGCTGGAATTTGCACTGATGGTGCAGCAGCATGTACTGGTTTCAAGTCTGGAGTTGTAAAACACATTAAAGACAAAGCGCCAGATGCTGAATGGACACATTGTTTTCTCCACAGAGAGGCTCTTTGCGTAAAAAAAATGTCACAAGAACTGCACGAAGTATTAAATTCTGTTGTAAAATGTGTGAACTTGATTAAAGCAAGGCCGTTAAATCAGCGTATATTTTCGTGCCTTTGCTCTGACATGGATGCTGATCATAAAGCACTGCTTTTGCACTCAGAAGTACGATGGTTATCACGAGGTCGTGTGCTGAAACGTGTTTGTGATCTGCGAGATGAAATTGTTATCTTTTTGAGGCAACAGCATTTTACGGAATTAGCTAAAAAGTTTAGTCGAGAAGATTTCAATGCAAAGATTGCTTATCTTGCCGATATATTTGACTCTTTGAACTGTCTGAATTTATCAATGCAAGGTGTTGGATTTACAGTAATTGATCATGCTGCTAAAGTTGCTGTTTACTACAAAAAACTCATTCTCTGGAAAAGCTACGCAGCTCGAAATCAGTACGATATGTTCGCAAAACTAACAAAGTATGTTTGCGGCAAAGAAATTGATATTAAGCAAACCATAATAGGACACCTGAACCAGCTTGCCGAAAAGTTTGTAGATTACTATGGTGATGATTTGTGGCCTACTAATGAAAACGATTGGATAATTGATCCATTTGCTGGCACAGATCTGCTTCAATTTCCCCTCCTTGTTGCTGAAGAATTTATGGATATGACGGCAGAACCAACAAATCGTATTTCTTTTGCGTCCTTCAGAGAAAAGCACCCGAAAGATTCTGTAAGCATCCACTTTTGGGCTTCCATATGCAAATCGTACCCAACAGTTTCTAGGTTTGTTATAAAAAAACTGATTCCATTTGCGACAACTTGGCTTTGTGAGGCTGGATTTAGCGCAATGTGTATATTTAAAACCAAGCATAGAAATAGGTTGGAAGTTGAAGGTGACTTGCGGTTGTGCTTAAGTACAGTATCACCACGATTTCAAAAGCTCACTGACGGAAAGCAAGCACAGATTTCTCATTGGTGTAATTTTCGAGTGACTTCATAAATGTATGTTCAGTGAAAAGTTGTTTATATTGTTTTCAACACAGTTTTGTCATCAAAAAAAGTGTTTTCTACATAACTTTTAACTTAGCTATGCATCAGGATATACATGGGGGTAAATATAACGTTGTGGGGGGGGGGGAGGGGGCATTTTTCAAAATGCAACTTTTGATATTGAAATATTTTTACTTACTCAAAATTTGACACTGATTTAGGTACATTCATGGGTTGGGATATCGATTTCCGAACTCAGCTCAAAATTTTGGTATAGTGAATTTTTTCCAATGTGAGGTCACAAGACATTGAAAATGCCCACCCACAACGTTATATTTACCTACATGGGTCGTAAAATTTTACACATTAGACTTTTTCTATAAATTGGGTCGCTTCGAAAAAAGGTTGAGAACCACTGGTGTAGGCGAATTATTATGAGCTAACATCTTTGACTGCCCGCATGTTGCTTGGTCCTGGCATGACCGCAGCCATGCAAAGAACAAACTAACCCGAAACGAAGCATTCCCTGTTAATTAATTAATTTACAGTTTGCAGATGTGTCCACTTTCCTAACAGAGTTACTCTCAAAATGAACATGGCACCCCCAGAAGGCTGCAATCAAACTGTAGATCTGTATATTGGCTGCTTTAGAAAAAACGCACAAAATGAACTCATAAAATTTTCAAAGAAAAAAAGCACCACAAATCTCTCCCTCGATGAAAAATTAGCTGTTAACGCAATGCAATGTAATGAAACTATCATTATCAAACCTGCAAATAAGGGCGGAGCCATTGTAATAACGAATGAGAAGGATTACATCAAAGAGCCAGAAAGGCAACTTCACGATGAACAATATTACGCAAAATTCACGCAAGAACCATCAAATGCCTTTAAAAGAGACTTAAAATGCTTGTTGAGTCATTCATTGAAGTTGATCAATAACAGATGATAAAAGTGATTCTACAAAGTCCACAACCAGGAAAATTTTACCTCCTACCCAAGATACACAAGCCCAACAATTTGGGACGCCCAGTTGTTTCTAACAAACTGACTCTCACTGAAAAAATTTCACAATACGTCAAATTCTATTTGAAACCATATGTCCAAAATGCGAATAGCTTTATCCAAGACACCACCGATTTTTTGAACAAGCAAAAAAGTGTTTCAAACCTGCCCAGCAACACTATGTTGGTAACTTTGGATGTCTGTTCTCTGTATTCCAACATCGCACATTCCAATGGCCAGTCGGCGTTAAAGAACAGATTTCCCAATAACCAAACAACTTCAATAATTCTCCAACTCACCATATTCATTCTATAACATAATCACTTCAAATTCCAACACGAATATTATCTATAGAAAAAAGGAACAGCAATGGACACTCTTATGGCACCTGTCACTTTTGCGTTGTAGGAAGAGTTTTTGTATATAGTTTATGTAATTTGTCGTTTTGTTCTGCCGTGATTATTTTAATTGTAAATCTGAATTTGTTAGCCCAAACTTGGTTTTATATCTCGGCTGTTTTCGAAAAAGACCTTTTTTTCTTTCTCATTTACATTTGTAAGTCACACGCCTCTTCTTACGTCACAATGGTTGACCCCGTGACTTAGTTCCAGTGTATTCTAGTGAATCTTGGTTCTCAAAGATTTTTTTTCTTTTTTATTGCCGATTACATAATTTATTGATGCTGTTTTTTTCTGAGTTACGTGATGTTGTAGCATTTTCTCGAAACTCGTCTTAGTATATATAAGGCAGCGAGATTTTTATGATTTAGAGAGTGGCATAGAGCGAGATAGTAGAGTGTAGTAAAAAGGAGTTGTTCTGTGGTGATTGTTGTGACAGGAAGCAAGCGATTATTTTGGTGGTTTTAGTTTTGGTTAGTCTCTAATATTTATATACTGAAGTTCTTTAGTTTCTGTGTTTGACAAGCGAAGGAATTCGAAGTTTTAAAGTGGTTTGTGAATATATTTGTTTTGTTCTTGATCGAGAAGTGCGTGGGTTAAAGTATCTTAGTGAAAGCCAATCTTTTCCTAGCTATTATGTTGCGACCAGACTTAATTATTCAAGCAATACTACAAGTCGCTTCAATTTTAAGAAGTAAATTAAAGTTGAAATAGAGTCTTAAAATATCTATTGCACGCGACATCACCTCAATACACAAATATTTTCATTGCTCACTTGGAAGAAAAGATTCTGGAAAAATCAATCTAAAAACCAATTCTTTATATTCACTATATTGATGATATTTTCATGCTTTGGACCCATGGCGAAACAGCACTTCATACTTTCCGTTCATAATTCATTTTAACTGACTCCAATATCCAATTTACAATGAATTTTGCTACGGATAAAATCAATTTTCTATATACTACCATCAAGTTCAAAGGCAACAAGCTGGTCACCACACTTTACCAAAAACCCACCTACAGACACAACTACATACACCTTAAAAGCTCTCATCGACATCATATCTTTAATTCGATTATTTTTTGTCTAGCATTGTGATACAACCGCATTTGCTTGCATCGAAATGACCATGAGTTTCATTACATTCAACTTCAAAATGACTTTCAGAAATTGGACTACATACCGAATCAGTACACAAGCAGATTAACAGAGCTCGATCCATTCCCAGAGATTCATTACTTCAATACAAACCCAAGTCTAAAAAAACAAACTTCTTTAATCTTAAACTACAGTCAACTTTGGATATAAGAGATTCAGATATAAGGGATTTTCGCTTATAAGGGACTACGCAAAAGGTCCTAAATGATTTTCAATATAAACTAATAAGTCGGTTATAAGAGAATTCGGTTATAAGAGATTGATTAAGATGGTCCCGGCGGATCTCTTATATCCGAAGTTGACTGTATTACCTACTGATTAGATTTGTAATTCCGATTGACAAAAGACTACAATCTATTCTAAAGAGTGATTCTCAATTACAACATCTTTTTCCTGTTTGCCTCTTAATTGCTTCCCGAAAACCACCCGACTTCAAACGTATAGTCACCTCCAACAAAAACCCTCAACCTCATCCTGGTACTTTTTTGCAATACTCCCAGATGCCAGCTTTGCTTACACATCAGAACAGATAACATTGTTACAGGACCTAACAATTACAAATTTTCGATCCGAGAAAGATTTACATGTACTTTGTCTAATATTGCGTTTACTTTGTCCCGAAGCTATACAGTATATACGTATATCGGAGAAACTGGAAATAGAAACTGAAGAAACGGACACAAAAGTGGTATCCGCAAAAATAAAAACAAACCCGTTACTAAGCATTTTAATCTTAGCATTCTGTCAGTCATCTGCAAGTATCAATACTAAAACCAATGAATTCGAACCGGAGACAACGACAATTTGAAGAACAAAAGCTCATATCCAAATTCAACGGAAAACTCGGGCTTTTTATCACATTACGTGAAAAAATAATAATTGGCCTCTTGCTACTTCTTTCTTACGTAGTTGTTTCTTCAGTTATTTCCTCCTCCATTTCCTATTTATCTACTTTCTTTTTAATGTTTGTACCCTACTATTTTTAAATTTTTTTCCGCTTTTTATCCTATTTCCGCTTTTTTTTTTATTCAATTTTTTATTATCTCCGGTCCTTTACTTATTGGTTTGTGATGTCAAAGTGCGTATACTTTACGTTTTATTTGTTGCCATAGTTATTCGTATTAATTTCAGTTCATTTATTAGTCTCAAATTATTTTACCTGATGAAGTGAACATTTGCTCCCAAGAGCTTGGAATAATAAATATTTAAGTCGATTACAAGTGTCATTTGTGAATTTTTCTTTTCACAGTTAAGTTATTGCAATAGCAAGCCTTCTATTAATAACGTCGAGGTTAAGAATATCGAATCATCTGGCTGCATCAGCCCCAGCCAACTGCAAAAAAAATTGCTGCCACATTTAGATGATATGTAGCTCGACAGCAATATTTTATTGCTAATGATTAAACAGGACCGTCATTATTACCCCTCCTTTTTTTGGCGATCACCCAGTGTTTTGTTGGAGCTGGCTACATATTAAAATTTGTAGAGACTTCATTTTTTAATGAATCGGTTTAAATATTTTGATGGATATTGTCATAGATCCATGCTATCCAAAAAGTATAGACAAAATGTACCAAAGGACTTGGTTTTTTTTAGAAATTGCAATTATGTGAAATGCTGGCATCAAAATTTTGTGTGTTTTTGACCTGTAGACTACATTTCATAAACGTTTAGAGGCTTCATTTTTTGATGAATCTTTCGGAAAACGTAGTGAGATAATGCCAAAGAACAATGCTGGTGAGTAAAAGTAGTCAAAATATACCAAAGACCTAACTTTGTCTAACAATTTCAAGTTTGTTAGGTCAAGTGGAATAATCGCACAACAAAAATAGAACATAATGTACGGTAAGCGATTTGTAATCAGCCATTAATAAACTAATCGTTAGCCCTAATTAGTTAGAGTCACATATTTCATGGAAAGCCAATTTCCTAAGTTTTAAAACAACGCTAACCCTTAGTACCTTACTATAACTATTATGTATTTACCTGGCATTACTCAGCTTACCACTTTTTGAGAGGGGTGGAAAGTTGAACCACCAGTAGTAAAGTTCAACTTTTTAGAATAAAAAGTAATACGAAAGATACATATTACATACTATAAGAATTTACTTAAAATATCCTTTAATTTGATGAAAAAAGTTTGAAAATTGTTTGAGAAATGAGGTCGCAAATCAGTTTCTAAATAAGTGGATTTTGTAAAAATGTTGCAATTTTTGAAAAACTCCACATATCAATATTATGGTCTGCGGTGGCGAAATACTTGTGTTAGTCGTACGAGACATATTATGACATCATAGAGCGAGTGGTAAACGTGCAAAAGAGAAAGAAAAGCATGCTTAGAAGGCTTAAAATGCTTAAAGAATTGCTCGTAGCATTGTCAAATGAGCCTAAATTGTTATACAGTTGATTTCATCGAAATCTCTTTATTAATATCTCCTGAAACAGCTTTTAATCGCATTTCTACAACCAGTAGTATTTAAGAAAACAGATAACAAATTGTGCAATCAAGCGTTCATTGTGACGTCATCTTACACCTCAAATGAATGAAATTTGATGTAAAGTGATTGGTTAGGTGCTAGCTTTTGTTTGAGCACAAAACAGTTTTGCTTTGTCACGAAATGTAAATTAAAAATATTTATGTTTAATTATGACGTCATAATGACATCACAAATAAAGATAATCCTCATGACATTCACCTTGTGATGGTGATCAATCGTGCTAAGTTTGATGTGTGTATGCTTAGTAATTTTGGGGGAGTAAAAGCGCACGTAAGTACACACGTACGGATAGAATTGTGCTTTATATATTAGAAGTGCCGCTTTAACACCGAAAACGAGCTAATGGAAATGTTGCTAATCAAACACTTTAAACTGTCTGTTATTATAAAACCGGTTGCTCGCATGGATGAAGGTCAATTCTGTACGTGTTTCAAAGAAAGATGCAGTGTTGAAACGATACTAATTACCGTTATGCAGGTACAGCTCTTTAAAATTAAAATATCTTGAAGAATTTAAGATTTGTATTTAGGCATGCTCAGACAAAGTCGCGGAGAGGACGAAAAGCTATGGCGTTTATTTTTGTTCTGTGTTAGCATTCTTTTTAGTTAAAAATTTTTATGTTGAATGAAGTAATGTTGATCATTTTTGTCTGGCTAAACAATAACCCTGGTTTAGAGTAGTAGTAATGCTTTCCAATGCAGCTATCTGCCTAAAATTGTAATTTGTAAAATTGCAGAGTTACGCTACACAAAACAAACTTATTCATAATTCATTTATAGCATTTAAAATACTTTGGCAGACTGCTTAGTAAATAATTGTTGTTATGTCTGAACCGCGAGATGATGGAAGTTTGATTAAAGCTGCTAGTGATGAACAAGGGTGAGAAATTACTTTAATATTCCTTGCATGATAACAACTAAGTTATTTGTAATGCTGCATTTACTCTTTTAATTCGTTTGTTGTTGTTGTTGTTGTTGTTTACCCGACCCCTTCCGAGGGATGGGGGCATGGCGGAAGACCATGGAGCCCCAGAAGCCGGGCAACTCCCCAGGGTCTGGACCAGAGGTCATAAAGAGACAGAGAGTCGCCAAAGAGTGAGCGGCGCAAAGAGTCCGTAGCTGGACAGTGCAGAATGAGATGAGAGATGTCCTGGGACGAGTGTCCACAGGCGCTGCAAGAAGGATTCTCGATTCTGCCAATCCTGGAGAGATAGGAACCTAAAAGAAGGCTGTGTCCATTGCAGCGAAGACGAGAGAGGACACAGCGAGCCTGACGAGGGAGCACAAGTTCCTCAGTGGAAATTGAGGGAACCTGTGTGTCAAAATACTTTGAAGAGACAGTACGCCTCCAGTCCGAGATAAGACAAGAGTGGATACGAGAGATAAGAGGAGAGAGACTACAAGGGATTGCGGAGGGCGCAAGCAGCGCTCCCCGTCTGGCAAGCTCATCAGCTGTGTCGTTCCCCGGGAGAAACGAGTGTCCGGGGACCCATTGTAGCCTGATAGAACAGGAGGAGAAGAAGGACAGTTCCTGCCAGATCTGCCACAGAGTTTGAGATAACAGGAAAGGTGGAGGAGAGGACAGGGTGGCGAGGACAGAACGAGAGTCAGACAGGAGAAGAAGAGAAGAAAAATGGCAGACTTTATGGTGTTGCCGAGACCAGCAAAGAGCGTGCAGAATGGCGCAGGCTTCAGCGGAAAAACTGGAACAAACTGGGCCTGCCGAAAAGGAAAGAGTGGCCTCAGTGCCACAGAGAGAGCAGTTGGCAAGAACGCCGGAGCCGCCTTTGCCAAAAGGAAAAGGAACAGAGCCGTCTGTCCAGAGTACCAGATCATGAGGAGGGAGAGAGTCAAGGTGGGCGAGAGCCGCACCTTGGCGAGAAAGAGGGGGATCAGAGCGAGAGCATGGAGTGGAAAGAGTGGACTCCACCGTGAACGAGGGAAGATTCCAAGGAGGACAGGGACGGCAAGCAACAAGAGCCTCCCTAGAACAAGTAGAAGAAAGCATGAGCGGGTGAGTGGACGCAAAAGCTCTCCAGGACGATCTGCAGAGTCTTGGTTTCACCCCTAGTCTGGCCAAACCTGAGATGGGAAAGGAGGTTGGGAGACGAAGAGCCCGCTCATGAGAAAAAAGAGTGAAATGAGTCAGAGTGACTCGTAGGGGAGGTCAAGAAGCCTCGGTGAGTAGTAGAGGGATAGGGGACGACGAGAGGCAGCCGGTGATGGCGCGACTGGCCGCTCGGTGAAGGCGTTCCAATTTGGTGATATTGGTAGCGCTTAGGAAAGGAAACCATCCGGGTGAAGCGTAAGTGAGAAGGGACCGAAGAAAAGATTTATACAGAACAGAGAGGGACTCCTTAGAGGGGCCCCAAGAGGAAGCAGAGATACAATGTAAGGCCTTGAGATGTGGGAAAAATTTGGCCTTCAGCGAAGATACATGCCTAGAAAAGGAAAGAGTGCGGTCGAAGGTGACCCCGAGAAAAGTTGGGGTGGGATTAAAATGGAGGCGGGAGCCGAGTAGGAGGAGGTTGGGCTGGAGGTTAGCCTGGTGGGGATCCACTGAAAAGAAGGAGGCCTCACATTTGCTCGGATTGAGAGGAAGGCACCAGTACTCAGACCAGCGCTCCAATCGAAACAGAGCTCCTTGTGTGGCCTCCACTGCAGTGGGGACCGAGCGGGAGGAGGACCAAATGGCCAGATCGTCAGCGTAAAGAGAGCAGCTGACGGAAGAAGGCAGAGAAGCCAGAAGATCATTGATGAAGAGGGAGAAAAGTACAGGGCCAAGAATGGATCCTTGCGGAACACCTCGACGGACTCGAAAGAAACGGCTTTTGTGATTTTGGAAAACCACTGAAGCGCTCCTGTCAGAAAGGAAAGATTGAGTCCAACGAGCAAAGCAAGGAGAGAGGCCAGCCGAAATAAGTTTGTGGAAAAGGGCGGGGTGCCAGACAGAGTCAAAAGCTTTAGAGAAATCGATAGTAGACAGGATCGTCCGAGAGCCCGGCCTGGGTTTGTTAAACCCATCCGAAATGGACTGAGAAAGGTACAGAATTTGATCAAGTGTAGACCGTCCAGGGCGGAAACCGGCCTGGCGGGGAGAAAGAATGAAATTAGATTCCAGAAAAAAGAGAAGACGGGATAGTATGATGCGTTCAAAAAGCTTTGATACGCAGGAGGTGAGAGAGATAGGCCGGAAGGAAGCAGGAGAGTCGAGAGGTTTTCCCATCTTATGTATGGGAATAATAGAAGATGTCTTCCAGATGGAAGGAAAGGAATGTGAAGACCAAGAAAGATTGAAGATGTGAAGAAGAAAATCCATGCCAGAGCGAGGAAGATGCTTTAGCATGGGATAGGCAACTTTGTCTGGACCAGTGGCAGTGGATGTCGAGAGGTTGGAGGCAGCCGCAAGAAATTCAGCGGGAGAGAAGTGAGAGCAAAAGGACGAGTCAGACCCCACAGAGCACGTAGCTCGGTGGAGCTCAGTGAGGTAGCCTCTGGCTCTGCTGCGCAGGTTCTTTGGCTGAGACACGGAAAAGTGAGACCTCAGGTAAGCGGCATAGACCGAAGCCGATTCCCTGGGAGAGGAACAGTTAGGAAAGTTAGGAGAGGAAGAAGACGAGGAAGGAGAGCCAGCAATAGAGCGAAGAAGAGAGTGCACAGATTTAGGATTAGATTTAGGTGAAAGAGAAGTGCAGGTCGTCTGCCATGCCTCAGCCTTGGCCTTGGCAATGACTGACGAGGCACGTCGAGAGGCGGAGATGTAAGCCTGGCGATCTTCATCACTTCTGTGAGCAGTAGCGAAAGCTCTGCGTCTTTAACCAACCGCTTGGTCCACCTCAGCAGACCACCAGGCTTTAGGAGGGCGTTTGATGCGGTCGAAAGGAATGGAAGATTTGGCCGCATTCATTGCCAGAGAGGTAAAGAGAGCAGCTGAAGAGGAAAGAGAAAGAGACGAGTATTCCTCTGCAGTAGGACAGTGAGAGTCAAAGTAGGAGGCAAAGTCACCCCAGCGAGCTTTCTGAAAATTGAAGGAAGGGGGGCGCTCGTTGGGGTGAAAGACCGGAGAAAGAGGGATAGATAGAAGAATTGGTAGGTGGTCAGAACGCAGGTCCTGAAGCACCTCCCAGGAGCAAGAAAAAGCAAGAGTAGAAGGAGCAAAAGAGATGTCAGGAGAGGAGCGACTGCCGGAGGAGCGATGGAAAAGGGTGGGTGTGTCAGGGTCATTGAGGGGGAGGAGGTCTGAGGAGATGACCCAGTCGAATACTTCCTCCCCACGGGGGTCGGAAGTACCTCTTGAGTCCCAGAGGGGGTGATGGCAATTGAAGTCCCCCAGAATGAAGAGATTTCTGGAGGAGGGAAGAATTGAGGGAGAGAAGGAATCGGTTCTGCCATCCGTTGGGGAGGAGCGAATAGGGGGGGCATACACATTAAGAAATGACACCGAGGAGGATTTGTTTAGAGAGATGTTGATCCCTACATAATCAGAGTAGGGATCGAGCGAAGAAAGAGAGGTGGTAGAAAGTTCAGAAAAGGATAGGCCCTGTCTGACGAAAATGACAACGCCGCCACTGGCATGCGAGGCATCAGAAGAGAGAATGCCAGACCGGGAGTGGGTGCGATCAGAACGCAGAACAGAGAATCCAGGAATCCGGAAAGAGGAAGAGGAGTTAAGATTGGATTCCTGAATGCAGATAAGATCGACAGGATGGGATGAAAGAAAGTGGAGTAGTTTAGTGCTCCTGGCTCGAAGACCTCCAGCATTCCATTGAAGAACCCTGATAGAGTCAGGGGGAGGAGAGGAGGCAGGAGGTGCAGAAGTATAGCCAGGAGCAAGGGACGGTGGTGGAAGGGTAGGGGAAGGAGATATAAGATGGGCAGATGGGGGATAAGAAGTTTGGAGACGAGGGTGGGGCAAGAGTGCAGCATTAGCAGAGGGGGGGCCAGATTCCACAGTGGAGGTATACGTGCCGGAGGAGTCCGAGGAGGGGGGAGTCACAGTGTTACGGCAGGGGGGCAGCTCCAAGAGTGAGAGCTGCCAAGAGCTCTGAAGTTAGATAAAGAAAGTTGTGAGCACCTTAGATGGACCCATTTGGAGCAAGCGCAGCATTGCACCGACTTGCCCCGCCAGGTCACATTTCCAGCGCACACAGAGCAAGGAAAGATAGGGCCAGGATTGGGATGAACGTTACCGCTCATCAGGAGAAGAAGAAGAATGAGGAGACGAAGGAGGGCAAGAGTAGGGCAGGAGAGAAGAAAAAGTAAGAACAGGCGACCGATTTTAAAGATGTTGTGTGCTGCCCTTCTGCGGTCGTTCAGGGGGCAGCATAGCGAAAAAATGAATGGGGAGTGCCCGGGGTAACTGGGACCCTCGGGAAGGCCAACAGCCATTTCGACCCAACCCAAACGGGGCCGGGGACCGCACCACCACGTTGAGGCGGCTGTTGATTGGTGCAGTTTAATTCGTTTCGCAATAACGTATTCAATTAAATAGATCCTAAATCCTTAACCAGTATCTTCCCCCGTCGGTTTAAACTGACGCTACTTTTTGCACGAATTTTGATTTCGTACATATTTTATCACGCTAATTTTTTGCGTTTTGCAATGCTAAATAAAATTTTCATAAGTTTAACTCTTGTTTTTTGTGAATTTGCTTCAGCTCATTTCATATATCACAAATTAAAAAAAAAGCTGAAATTTAAAAAGTACCCTGTTATTAAAAGTTCATAAATGTGCGGCAAACTAATTTTTTTTAAATGAACACGCATTTTAAGACATAAATTGATACTACGTTTATTAGTTTTTGTTGAGGGTTGTTTGTCTTTCAAACTGCACAAGTTTTCTCAGCGTCCGTTAAAATCTAGGTAGCAGTAGGAAGGTACGTCAACTTTTGCTGTGACGATGCGCTCTTGCTCGTATGTGACGTCATATGATTTCTCTTCTCTTGTCCTTTTGTTGGCTCTGTGAAAGGTTTTTGCTTGCAAGATTAGATTGTAATTGCACTAGGTGTTTCGTGAAGGTCTATACGTCTCTTAAAAAAGGATAAAAATGGGAAAATAAACTACTGTGTAATCACCAAACGGATCTGCGTGACCGCAAACAGTTGCAAGTTGTTTGTTTTTTTGGTTAAAAATGGTTAGCTTTATGGAAAAAGTTCGGCATGAAATTCAGTAAAGTAGCCGTAGTAGATTACAGAAAGAAAAAATTTCAAAGCCAGGCAATTTTTTCAAAAGGAGTCTTATGTTAGCATTAGGCAATGAGTTTACAGACCTACGGGACGCACAGCAGTTGCGTGTTGTTTGCTTTTACGTTTAGGAGTAATTAGCTTTTTAGATAGAAGAGAGGCAACAAAACAGAGTAACTATTGTTGCTTAGAGTCTGTGAATAATCAAATAGCCGAAAAAACAGAAGTAGCAGCATGCTAGCATTAGTTACATTTTGGCTTCTTGCTCTGGTAAGCGGTGTTGTTTTTGCGAACCAATACTTAAACTTTTGCAGGTTTTACACATAAATTGTATTCTCTGATCAATTATTTTGGTGTATTGAGTAATTACTGTACGGGATTCAAAGACATCGCTACCGATACGACTTTTCATACTTACGATGAAAGAATGAATGTCCATGAAGTATTTTCTGCCAAAGTTTGCATTCAGCCACCAGATGATCTATCCTGCTGCAGTGACGGCGATTCGGGCGATGAAGAAAATGCAGGTTCTAGCAGATTAAGCCGCCATCAGTTGCTTGCTCCAATAACTATAGAAATTGTAAACCCAAGTGGACCTCTAATTATCGGCGAGAATGAAATCTGTCAAACGATTCCCACAAACAACTTTTCTATTAGTAGCACTGAATCAACTTCATCAAAGCGTAGAAAAAAGATACAGAATTTAATTGTCGTTGGAGAAAGAAAGATTTGGAGGAGGATAAATCGGAGCGGGAGTGGAAAGGCAGTTCTATTGCTCTAGACCCTAAAAAGAGCCCATATACTCTTTTTAAACGTTTTTTTAGCAATGAAGTTCACGAATTTATCTGCCGAGAAAGCGTAAGGTACGCAGCTTTTAACGGCTGGCACAGCTTTAGGCTATTGCTTGATGAAGCAAAAGGTTTTGTTGCAATTCTCTTATTAAGCGGAACGTTGCCACTTCATAGAAGATGCATGTACTGGGAAAACGGAGAAGACACAAGTGATTTGCTGGTGAGCAAGCTTATGCTAAGAAACAGGTATGATGCCATCATGCAGGACTTGTATTTGTGCAATAACGATATCTAAATACCTCAGATAAATTTGCGAAAACTTGGCCTCTTCTCAATCTTGTAAACAATGCCTGCTTGAAACAGTTTGCACCACGGCAAACAATAAGCGTGGACGAGTCAATGGTGCCGTATTTTGGTCGTCACGGTGCCAAGCAATATGTACAAGGAAAATTCATTAAGTTTGGCTATAAAATGTGGGTCGCGCCAACTTGCGATGGGTATTGCATTCAGTTTAAACCGTATTTAGGGTTAGGAACAGATCTTGATCCAAGCTTTGGTCTTGGTGGAAGTGTTGTGAATGCACTAGCATCAATTTTACCACCTATAGAGGAATCAAATATCACATCGTTATGGACAATTTTTTCACCTATCTTCCATTACTAAGTCATCTTTTATGCAAAAACATGTATGCAAGCGGAATAATACGTGCAAATCGCCTCGCAAACGCTCCAATAAAGGATATTAAGGAACTCCAAAAGAAGTTGCGTGGATTCTATGACGTTGCAGAAAACTCTAAAAGTAAAGTGCCAGTTGTACGATGGAAGGGTAACAAAGTAGTGACGTGGGCATCTACATTTTGCGGAGTTTCTCCAACTGGAAGAGCAAAGCGATACAGTCTGCACCAATCAACAGCCGCCTCAACGTGGTGGTGCAGTCCTCGGCCCCGTTTGGGTTGGGTCGAAATGGCTGTTGGCCTTCCCGAGGGTCCCAGTTACCCCGGGCACTCCCCCTTCATTTTTTTGCTATGGTGCCCCTTGAACGATCGCAGAAGGGCAGCACACAACATCTTTAAAATCGGTCGCTTGTTTTCTCTTTTTCTTTTCTCCTGCCCTACTCTTGCCCTCCTTCATATCCTCATTCTCCTCCTTCTCTTGATGAGCGGTAACGTTCATCCCAATCCTGGCCCCATCTTTCCTTGCTCTGTGTGCACTGGAAAGGTAACCTGGCGGGGCAAGTCAGTGCAATGCTGCGCTTGCTCCAAATGGGTCCATCTAAGGTGCTCACAACTTTCCCTCTCCAAATTCAGAGCTCTTGGCAGCTCTCACTCTTGGAGCTGCCCCCCCTTCCGAATCACTGTGACTCCCTCATCAGACTCCGTTGACATGTATACCTCCACTGTGCAATCTAGCCCCGCCTCTGCTAACGCTGCTCTCTCGCTCCACCCTCGTCTCCAAATCTCTTATCCTCCATCTGCCCATTATATATCTTCTCCCTCTGCCCCCCACCACCCTCCCTTGCTCCTGGCTTTCCTTCTGCGCCTCCTGCCTCCACTCCCCCTGACTCTATCAGGGTTCTTCAATGGAACGCTGGAGGTCTTTGAGCCAGGAGCACTAAACTACTCCACTTTCTTTCATCCCATCCTGTCGACCTTAGCTGCATTCAGGAATCCAATCTTAACTCCTCTTCCTCTTTCCGGATTCCTGGATTCTCTGCTTTGCGTTCTGATCGTACCCACTCCCGGTCTGGCATTTTTTCTTCTGATACCACGCACGCTAGCGGCGGCGTTGTCATTTTCGTCAGGCAGGGCCTATCTTTTTCTGAACTTTCTACCACCTCTCTTAGCTTGATCCCTACTCTGATTATGTAGGGATCAACATCTCTCTAAACAAATCCTCCTCGGTGTCATTTCTTAATGTGTATGTCCCCCCTATTCGCTCCTCCCCAATGGATGGCAGAACCGATTCCTTTTCTCCCTTTATTCTTTCCTCCAGAAATCTCTTCATTCTGGGGGACTTCAATTGCCATCACCCCTCTGGGACTCAAGAGTTACTTCCGACCCTCGCGGTGAAGAAGTATTTGACTGGGTGATCTTCTCTGACCTCCTCCTCCTCAATGACCCTGGCACACCCACCCTTCTACATCGCTCCTCTGGCAGTCGCTCCTTTCCTGACATCTCTTTTGCCCCCTCTTCTCTTGCCTTTTCTTGCTCCTGGGAGGTGCTACAGTACCTTGGTTCTGACCATCTACCAATTCTTTTATCTATCCCTCTTTCTCCGGTCTTTCGCCCCAACGAGCGTCCCCCTTCCTTCAATTTTCAGATAGCTCGTTGGGATGGGTTTGCCTCCTACATTGACTCTCGCTGTCCTTCAGCAGAAAAATACTTGTCTCTTTCTCTTTCCTCTGCTGCTGCTCTCTTTACCTCTCTGGCACTAAATGCGGCCAAATCTTCCATTCCTTTCGGCCGCATCAAACGCCATCCTAAAGCCTGGTGGTCTGCTGAGGTGGAACAAGCGGTTAGTGAAAGCGCAAGGCTTTCGCTGCCGCTCACAGAAGTGATGAAGATCGCCAGGCTTACATCTCCGCTTCTTGATGCGCCTCGTCAGTCATCGCCAAGGCCAAGGCTGAGGCATGGCAGACGACTTGCTCTTCTCTTTCACCCAAATCAAATCTAAAAACTGTATACTCTGTTCTTCGCTCTATTGCTGGCTCTCCTTCCTCGTCTTCTTCCTCTCCTAACTTCTCCAACTGTTCTTCTCCCAGGAAATCGGCTTCGGTCTTCGCTGCTTACCTGAGATCCCACTTTTCCGTTTCTCAGCCAAAGAACCTGCGTAGCAGAGCCAGAGGCTACCTCTCTCAGCTCCGCCGAGGCACGTGCTCTAAGAAGTCTTACTCAACCTTTTGCTCTCACTTCACTCTCGCTGAATTTCTTGCAGCTGCCTCCAACCTTTCCTTCTCCACCGCCACTGGCCCAGACAAAGTTGCCTATCCCATGCTAAAGCACCTTGCTCGCTCTGGCATGGATTTTCTTCTTCACATCTTCAATCTTTCTTGGTCTTCGCATTCCTTTCCTTCCATCTGGAAGACATCTTCTATTATTCCCATACACAAGATGGGAAAGCCTCTCGACTTTCCTGCTTCCTTCCAGCCTATCTCTCTCACCTCCTGCGTCTCAAAGCTGTTTGAACGCATCATTCTATCACGTCTTCTCTTTTTTCTGGAATCTAATTTCATTTTCTCTCCCCGTCAGGCCGGTTTCCGCCCTGACGGTCTACACTTCATCAAATTCTGTACCTTTCTCTGTCCATTTCGGATGGGTTTAACAAACCCAGACTGGGCTCTCGGACGATCCTGTCTACTATCGATTTCTCTAAAGCTTTTGACTCTGTCTGGCATCTGGCCCTTTTCCACAAACTTATTTCGGCTGGCCTCTCTCCTTGCTTTGCTCGTTGGACTCAATCTTTCCTTCCTGATAGGAGCGCTTCTGTGGTCTATTAAAATCACAAAAGTCGTTCCTTTCGAGTCCGTCGAGGTGTTCCGCAAGGATCCATTCTTGGCCCTGTACTTTTCTCCCTCTTCATTAATGATCTTCCGGCCTCTCTGCCTTCTTCCGTCAGCTGCTCTCTTTACGCTGACGATCTGGCCATTTGGTCCTCCTCCACCTCGATCCCCACTGCGGTGGAGGCCACAAAAGGAACTCTGTTTTGATTGGAGCGCTGGTCTGAGTACTTGTGCCTTCCTCTCAATCCGAGCAAATGTGAGGCCTCTTTCTTCTCAGTAGATCCCCACCAGGCTAACCTCCAACCCAACCTCCTCCTACTCGGCTCCCGCCTCCGTTTCAATCCCACTCCAACTTTTCTCGGGGCCACCTTCGACCGCACTCTTTCCTTTTCTAAACATGTATCTTCGCTGAAGGCCAAGTTCTTCCCACGTCTCAAGGCCTTATGCTGTATCTCTGCTTCCTCTTGGGGCCCCTCTAAGGAGTCCCTCTCTGTTCTGTATAAATCTTTTCTTCGGCCCCTTCTCACTTATGCTTCACCCGGATGATTTCCTTAAGCGCTACCAATCTTACCAAATTGGAACGCCTTCACCGAGCGGCCAGTCGCCCCATCACCGGCGGCCTCTCGTCGTCCCCTATCCCTCTGCTTCTCTCCGAGGCTTCTTGACCTTCCCTACCAGTCACCCTGACTCATTTCACTCTTTTATCTTATGAGCGGGCTCTTCGTCTCCCAACCTCCTTTCCCATCTCAGGTTTGGCCAGACTTGGAGTGAGGCCAAGACTCTGCAGATCATCCTGAAGAGCTTTTGCATCCACTCACCCGCTCATGTTTCCTTCTACTTGTTCTATGGAGGCTCTTGTTGCTTGTCCTCCCTTTCCTCCTTGGAATCTGCCTTCGTTCACAGTGGAGTCCACCCTTTCCACTCCATACTCTCGCTCTGATTTCCCTCTCTCTCGTCCAGGTGCGGCTCTCGCCCACCTTGACTCTCTTTCCCCTCATGATCTGGTGCTTTGAACAGCCGGCTCTGTTCCTTTTCCTTTTGGCAAAGGCGGCTCCGGCGTTCTTGCCAACTGCTCTCTCTGTGGTACTGAGGCCACTCTTTCCTTTTCGGCAGGCCCAGTATGCTCAAGTTTTTCCGCTGAAGCCTGCGCCATTCTGCACGCTATTTGCTGGTCTCGGCAGCACCATAAAGTCTGCCATTTCTCTTCTCTTCTCCTACTATCTGACTCTCGTTCTGTTCTTGCCATCCTGTCCTCTCCTCCATCTTTCCTCTTATCCCAAACTCTGTGGCAGATCTGGCAGGAACTGTCTTCTTGTCTCTCCTGTTCTATTGGACTACAATGGGTCCCCGGACACTCGTTTCTCCCGGGAAACGACGCGGCTGATGAGCTGGCCAGACGGGGTGCACTACTTGCGCCCTCCGCAATCCCTTGTAGTCTCTCTCCTCTTATCTCTCGTATCCACTCTTGTCTTATCTCGGACTGAAGGCATACTGTCTCTTCGAAGTTCTTTGACACACTGGTTCCCTCGATTTCCACCGAGGAACTTGTGCTCCCTCGTCATGTTCGCTGTGTCCTCTCTCGTCTTTGCTGCAACGGACACAACCTTCTGTTAAGTTCTTATCTCTCTAGGATTGGCAAAATTGAGAATCCTTCCTGCAGCGCCTGTGGACACTCGTCGCAGGACACCTCTCATCTCATTCTGCACTGTCCAGCCACGGACTCTTTGCGCCGCTCACTCTTTGGTTACTCTCTGTCTCTGTACGACCTCTGGTTCAGACCCTGGGGAGTTGCCCGGCTTCTGGGGCTCCATGGTCTTCCGCCATGCCCCCATCCCTCGAAAGGGGTCGGGTAAACAACAACAACAAGCGATACAGTCGGGCGGAGAAACAAAGAATAGAAATCACGCAACCAAAAGTTGTTGAAATTTACAGCTAAGAAATGGGAGGCGTTGATCGTTTTGATCAAAACGTAGCTGTCTACGTGGTTAATCACCGCAGTAAAAAGTGGTGGAAGGCATTATTTCGCTTTTGTCTTGACTTGGCTGTAAACAGTGCGTTGCCTCTATACAAGTTTTAGCTTTCGAAAGGTGAGGGATGGCTGCTAGATTTCTTAGGTTTCCGTCGATTGATTGCCAGCTATTATTCCAAGTGTAACAGTCAAAAATCTCTAATTAACTCTCTTATAGTCCCTTGCTCTTTTAACGCCATTGCTAACAGACGTGTTGCTACCGAGATCAGGTTTGATCGTTGAATCACTGGCTTGGAAAAGAGCTTCGTTTTGCCAATGAATGCAAAGATAGATCTCTCTTCTTTTGTGAGAAATGCAATATCGGGTTACACCCAAGTACTTTAAAAGTTTTCACAATCAAAAATAAAAAATAACGTTGTAACCTCACCTATGCTGCATTGCCATGTGTAGAAGCTTCCCGCTTATGTGTAGAAGACATTTTAAACTATTGATTAAATACAATGGATTCGTTGTTTTATTTTTGTCAAAGTGTAAGGCTGAGGCTTCAAGTCTTTATCTTAATGTGTTGGCCTGTTATGCTCAAGAATGTTTTTCTTCAAGTTCTGTTTGTTGCACTATCATTTAGCTTCTTAAAATTCTTTTCGCAAAAATATATTTACTACACTGCTTGATAGAAAACTTAAGTTTTTTTTCTGATTAAGAGCCTTAATGCTTATATATAAACACCAAGTTATGAAAAAAAAGAGTTATAATCCCAATTGATCGTTATCTTAATCTAAAAAAGCGTAGATGAAGGTACATTTATAAGAATTTTTGCAAAAGCTTTGAGAGATTAAGTTTTTCAGTAAACTGCAGTGTTATAATGACACTATGACGCCACTAGTATTGACGTAACAGGGAAAAATAATTTTTAAAATAGCGTTGAAAAATAAGTGACCTTACTGAATGCATTGGATAAACAAAAACCAAGCAATCAACCATATCTTAACGTTTATGTGTGCGCAGCGATGATAATTTACTCGTGACCTCCTACTGCTTCGTCGGTTTAAACTAAAGTAGATTTTTCATTAAATAACCAAGATCAAACTTACAAATCTAAATTTGTTGCTTACAATTAAATCAACCAAATTAAAGAGAAATTTCAAGATTTTTTACTTGGGAAGATACGGGTTAAATACGTTCTTATTAAATATATACAGCAGTATACTGGCTCTGTTTTTTTTTGCTAAAAATCTTTAAAGGATCCCATCGGTTGCTCCTAAATTCAAAATTACTTTTCGACCCTTAGCTTATTTTAAATAGGCGAGCATTTTTTGTCATATATTTACAAATTTTTGTCAAGAAATAACAACGATACAAGTAAATCCAATCGCGCGTTATGTTGCGTTGCTTGCTTTCGTATTTGGGATAAGTTAACAAAAATCTAATTTCTCAAGTTCAATGAAACTCATATTACACAGAGCAGAGATATTGCAAAGAAGGTTATATTCAGATGTAAATTTGGATTACAGTTGTGAAAAAATTTTTGTGAAATCTTTAGTGATATTTGAAATAGAAGGGCTCAAAATTTGTTGTACTGTTGCAGTAAAACGTTGAGTAGACTAGGTAAAAAAGTATCTTGATCTTTTTCGGGTTTACTTAGTCTCAACAACCATAGAAGGAAAAACTGCTTTAAACGCTAAACCTGCAGATTTTCGTCTATAAACTTGATGTGTACTTTAACTGCCACGCTGCTGACAAGTTGATTCTGGGTGGCGTATTTAGTGCCAAGTTTTTTTTTTCAATTTTACTGAGTGACAATTGGCCAGAATTTCTCATTATAAATGGCAAGTACTGGCTATAAGTCCTTGCTTTATTATAACATTCGTATGCTGTATCTAGGTCAGGGTTAAGTTTTATATTTGTGCAACTTTAATTTAAACCAAAATCTTTTGAAGAATTAAATTTATTATTACATACATGGGAGACCATATTTAATGGTTTGCCATCAAAAATTTCATCCATGCTAATAATGCTTTTTTTACTAGTATTCATGCATTGTTTTGTTTTTGCATTGTATTCATGCATTGTTTTGTTAAGTATATGAATGCAATGTTTAGGAAGATGTTCATTGGAGGTCTTTCTTGGGAAACTGATGAAGGTAGAGCGTTTTTATATTTACTTATTGCCAAAAAGTAACGGATTTTAACATGTTGAAACTCGAGTTAAAATATATTGCAAAACACCGAAAATAAATTTCAAAACTTCAAAAACTTATTTTATGATTGTGGAAATACTGATCTGGTATATGCAGAACTGCTTTCGGTTATCTTTTTTGATTTAATTGTTTTGTTGTTTTTGCCCTACAGTAACAGGAGAAATTTTTGTTAGTCATATTGGAACAACCTTGTGTTTCACAACTTTGCACGGGGATATCTAGAACTACGGGATGCAAAACCGTCATTATTGCCTTTTTTTTCCGACAATAGTAGGTAGCCCTACTCTTACTACTCTAAGTCAATTTTTAGTAAGCGATTGGCAGTGTACTAGTACTGAGGTGCAGTCAGTGATGAGCGCGATACTTTAAATTCATTTTAAATTAATATCGATACTTGATACTTTTTGGCATGTTAATTCTATACGGATGCTCGATACATTGTTATTAACTAAATTCGACACCGATTTTGATACAGTATTGCCGATACAAGTATCTAAATATTTTGGATTTTTTTGTAAAAGTGGCTGAAATGGCCATTTATGCGTGCTTGCTAGTCTAGGCTAATTTGAGAATAGTGAGGCTGGTAAGCCTATCATTAAACTTTGCTACAATCAAAATTAATAACGAAACGAATATCAAGTTTTATTTAAGTTGTGAGCTTTTGGGAAAAAGACTAAGATACTCGTATAGGCATGCTGCCCGGCTTCCTAGTCCCAGATATTAATTCAGCCAGTGCACAGTTTGACCCGTATTGTAGATCTTAAGTGCGGAAAATAGTCGTTTAATGATAAAGCTGCTGAATACTTATCATTTTTATTGGGACTTAATTTTTATGGGACATGCTTATGGCCTGTAACTATTTTGAACTGCACATGCACCTAGGCACCTACGACACATACACCTAGGTACTGCTCATTTTCGGGTACAATGGTCATGTGCTCTTGGTCAAATGTACCATTTGTGGTATAGATGGTTAAAGCAAGGTGATTTGTCTCTAAATATTTATTAATTGTTTGGCAAGATTTTTCGTTTTGCGTTTATTATGGACTTACGGCAAAGAAAGGCTTTAGATTGGCCTACGTAGAAGCAGTACCTGTTGGCTTTCGGTGGCCTATTTCAATTCAATTCTTTTTATTTCATGACATGTCCCTGATAAGAGCATGCAGTGACGGTAACGCCAGATTTGATTAATTATTCCTGTTATCAGTTTCAGCTAACTTGTTTTACATCAACAGTGTCGTATAACTCAGAAGTGCAGAACCTTTTCAGTGTTGGAGGCTGCTCTACAGACTTTTTTTTTATTTGCCACATTTATCCTCCATTTACGAGAAAGCGAATGGTATCGCTGTACTTTGGACGGGACATCCGCACTCGCTTGGGAGTTGCCATCTGGGCCACCTGTCTTCTACATAAAGGTGGAGGCGTCCAGTTAAGTGCCTTGCCCAAGGACACAACAAGCAAACTTGCCGGCTTGTTCTCCACAACCTCCCCTAAATGCCGAGCGCAAAGCTGGGAAGCTGCGGATACCATTGTTTAAAGTCTTTTGGTATAACTCGACCAAAGGATTAAACCCCAGGTCTACCGACTGCGAAGCGGACGCTCTAGCCACTACACCATCGCGTCGGTTATTACAATTTACGACTGCCATTCAGTCAAATTGAAAGTTTTTTCAGTACGGGTCAACGCGAAGACTTTTTCTGCTTAAAGATCAAAATTTTCAGTCTAAACGTTTCTGATCTTGGAACAAAGTTTTTGTTCAAATTGAGTTCCTTTTCTGTTTATGTAGAGGTAAAGATCTTATTTTGAGTGGATCAACTTTCAATATATGTTCACGGCTGCAAAACTGACCACTCAAGCCTACATGCGGACAAACGGCCTTCGGCTCTTCACTTCTAATATAGCTTAGGGTCAAAATGCTGGAATGGAACTTAATCTGATAGCTAAAGTTTTGAGTTATAAGTAATGACTTAAAACTTTAGCTACCACATTAAGTTCTATCCAGATATTTTTGCCAGCTTGCAAGAATGTAAAAGTAATAATGCTTAATCTGAAATTTAATCAAAATTCAGTGCTGGGCGTTGTGAAAACTGCACATCACTTTACGTGTGCTGTTTAGACATATTTTTACGACCACGTAGAACTAAATAATTATTTTGACCCAATTTTTACTGTGGCAAATTGAGACCAAGATATGTTCTTCAACTATTCGTCGGGTTACTGCTTTTTATCAAGACCGTTGGTGTAGATTAAACTAGTAGTGAAGTTACGTACAATTCGTGTTCCCGAATGAAGTTGTGGCTAAAGGGTTAGTAATTTACATTGATCTTAAATTACGTCTTAATTACAGTTAGTAATTCACATCTTAATTTTAAGTGCAATATACCTAGAACTTCTTCGGTTATTGAACTAAATGAATAGACTTCCAGTATTTGCCTAGGGTTATTTGTAATTGCTGACCTACTTTGTTGTTGATTGTTAAGTAGCATCGGTCACTTCTAGACGCCAATAGCCTGCTGCTTCTTTGGAATTAGGATTCCTTGTTTTAAAGTTTGCAGTTACAGAGTTAGGGTTTGAATTATAATTTTGACTTCTAAGATGAAGGTAGCTAGCTAACCGTCCTAAAAATGGTAGGTTGAAACATAGTAGTTTCAATTTTTAGAGTTTAAGTTCAGTTATACAAATATATGAGTCATTATATTTGAATTATTAGGGTGTATTCATGGTGCGTTCTAGAATGCAACACTGATTATCGCTCCAGCCAAGCTGTTGCAGAGTTAGCATTTTTTGAATTTCTAAAAAGTGATGAACTTTACCAAAAGTGGATCATTGCTATTCCTCGCAAAATTGGCCGCCAGAGGTTGGTAAGAGCTTGTGCAAAGCATTTTATTGTTGACGACTTTAAAATTACCTCAAATAACACTCAATCAATGCACACAACTCTCGTGATGGCCAAATTTTACAAAAACAACGTTTAAAACTTAATGCAATTGATGCATTAAACGAAAAGCTAAATAAAGAAACATGGCCTGAAAGATTTTTTTAGTTCATTAAAGAGGCTTTCAATCAATTTTAGTAACTACTACAGGGGTCGGCAACCTTTTGAATGCAGTGTGCCAGTTTACGAATAATATCAAGATGTAAGCAACTTCGCGTACCAAACATTTTTATGTGCTTGCTTTGCACAGTCAACTACCTGATTTGAAAAGTCAACGGATAAAAGACAAATTTATTTAATTTTTATTGGATAAGGTCGAATGCAGTCAAAAGAGTCGCTTTTTAATAAGATCCTTGTCCTTGCTTTTCCTTGCTCAGCTCAGTAATATTGTGAATAAATTTGGATACTTTCAGTTGAACACATAATTCTGAATGATAAGTCGTCTGCGATGGGCACTGAGAATAAACTTCATGTGTGAAAATATTTGTTCACACAAATAAGTGGATCTAAATGCAGACAGCAATGCTACTGTCATCTTCTTCAGACAGTTAAATTTCTCCAGCAAAGAATTCGAACACGTTAAAATGTTTTTTTGCTCGTTTTGAATCGTTTCCAGCGATTTCTGCAAATCAACAAATTTTGATGTCCACAATAAAGATGCTTTGAAATCGATCAGCTGTATTTGGAGGCCTTCAATATCCATCCATTCAATTGCAGATAAGTTTAAGTTTTTGCTGCTCTCGGGCTTGATGAGAAAAAAAGCAATAGATCAAAATGTAGAAAATGTTGAAACCTATTGCAAAATTGGGACGTTAAATCCCTCCCATACATACCAATTTCAACTGCATTAACTTGGTGATCCACTGAAAAAGCCTTCAGGTGTTTATAGTAGCGAAAAGTGGCGGTTCAGATGTCCCGTGTGTAGACATCCAGTTTAGATGCAGATCCTTTCCATACCTCAAAAAGACACATCACTGTTTGCCATGTATCCTGCAGACGAAGATTAAGGTGCGTGGTGACGTCCACAGAAAACATCAGTTTTACAAGCCAATTTTCATTCTCCAGTTCGGGGTAGACCATTCCTTGTCCTGTTAAAAAGCCTTTTATTTCGACTAGACATTGAACGAACCTCAAGAAAACCTTACCGCGGCTTAACCATCTGACACTGCAGTGCAGCGGTACATCATGGTATGCATTTTCTATCTCTTCAAGCAAAGACCGAAACTGTCTGTGTGTTGTAGCAGAACGTGCGATAAGAAAACTCACTATTTTCGTTACTGTTGACATTACATCATTAAGAGCAGAATTTGAAATCTTCGCACAAAGATTTTCTTGATAAATAATACAGTGTAACTTCACAACAAGGTGCCCGATCTTTCGCTCAAAAAGAGTAACAAATCGACGGTGTTGTCCCATCATAGCAGGTGTGCCGTCTGTTGTAACTGGCAATATCTTCTTTGTATCAATCCCACTACTCAAAATTCTTGGTGAAGGTGTCAAGTTTATCTTTAGTAGAGCCATACATGGGTTTCAAGCAACAAAGCTCTTCATGTACCTCGCCGTTACTGAAGTACTTTGCTACAATTGCAAAACGTGGATTATCGTTTATATTTATGCTTTCATCAAGAGCTACGCTGAAAACATTCGCATGTTTTAACGCAACAGTTTGCTCCTCAGTTACATCGGTAGCCATGTCCAAGATACGTCTCTCAACTGTCAGAGAAGAAATATGCTTATCCTTGATCCTGGAAATTATGGTGCATTTGTTTGGCAAATCATCAAACAACATTCAGCACAATTAAGAAAGGCCTTCTTTACAAACACCCCATCAGTAAATGGTTTTCCATTTTTAGCAATGACCTTCGCGCGACTTTGTAGCTATTTTCGATTGTTTGATTCGTGCTACGAATCACTTTCTTGAAATGCTGCTTTGCTTTTTGTAGCGAGACACTGCCTTTGTCAGAGATTCGATCTTCTCTCCATCGTTCTTGAAGGATTTCTCGTGCTTCGTTTCAAAATGTCGTTTTATACTTGATGTTCGGCAAACGACGTTTTAACAACAAAGAGCACACACAGCTCGGTCGTCTCGAGAAACGAATCCGAAATCTGTCGTCTAGAATTATTCGAAAGATCCCACATCTAATTTAAGTTTCTTAGAAGATGCCATTAACCTGTTAAGCGTCACACCTGAGACAACATGTCGCTTTCGTATTGTTACCTTTTTTTTCAGTTTGGTTTAGCGTGCAAGTCACGAGCTTTTACGCTTAAAAGTAACATTTTATATTTCGCGAAAGTCTGTTTGTTGTTGATTAACTCTAGAATATTAACTAATACAAGACAAGGAATTAAAAATTACTATGCTGAAGGCTGTTGTATTCGCAAAGAACAACCATTGAAGCATTCAAATGTTTATTGAATTCATTCTTTTGTGTACCAATCTCTGAAACAAGGTGCAACACACAGACCAACTTCACAATCTTTACACCAATACAAGCTTTCCTTTCTTATCTTGTTCTTCGGACATTGAGCACAAACCCTGAGTGGTCTTGCTTTTTTCTTTGTAGGAGGACAGTACTCGGAAAAGTGCCGGCCAATTAGCCGCAATGGCTTTTCTGAGAGTCGGGGAGGTCTACGTGTAGTAGCAGGCCTTTCAGGGGCATATCTAGATATCTTTATCTTCAACTGTAAATTTCACGCCATGATCAGAACGAAAAGTGAAGGGATTTCTTTCTCTATCACCAGCAATCCAATCTGTTGGCAAAGCAATGTCATCGTCGCTATCAGATGATGAATACGCTCTTTGATTGGAATCGGTGGAGGATTTAGAGCTAGAACTCTCTTAATCTAGTATATCAGAATCAGAGTCCTCTTCTTCTAACAATGCCTCAATTTCATCATCAAAAATACGATTTCTCTTTCTTGCACTCATTGAACGAAGTAAGGTAATCGCCACATACAATAAAGCTTGTAAAACTTAATATTTCTAATTGCTGTATACAATTGCTAAACTAGCATGACTGAAACTGTCATTCAGCAAGCTTTGCTGTTGTCATGAAAACGATATTTTTCTCCCGCAAAGTTCTATCATAGTACATGTACATGTACTATCATAGTACATGTACTATCATAGTCTTCCTTTTTTCTTTTTTTTTTCTCTGAGCGAGAAACAAGTTTTCTCGTGGCTGACAGTTCAATACAAGACATTTTGGACGGAAAACGGCATATGCCGTTGATGACGGTTTCGTAAAAAAAAGTGTAAACGGAAAATGCCGTTGGTGACGCTTAACAGGTTAAGTCTGATTTCATAAGTCCAAATCTGTAAATTTTTAGGCAGAGAGGTTGTTTTAAAAATCAATTAGCGAACAACAACAAGCAGGCAAACGTTTTATTGAAAACTATTCAAACGCTATCAGCCAGGCATTCAGCCCTCATCAGGAATACATATAACTAACACAACTGTTCAGCAATAACAGCAGGTATAACGAGTATTGCTACAGCTATTTTTACAACTCAATATCAAGAAAGTTAAGGCGTGTCTACACAACAATTTTATTCATTCTTGCGCTGTACCGCATCTTTGTATGTTCTAATTTGTTTGTGCTAATAAGAACTCGCATGAACTGGATTGCCATGAGCCAATTTTTTCGCTCTCACAGCGAGCCAGTTCTGAGAGTGACTGGCAGAGCCAGAACAGACATCGTCGACACAGAAATTGTCAAGTGAAATGCATAATTTTGCGTGCGCGTCAAATCGCTTTGCGTGCCATGAAAAATTCTCTCGCGTACCGCAAGTGGCACGCGTGCCAGGGATTGCCGACCCCTGAACTACTACATGATGATATGGCAGAGCCATCTTAACTGCTGTGTAATCGTTACAAAAGAATAACTGTCTGCAAGTATGGAGTTCTTTTACCACTTAACATCTACAAACATATGATGTCAACTAAGTGGCTCTGCCAGCGTCGCCTGGCAGGGCTCCCATCAGTAATATCGAGGTTAACAATGTCGGTTCAGCCGACGAAGCCGGCTTCACCCAGTAGATAGTTGCGAAAATAGTAATAAGCATTTTTGTTTTTTAACATAGCCAAATCTCGTTCCCTAACAAAATTATTGTTTTTTGAAAAAAGATAAAAAAACATAGCAAGGAGTTGCGCATAGCCACTGCATGTCTTTTCAGTTTCTTGAGCCCCCAGCAACATCCTATTTGCTCTCTTTTTGCCATCGGCATCTTTACACTTAACAAACTTTTATCCGTTATATCACATAAAGGCGTGGAAGGGCGCCAATTTGCTTGATGTGTATTTCTATTATTAAGCTATTAAGTATTAAAACCACTGGGCCCACTTACCACTTTTTTGTAATTGCAGGGGTATTTGTATGAGCTAATGCTTCTGATTGAGAGCATGCTGCCTGGTCCTCGCATAAATGCAGCCAGGTGAAGATCAAACTAACTCGATATCAAACACTGGCAGTTGAGCTATTACAATAGCAGCGCCCCCATCAGCAATGTTGAGGTTGACAATGTCGGATCAGCCGGCTTCATCTAATCGATATTTGTGAGAGCGGTAATAAAAAGTTAATGTGTTGATGATAACGCCAATTGTTCCCAAATCAAAATTATCACTTTTTAAAGCAAACCGATTAAGCTGTAAAAAAATTACGGGGGCGTTGCGCATAGCCGCCATTTTTACCAAAAGTTCTGGATTTCCTCGTTATGCCTTTCTACTTAGTGTTTGGTACTTAAAATTTGCTCACAATTCAATCAGTCAATGATTTCAAAAAGTTTAATTTGTTCATTTTATAAAGTGCAAGGAAGCATTGTTTCAAAGTATGGGTATAGAAGAGACGCCAAAGTAATTGATACATGTATTTTCTGGTATAGCCTATTAAATATTGGGACTGCTATTCACGGCGTACAATTATTTTCGCAGCTGAATGACTATTTGCACACAAAACCTCTGGCTACGCGCATATTACTTGGTTCTGGCACAGACATAGCCAGGAAAAGAGCAAACAAACTCAAAGTGATGCACCCACAGCAAGGTTATTAATATAGCAGCCGTTTGTAATGTCGAGGTTGAGAATAACCGGCGCGATGATGTAATAATAATTAGAGCGCCCGCTTTACAGTCGGTAGACCTGGGGCTCATTTCCCAGGTCCAGTCATACCAAAAGACTTTATAAGTGGTAATCACAGCTCCCCTGCTTGTCGCTTAGCATAAAAAAGAACTAGTGTGGAGAACAAGCCGGCAAGCTTGCTTGTGTCCTTGGGCAAGGCACTTAATGGGATGCCTCCATCTTTATGTGGTAGACAGGTGGCCTACCCGTACTTTAGCGAGTTACAATTGTGAAGCTGCTCACAGAGCATGTCGTGAGAGGCCACTCTTGGGTACCCACCAGTGGCAGTCCGTCTTGTTGGTGGTGAGGCTACCACTCATAATGACTGGTGCCTAATTCAATTAGGTTAACGGCGTAAACCTGGATTGCCGTTCGTGCCATACCTCCATCCTGAGGAAGAGGAGGGATAACCACAACAATAGCAACAACAACAACAACAACGACAAGTTGAGAATATGAAATCACCCCACAGCATTGGCTTCACCCACTTGTAAAAGAAATAGCTTCAACATTTAGATGATACATTGCTCGATTCTAATATTTTGTTGCAAAACATCACACACGAGCATGTTTATCTCCATGTTTTTGTAGGGAAATCAACAGTTTTTTAGCTTGAAGCAAGGTACCATATAAAATTTTTAGAGAATATTTTTAAATAAATCTTTTAAAAAGTTTTGATAGATAATATTAAGGAGCAATGCTTTTGAGGAAGAATAGTGAAAATGTACCAATAAACTATGTTTTTCTAGAAATTGCAATTTTGTGGAGACCAGTCACCAAAATTTTGAGTGTTTTTGACCGGTAGACTACATTTCAAAATTTATGCAATCTTCATTTTTTGATAAATCTTTTTTGCAAATTTAAATAGATAATACCAAAGATCCATGCTTGTGAGGAAAAAAGTCAAAATGTACTAGAGAACTAACTTTTTCTAAGAATTGCAGGTTTCTTTGGTCTAGTAGAAATATTGTTTAATTAAAAATGGAAAATGATGTAAGGCAACCATTATTGATCAGCCATTACAAGCTAATTCATTGGCCTCATTAATTACCGTTATATATTGCTGAAAAGCAAATTTTCTAAGTTTTTAAACGACACTAATTGTTAGCGTCTATCATAATCTTTATACATTAAACTTACCTTTTATTACCCGGCTTAGTATTTTTGTGGTGGAGTAAAGAGTTACGCTATAGTTCTTAAAGCTTAATATTTTAGAATAAACACAAATAGCAAAGAAACAATTGATATATAGTCGGAATTGTTTTAAGTTACCTTCAATTTGTTAAACAAATTGAAAAATTTGTTTGAGAAATTAGGTCACAAATCAGTTTATAATTGAACTGAATTTGTAAAACTTTTTCAAGTTTTCAACAAAGTTATCGTATGATTACACAGGCCAACAAAAAAATTTTTGTCAAAAGACAAAGGATGTTGAATCATTTCGGGGTTAAATCGGGGGCGCTGAGTATGAAAATGCACTTAGTTTTGCCGAATTGGCTCTAGTTTTAGAGATATTTTTACCTTTAGTTTTTATAATTTTGCTTGAGCACAGTCCATTCTCAAGCATGCGAAGCTTCTTTAATGTAATATTACTGACTTTCCATTCAAAGTTTAGTGTCCATTTACTCTATACAACCTATATGTACATTGATTCGTACAAAAACAAGTCATAATGTTGATGATTCATGAAAGTTTGATGCGGTTTAGAGCATTACTATCAGCTAATAACCATAAAACTTACGACTTCTATCAAGAATTTCTTTTTATTACGCTTATATTCCTTTTTAGAAAAGAGCTTTAGTTTAGTTTTAGTTTATTTGTTCTCCCCTGTGCGTTAAAACAACCATGATAAGACATAAAGGCAGCATAGTGTGAAAAGCACGTATCATTCAGCTAACTAAAGTGCTAGATTTTATGGATTTAAGGACATAATAAACAATAAATAGCTGCTTTTTGGCGAACATTTTAATGGATGCTATATACAGGGTGGGCCGTAAATAACGCACCAAAGATTTAAAATAAATTGTGATGTGAAATAATGTAAATATCTTTTCTTTGGGTATCTGTTAAATTTAATTTCAATATCAGTTACTATAACTGTTAAATTTAATTTCAATCAAAGGTTTTTAGTTATGATTTGCCTTTTAAAAAAAATTTATATCATTTTTAGGGTATGCACTTAACAATTAAAGAACGAGTTGAATTAGTGTTAATGTCTGGTGCCGATGGCGTTTGTTATTATTATCTGAATTGTTTTATATGCTTTGGTGCGTTATTTATGGCCCAAAACGTTTGTTATTATTATCTGAATTGTTTTATATGCTTTGGTGCGTTATTTATGGCCCACCCTGTATTTATTTGCAGAAAAATTTAGTTACATTGTCTTGAATAAAGCTGCATATGAGAAAGTAGTAGAGATGAGCACTAAGCGAAGGCAATGCCGAAACAATCCAGACGTATTTTACTACATTTGTGATAAATATATGATGACAAAGTACCGATTCAACGTGAGAGATTTTGCCCGAGCTTATGAAGCCTACTTTGGCATGAAGTTAAGGGAACCAAGACAAGTCTTGGGCATCCCACAAGATGTGCAAATACCGTACAGAAACGGTGCGCTTGTGGACCCAAGGCAAAGCCAGTTCAATGGGGTTTGAGGTTTCTATTATACTGCGTGAGCCCAAAAATCACCATCATGATTGTTATTTTTGCATGGTGCATGTGTATGGATGGAATCAGCGAAAGAAGAAAGATTGACATTATCCTGATATTGAGTCTGCTCGACGACCATACCATATTGCGCTGAAGTTTCAGTTTTCACTTCCTTAGTTGACTTTACTGCAGATGAAATGCTACTGGAAGCGATCGATACTGTTAGCAGCGACAGTAGTATTAGTGGTTCTTCCAGCACGGCTGCTGCAGCATCTTCGCTCAGTGCAAAATCAAAACCCTTTAGTCTGAAGGCCAACTGAATGACCTAGTTCGTGATCTTGGTATATTTAAGGTATCGTCTAAGATTTTGGCATCTTGTCTTGGTGAACATGGTATACTGGATTCGGAAACTAAAACTACATTCTACCGTGATAGGGATGATTTGTTGATTCGTTTTTTCACTATAGAAGATGTCTTTGTTTATTGCAACAACATCCAAGGCCTCCTTTCAGAAATTGGCCTTCCAGAGTACAACCCAGATGAATGAAGATTGTTTATAGACAGCTCCAAATGGAGTTTGAATGTGTGTTACTTCATTATGGCACCAAGTTTGCATGTGTTCCAATCGGACATTCCGTGATTGTTAAAGAACATTATCTGAATGTGAAGATGGTTTTGCAGAAACTGCGCTACGGTGAGCACAACTGGGGCATATGCGTAGACTTTAAAATGGTCAATTTTTTGTTAGGACAGCAACGGGGATACACCAAACATCCTTGTTTTTTCTGTTACTGTGACAGTCGCGCTACTGATCAGCACTTGGTAAAGAAAGATCGGCCGGCACGAGAAGATCCTGCAGTAGGCGATAAAAATATCATAAATGAGCCACTGGTTAATCAGGATCGCATTATCCTGCCTGCGCTTCACATAAAGTTGGATGTGATGAAACAATTTGTGAGGGTTGTTGATAAAGATGGTTGTTTTAGTTATATCGCCAAAACCTTTGCTGGTCTCAGCATGGAAAAACTTAAAGCAGGTATTTTTGATGGACCCCAAATTTCAAACTGATGCAAGATCAAACCTTCACTACTCATATGACAGTGGCTGAGAGGGCTGTCTGGTGCTCATATGTCTCAGTGATACGAGAGTTTCTAGGTGACATAAGAGCTAGCAACTACTGGAACCTTGTGGATGTGATGCACCAAAACTTTCAAGCTTTTGGTTTCAACCATCTAGACATTAGGACGATGGAAGAAAGATACCGAGGTCGTTGGGACTCTCACATGATGGCCGATTATTGCTGGATATTGATCCGTGATTGCACTGAACGAAGCCATAGCTGGAAATCATATAAGCGAACTTTTCTTCAGATTAACAAAAAATCTTAAGATTAACATTTAACAATGTGACATGCTAGTTAATGCTTCTTTAAGTCTATGAACATACCCATGTAACTGCTTGTTGTAGAGGCTGTGTTTTGCAAATGGACCGATAAAATTCTTTGTAGTTTTTTGTGATCTTGAACATTGCGCGTTTACTGTATAGCATGCTTTATTCATTCCGTAAATTAAGAGCTTTGCCTGTTTTGGCTCAATAATCATTCATGTCAGACCAATATGGATCAGTTACACTGAAAACACATTTTATTCATTGACCAGCTACCATTAAATGGACTTTTAAATGGACATTTTTACCGTAATTAGGTCTACGTTTCAATGGTCATTTAAAAAATTTAAAAGTAGCCCTAATTACGGTAAAAAATAAATAAAATTTAATGCCCATTTGAAAGAAGCCTTAATTACGCTAAAAAATATATAAAAAATTCAAAATATTTCAAAAAATAGATCCAATCTGCAAAAAATAACCTCATTTTGAACTTCAGCACCTCCAATTTACCCTTGAACCGCTATCACCTTATATGCCAAAAATTTTTTGTTGGCCTGTGTTATCTCTGCTAGCAAAAGATTGTGTTGATCGTACCAGACAAAATTATGATATGATACAGCTAAATTGAAGTGTGCAGAAAAAAGGCAAGAAGCATGCTTAGAAGACCGAAAAATGCTTATATAGGGAATCTGTTGTTGCATCGTCAATTGAGCTTAAATTGTTGTAAAGTTATTTTTATCGGAAGCACCTTGTTAATATCCCTGACAAAAGCGTTTACTCGCGTTTCTACGCAAGTGGTATATGAGAAAATACAGAGAACGAATTTTGCAATCAAGCGTTTAGCTGTGACGTGATTTTATTTGTTAGTTGGTCAGTCACGGTCTGTTTTTGGTTTGGGTAAAAACTGGTTTTCCTCTTTCAAGAAATGCATATTAAAAAAAATTATCTTTGATTACGACGTCACGCTGACGTCTCGAAACACCTTATGACACTCAATCCGCGGTGGTGATTAATTGTGCCACATTTGATGCTGGTACTTCTTTCAAATGGACATTAAATTTTATTTATTTTTTACCGTAATTAGGGCTACTTTTAAATTTTTTAAATGACCATTGAAACGTAGACCTAATTACGGTAAAAATGTCCATTTAAAAGTCCATTTAATGGTAGCTGGTCAATGAATAAAATGTGTTTTCACTGTAACTGATCCATATTGGTCTGACATGAATGATTATTGAGCCAAAACAGGCAAAGCTCTTAATTTACCGAATAAATAAAGCATGCTATACAGTAAACGCGCAATGTTCAAGATCACAAAAAACTACAAAGAATTTTATCGGTCCATTTGCAAAACACAGCCTCTACAACAAGCAGTTACATGGGTATGTTCATACCGTGCTTCACCGGTTATCAGAATAGTGAAGCTGTTTACCCAGCATGTCGTAAGAGGCGACTATTGGGTACCTACCAATTGCAGTCTAACTGTTAATGGTGGGGTTGCCAGCTTAATTGCTTGGTTGGACCACTCATGTCAAAAAACTGAGGTTGGGGGTAAGCAAGGGCATGCTCCCTGTAGAAGAATTTTGCTCCAGTAAATCCCCATGACCAGAAAAAATATACTAATGGCCCCCAGTCCCCGGCAGCTCTTAAATGGGCAGGGGGTGCGAAGAATCTTCGGGTTTAAATCTGAATGTCATGGGATAAGATTTGGAACATTAAATGTGGGAAGTCTTTGTGGAAGGAAAACGGAAGTGTGTGAAGAACTGAGGAAGAGAAAAGCTGATGTGTGTTGCATCCAGGAAGTAAAATGGAAAGGCCAAGGAGCTCGTTTTGTGGGTGCTTCGGGACGAAGGTATAAAATGTGGTGGTCAGGAAATGATGCAGGATTTGGAGGGATTGGAATTTTGGTGAAAGAGGAAATATCTGGAAACGTTGTGGAAGTTAGAAGAAAAAGTGACAGAGTAATCGTGATTGTGCTAACTCTAGGTAGGGAGGTGATGCGCGTAATATGTGTGTATGGGCCACAAAGTGGAAGACCAGATGCAGAGAAAGTTCGTTTTTATGATGAAATGGGGAGTGAGTGGGACTTGGGAAGTTGTAGTGAAATCATTGTTTCTTTGGGGGATTTCAATGGACATGTGGGGAAATGTGCTGAGGGTTTTGAAGGTGTTCACGGGGGGAATGGTGTTGGGAAAAGAAATGCAGAAGGAAGAAGATTGCTGGAGTTTTGTGATGAAAGAGAGCTGTGCGTGGCAAATATTTGGTTTAAAAAGACAGACAAAAGGAAAATTACTTATAGTGGCGGTGGGTGTGAAACAGAAATTGATTTTGTGCTTGTGGGGGAAAAATATAGAAAGTATATAAGGGATGTAAAAGTGATTCCATGGAAACTTCAGCACAGGCTGGTGGTCGTAGATCTAGATAAAAAGGTTCTAAAAAAGGATGTGAGAAAGGAACGAATCATAAGAAGAAAGATTTGGAAGTTGAATGAAAACCGAACAAGAGTGAGATTTGAAAAAAGAGTAAAAGAACTAGTGAATGCAGATGCACCTGATTTGTGGAAAACTTTTAAGGATGGTGTTCTAAAGGCTTGTGACGAAGTGTGTGGAAAGAAGAAGTCTAGGAGAGATCAAGGAGACATGTGGTGGTAGAATGAAGAGGTCAAGGATACCATTGCAAGAACGAAGGCGGCATTTAAAGAGCTGTGCAGGTTCCCATCAGAAGAAAATAAAACTCAATACAAACGTATAAGAAATCAAACAAGGAAAATTGTTGCTAGAGCTATGAGAAAGGAAGCTAATCAGGAGTTGAATAATTTTTATCATAATTCTAATAGTGTTTTCTACTTCCTTAGAAGAATGAAAAAGGAAGGGAAGGATGTGGAAGGAGGAAGGTGCTTGAGAGGAGGAGACGGACGATTGGGTTTTATTGAAGAAGACCGGGCAAAAATTCGGAAGGAACATATGGAAAAGATCATGAATGAAGAGAACGAATGGGACCACATGGTGGAAACTGATGTAGTAGAAGGATCAGTGGAAAAAGTGGCTCGTAATGAAATTGTGGAGGCAATGCAAAGGATGAAATCAGGAAAGGCAACCGGACCATCTGAAGTAAGTGTGGAGATGATAGTTGCAAGTGGCAAAATCGGGGTTAAAGTGATGATGGAACTGTGCCAGCATGTATTGGATGGTAGAGGAATGCCTGATGAGTGGAAAACAAGTGTGATTGTACCTATCTTTAAAGGAAAGGGTGATGTGATGAGCTGCGGATCATACAGAGGAGTGAAACTGCTAGAACATGCCATGAAAATTGTTGAAAGAGTGCTAGAGAGGCGAATACGAACACTAGTCAATTTGAATGAAATGCAGTTTGGATTTATGCCAGGAAAAGGAACAGTGGATGCGATATTTATTGTGAGAAGAATGCAGGAGGAATATCAAAAGAAGGACAAGAAGTTGTATATGTGTTTTGTTGACATGGAAAAAGCTTTTGATAGAGTGCCAAGAAAAGTGATGGAATGGGCCATGAGAAAGAAGGGTTTATCAGAAGTAATAGTTCGGGAAGTTATGAGCTTGTATGATGGTGCAAAGACAAGAGTGAGGGTGGGATTTGCATATTCAGAGGAATTCGAAGTAGATGCTGGTGTTCATCAAGGATCTGTGCTGTCGCCACTATTGTTTGCAATAGTGGTGGACGTTGTTACCGAAAATGCAAGAAGGGGTGTGGTTAACGAATTACTATATGCAGATGACCTTGTTATCATGAGTGAAGACATGGAAGACTTGAAGGAAAGGTTTTGGAATTGGAAGGATGCACTGGAAAGTAAAGGTTTAAAGGTCAACACCAGAAAAACAAAAATGATGGTAAGCGGGTCAGAAGGCGAACTATACAAAAGCAAGATAGATCCATGTGGAGTTTGTGGGAGAAGAGTCATGGCCAACTCAGTGTTGTGCACAAAATGTGAAAACTGGGTTCATGGCAAATGTGCAAAAATAAAGAGAGTTACCGCTAGGTTGGCAATGCATTTTGTTTGCTTGAAATGTAAAGGAATAATGGAAGGGACGATGGATTCAATCGAGAAGTTGTGCGATGAAGTGGAGACAGTGAATGGATTTTGTTATTTGGGAGACAGACTAAATGCTAGTGGTGGTTGTGAAGCGGCAGTCACAGCAAGAGTAAGAATCGGTTGGGTAAGATTTAGGAAATGTGGAGAGTTGTTGCTTGGAAATAGGTTTCCTTGGAAGATGAAAGGTAAAGTTTATTGTTGTTGCGTAAGATCAGCAATACTGTATGGAAGTGAGACATGGTGTCTAAAAGAAAATGAAAAAGCAATTTTAAGGAGAACGGAGAGAGCTATGGTGAGAGCCATGTGCGGTCAGAAAATTGTAGACAGAAAGACGACTGAAGAACAGATGGATATGTTAGGGTTGAAGGAAACGATAGACGGGTTAGCAACAGCAAATGGAGTTAGATGGTATGGACATGTACTGAGGAGGGATGACGATAGTGTTTTGAGGGTTGCTCTGAATCTTGAAGTGACTGGCAAGAGAAAGCGAGGACGACCGAAGAAGACCTGGAAGAAGCAAGTGGAAGAGGAGACAGAGAAAGTTGGTTTGAAAAAGGAGGATGCTCTGAGACGAGATAAGTGGAGGGACGGAGTGCGAGAAATTGCAGAAGGAATGGGGTAAATCCGGCCATCTCTGCTAAAGGGAAAACACCGGATAAAAACTAAATAACTACTACTACTACTCCCAGTAGTTTTAAAAGGGTAAAGCTTTTTTTAAAAAAATAAAAAAATACATTTTGCAATTAGTTAATTGAGACGTTATGTGAGATCTTAAAGAAATAAAATTAGTTAAAGTCGGTCAATCAGGTACTGGCTTTCGTTTAAACCAAAAAGCGATTTCCTATGTCCAAAAATACGTTAAAAAATTGATTACGTCATCATGACGCCACAAACCCCTTTATAAGATTCATTTTGAGGAGGTGCTCAATCGTGCTTACTTTGATGTTTGTACACCTGGCAGTTTTGGAAAAGTTAAGACAGACCCACAGGCAGAATTACGCTTTATATGCTAGTTCAAAATATTTTACAAAAATTTTAAAGGCAGTAAATATGATAGCATTGTGCAAGTCATCGAGTTTTGATAAGGATACTACTTCTTCAACAAAAAGTTATTCAAATTCAATACTGTTAGCAGCTGCAATTTTCGGAGCAATGTCTCGAAGAGAAATTAGTGTGGAATATGCTGATTTTAGTTTGTAGCTTTTGAATTTATAATAGACCAACTCAAGCTAATGTTTACACAAGAAAAAGCTCGTAACATTTAATTAACATCATTAGAATATCATTTTTGTGAGTACTCACCAGCTTGAATAGGTACAAATAATTTTTATTCTACCGTCAGTGCGCCGTCGTGGGTTATAATCTTCGGGAGCTGCAATTTCTTCAAGACAAATTGATATGTAATATTTAGCCCTAAGAACTGTTAATTCCCACACTTTATATTGGTTTTTGATAAAATGTGTGTAGCGCAAGTATTGGATATAGCCTACCAGTGGTTCATTTGTAGGATTACCACTGATGATTCTTTGACAAAAACAGTGTTTGGTTCAAGTCAGTGTCCTCGAAATGTAAAGGATGTGGTGGTATGCCTCATTTCCACATCAAAGCTGGATAGCAGTGTTTAGCAAGCATGGCTTAACAATGCGTTGACATTTTATAAGCTTTTTGTGGTTGTTGCTATGTTTGCCGACAACCTTCTGCGCAGATATGTGTTCAGCCAAAAAAAGAGTGCGGTCAAAGGTGACCCTAAAAAAAAGTGGAATAGAATTAAAGCAGATGGGGAGTTGAGCAGGGAGAAGTGTGGCTGAAGATTGACCTGATGGGAATCAACTGAGAAAAAAGAGACTTCACATTTTTCTGGGTTGTGAAGAAGACACCAGTACTCAGACCAGCGCTTCAGTCGGACCAGAGGTTCTTGTGTAGCCTTCTTAGCGGTTGTTACCGAGGGGGAGAAGGACAGACGGCCAGGTGGTCAGCATAAAGAGAGCAGGTGACGGAAGAAGGCAAAAAAGCAGGAGGATCATTGATGAAAAGAGAGAAATGAACAGGGCCAAGAACGGATTTTTGCAGAGCACTTCGGCGCACTCAAAAGAAGCGACTTCTGTGCTTTTGAAAAATCATGCTAGCGCGCTTTTCAAAATGGAAAGATTGAGTCCAACCAGCAAAGCAAAGAGGGAGGCCAGCTGAAATAAATGTTTGGAAGCTTTAGAGAAGCCAATAGTAGCAAGAATCGTCCAAGAGCCCAGCTCTCTATCGTACGTATGTATAGATTTCTTTTCTTATTTGAGACTTAAACCATTCAGCTAAATTCTTGTAATAAGTGTTGCAATTTGAAGCTATTGTTTTTGACACAGTGTAACATTTTTCAGAAAATTGTTCATTGCTCTATTTGAAGGAAAGCTTCATCTTACTGCCGTGGTGTTGTAAACAAACAGCTACATTTTAGATTTCATAAACAATTTTGCGTTTTTGTCATTTACTTAAAGCTGCTGATCAGCAAACGCAAAAAATAATCGTTGTTCTCTAGTTAAAAGGTTAAAGGCAAGGTTGAAAAAATAGTGCATTTGTTGCCTTGTTAATTATAAATGACGAAAAGGTCGGTTTTCTTAAAAACATGATTTCAGTAGTTATTAAGTTTTACCTTATTTCGGCAGCGCAGTGATGCCCATTTTATCAAAAATTAATGGATGGGCAATGCTGTGCTGCAAGATTAGTGCAATCTGATTAAAAAATTAATATTTGTTCAAAGTCTCAATAATTGTAATGCTTGATATTATGCTGGTATTCAGGTTTGTTTCGTTGTGATGAAAAATTTTGCAAATACTAATTTCATTAGACTTAGCTTGAAGCGGATTTCTATTGTAAGTGGAGACAAACAGAAAGACAACTTCATTACCTTTTTGTGCTTCTATTTTGATGAACCAATATACAGTAGAGCACGATTATTCGAACTAATTGGGACTAAGGGTGGTTTGGATGAACAATTTTTCCGGTAATTGAATAACAATGCCAATATTGTTGCGCAATGTCAGAAAAGAAATCTTCACTCCCATTGCTAGTTGATCAAGGGTCCCAAGCTTTGTCTTAATCGTCACTATATTCTGTTTTCTTTTCAAGGAAGACGTAGTCACTAGATCACTTTGAAACTTAAAAGCTTTTGCGCTTAAACACGGTGCGTTATTAACACGGAGCGCGTAAACACAGCAATTTCTCAAGATAAGAATGTAGGTGCCCTTTAATGACGTTGTCAGTGTCGCATTCAGATGATCGGCGTTTCGGATAATCGGCGTTCTACTGTATTTAGCTGTAGGGTGACGTCAAAAAATAACATCATACGTAGCGCCGTTTAGCGATAACATTATCAAAGATATCGAAATACCAAAATTGTACCGTTGGCATTATCTTAAATCTTTTTTGTTGTTCAAACTTATTCAAGTTTTATAGCTCTACTGTTTTCACATTCAAAATTGAACTTGCCATCCGTCTGTTGTAGATGCCCTGACTTTGTGGCTACTAACACCGCTAGCACAGTATATTTTTATCGCAAGCAGCGCTACGAAATAGGGAAAATTGTTGTAAGGTGCCTTTTCCTTGGACGCAGAAACATAGACATGATGTTCAAATGCGCTGCTGTAGTCACAATAATGGGGCTCAAAGCCCCTCAGCCATGCTGACAACAAATGAAATGTCACTTAAACAGCAGTGATTCTAACTTGTATTTAGAATCCGGTTTGTGTCGACTGCTTACTTGCCAATATTCTTAATCCAGGTTTATTGAAGGGCAATTTGCTTTTGCCATTTACACTGAGACTTGTTCCCACAAAAATTATTCGCGCTATAACGAGATGTTCCTAAAGTTAGAAGAACCATTTTATTGGTTTTATCAATTTTTGATGTAGCTGAAAAAGCATTAAATTGCTTTTTGCATTTACTGCCACAGCATTAGTTGAAGAATGATTGATACTGCCTATTGCAGAAAAGTTAAGGAAGTATTTTGAAAAGTTTGGATCAGTGCGAGATTGTGTGATCAAACGTGATGGAGAAACTAGAAGATCTAGGGGCTTTGGTTTTGTGCTTTTCGCTGATCCACATTCCGTTAATAAAGTAAGTGAGGCAGCTAAGTTGTATTAAGCAATGAGTTACATGTTAATGTCAGTCAATAGCGAGTACTAAGTAGTAACCAGAAAATAGTTTTTTAAGAAATTAATTTGCGGTATTGACGTATTATTGTCACAGATATAGTTAACATCACGCACGTTGCCGACATGTAGTGGTGTGGGCTGCATAGTAAAAATCATCAAGCGTTCAAATCTCAACATGGCTACGTTGTTTGAAGAACTCAGCGAGCTAACGGTTTTTCTTCTGTGACCTAAAATTGTTTCGAAACCCAGCAATAATTTTCAGCAATAATTACGACTCATATAAAGTGTATGAACGAACATAAACATGCATGTAAAAACATAAATTATACGCAAAATAAACTTGCGACTCACAGTTGGGTCGTAACCTATGGTTTGAGAAACGCTACATTAACTCACTAAGGCTTAATTAGCTTGTTGTGGTTATATACAGAGCAACGTCTGGTATACCATGTGAGAAGAAGCTGTATTTAATGCTTTTCAAGCGATAGTTGTATTTGTCTGCAGGTTTTTATTTTCAGCGAAAATCATAAACTTTAACTTTTATTTTCTGCGGAAACCTATTTTCAAGTCACGTTGCTTCGCATTTTCTGAATTTCACTCTACCAATTCTTACTCTTGCTAAAACTTAGCCCCCCAATTTCTGTTTTCCAACCAAACGCAATACCATCACCTCTAGCATTTAGCTTGTCTCCTAAATAACGAAATCCATTTATTGGTAGCATGACTCTTTATTTTTGCACAATTGCCTCGAACCTAGCTTCCACTTTGCGTGCACAACACTAAGTTGGCCATTACTTTCCTTTCACAAACTCAACATGGTTGAGATCTATCTTGCTTTTGAACAATTCTTTTTCCGGCCCACTTTTCATCACTTTTATTTTTTTGTTGTTGACCTTAAAACTCTTGCTTTCTAGTGCTTGCTTCCAATTCCGAAATCTTTCTTTTAAATCTTTCATGGTTTCCTTCATGAGAACAATTTTATCTGCATATGATAGCTCGTCAACCACATCCTTGCATATTCTGCAATAATATTCACAATTATTGCAAACAACAGTGTCGGCGGCACAGGTACTTGATGCACACCGAATGTTACTTCAAACTCTTCCAAACTCACCAAACCCACCCTCACTCTTGTCTTTGCCTCATCATACTAGCTAATGACTGCTCGAACCATTACTTTTGATAAACCCTTTTTTCTCATGGACCACTTCATTACATTTCTGAGAACTCTATCAGTTATCTTTTCCATATCAACAAAGCCTATGTAGAACATCTTTTCCTTCTTTTGTTGTTCCTCCTGCATCCTCCTCGTAATAAATATTATGTCAACTGTATCATTCCCAGGAATATATAGAAACCGCATTTTATCCAAACTGATCAGTGTTTGTATTCTCCTCTCCAACATCCTTTCAACAATTTTTACAGCATGTTCTAGCAGTTTCACTCCACTGTATTATCCACAGCTCATCACTCACCCTATCCTTTAAAAATTGGCACGATCACACTGGTTTGCCACTCATCAGGCATTCCTCTGCCACTTGATACGCACTGGCACAGGGGCTACATTACTTTTACTGTAGTTTTGTAGCTTTTAACTATCATTACCGCACTTACTTTGGTGGGTTCAGCTGTATTTTCTTACTTCATTTTTGTATTGCTTCCACATTTTCTTTGCGAAAAGCTCTTTCAGCAGGTCCTGGTACATCAGTTTCCAGACCTGGTCCCGTTCGTTCTTTTCATTCATGATCTTTTCCATGTGTTCCTTCCAAACTTTTGCTTTGTATTCTTCAGTAAAACCCAATTGTCCGTCTCTTCCTGTTAAGCACCTCTCTTCTAGATCTTTCCATTCTTTTTTTTCATTATAAGAAAGCTAAAAACACTGATGGAATTCTGACATAAGCTATTCAGCTCTTGTTCGGTTTAATTTTTTATAGCCCTAGCAACAACTTTCGTTGTTTGGCTTCTTATACGTTTATATTTGGTCGTATTATCTTTTGATGGGAGCCTGTACAACTCTTTAAATGATGTCTTCCTTCTTGTTATAGTGTCCTTTACCTCCTGATTTTACCACCACATGTCTCTTTGATCTCTTCTAGGCTTTCTTAGCACATATTTTGTCACGTGCGTTTAGAACACTGTCCTGGAAAGTTTTCCACAATTCAGGCACGCATGTGCTTTTACTCTTGTTCGGTTTTCACTTAACTTCCGCGTCCTTCTCTTAATCCGTTTCTTTCTTACAATGTTTTCAAGAACTTTTTCATCCAAATCTGCGACCACCAGCCTGTGCTGCAGTTTCCATTGATTCTTTTTTACATATCCCTTATATACTTTCTGTTTTTCCTCCCCACACGCACTAAGCCATTTTGTTTTGCGTCCACCTGCATTATAGGCTATATTCCTTCTCTCTTTTGAACCCACGTGTTTGCCACGCACAGCTCTTTTTCGTAACTCCAGTAATCTTTCTTTCACATAGCTTTTCGCAATTTTGTCTCATGCACACCTTTAAAATCACCAACTCTTTTTCTTATATGCTCATCAAAATTACTCAAAGAAAAGATGATTTCACAAAAACTTACGAAGTCACACTGACTTGCCATTTTATTATAAAAATGGACTTTCTTCGTGTCTTGTCTTCCTATTTTTGGCCCATACGCACATTATTATTCCCATTGCTTCTTTACCTAAAGATAACACAGTTGCCATCATTTTGTTATTTTCCTTTTAAGTTTTACAACGTTTCCAGATGGTTCCTACTTCAAGATTTCAATCCCTTGAGATCCTTTGTCATTTTCTGATCATCACAGTTTATACGTTTATCCAAGCACCAACAAAACGAGCTTCTTGCTCTTTCCAACCACCTGACTTTCTGCATGCAATACATATCTGCTCGTCTCTCCCCTAGTTTTTCGCACACTTCTGTCTATCTTCCCAATGACTTCCCACAAATAAACTACAAAACCTTAACTCATGCCATTCAGATTTAGATTTAAACCCGAAGATTCTCTGCACTCCCTGCCAATTTAAGAGCTGCCGGGAACTGGGGGCCAATTGTTTATTTTTCTCGTCATGGCGTTTTGTTGGGACAAAGTTTATCTACTGGGAACATGCTTCTCAACCTCCGTTTTGTAACGTGAGTGATGAAGCCAAGCTATTGAGCGGCAACCCCACCATTGACAGTCAGACTGAAATTGTAGGTACCCAATAGTCGGTTCCTGCGACATGCTAGGTAAACAAGAATTTTGCCTAAGGATAAAAATAAAAGTAAGTAAAAATAATGTTATTATGTTCTAGATCAGTGGTTCTCATCGTTGGGTCATCATCCAAAGTTGGATTATCAAAAAATATTTTGGGGTTGTTTATTTTTGTCAGAAGGGCATTGGTTTTTTTGCTGTTCATCGTTTACATCTAAACGTTGCGCATAAATGTAGCCAGGAGGTTATATGGGGGAAAACGTACCTCAGCTCCTCCAAAAATTTTGAACCTAATGTCAGTATAGCCAAAATAGCAAAGCTGCATCAACTAAGTCATTGTGGTTTTTCAATTTCTCTAGGGTTTCATTAACTTCCCCTTCGGCTGTAATTATCACAGAATAAAGTTGGGTTAGCAAATTTATTTGTACTGTAAAATATAACTTTGGGAAAAAGGTCGGCTAATGTGATTTCTGTGTACCACAATGCAAATAAAGTTTAATTGCTGAAATTACCACTCCATTTATTATTGTTTTAATGCTTTTTATTAACTCATTATCTAGTTTTTAGTGAACAAAAAGCTTTTGAGCAATAATAAGTGGTGTAGTAATTTTAGCAATTATTATATGCTGTTTCCATAAATCATTATTATAAGAAGTGGAGTATTTAGGGGGAATACAGAACGATTTGCCTCTAAATTATATCACGGAGACCGTTTCCGAAAAAATGAACTTTATGTTATTTTGAAGACTAAAATGTTAAAGATCTCACTTTCAGAAAGTTGATCTTCAAAAAAAAAGTTTTGGTGTGGTGTTGCTTTAGGGACCAAAATAGGCAAAATTCTCACTTACAAAAAGTTTTTCCCAGATGCTCCACCTCCTTCCCAAAGACGATTGAGCTTACTTTATGTTTCGGCTCCCCAAAACTTTGTTTCCAAATACACCAGTGAATGCATTAATAGGTTTCAGTCAAAGCCTTTCCCTGCAACATAGAATGCAAAATATTCAAAAGAAAATGGAAAAATTGTGGTTTAGAGTATAATTTTGGTCACACTGTTTTTTAAAATATCAAAAATTTCTGGAAAAATTTGGCCCCCACCAAATTTTGTTTTGATGCCAATAATTGTACTTGTGGAAACTATCACGACATAAAAACTTGCAAACATCCTATTTGCGTTGTCATAAAAAGTTTTTGCTTTATGCCTTTTAGTAAGCTTATTTAAACATATCCTTGGATCACCAGAGTGTAGAAAATTTGGGTCACAAGAGTTTAGAAAATCGTATTAAAATGGGTTGGAAACCATTGCGCTAGATTATAGATTTCTCTGTACAAATCATAAATGTAGTTCACATCATGTTATTCAGGTGCTGAGTTTTGATGAACATTTATTGGATGGAAGAAAGATCGATCCCAAAAAAGCGAAAGCTTTAAAGAAGGACCACAAATTGTTTGTTGGTGGATTAAATCCTGATACCTCAAAAGAAGTCATTCAGGCTTATTTTAGGAAATTTGGTGAAGTATGTTACCGAGTTGTTTTGGGCATTTATAACTAATTTGTAGCGCTTAGTAAATTTTTTGCTAATCGAGTGCATTAATGTAGTCCCAATGTGCTTTATGAAATAATTCACAGATGTTCATTAAACTTTGCTGTCCTGATAATTATGTTATGCTTTGCTTAACCAATTATTTCTCATCACTCAGAAGAATGTTCTTGCACAAACGAACCTGAGCAAATATGGACTGTTTCACACATGCATGTTCAAAAAAAAAACATTAGTTGGAGTCTTCGAAACTTCCACATCTGCTATTTTCTTTGTATGAGCAAGATTTTTCATTTTGGAGAAGCTTCTTAGATTTTGAGCTTTTTATTAGCCCTTTTAGCTAGTGTTTATTTAGACTAGGCTACCACGAGGAGTAGCTGCTTGGCCCCGCCATCTGTTTCCCACATAAAGATAGAGGCATCCCGTTCAGTGTCTTGCCCAAGGACCCAACTGGCAAGGTTGCGAGCTTCTTTTCCACCTTATTTCTTTTGTGCTGACTGCCAAACATGGAAGCCGTGAATACCAATTTTAAAAGTCTATTGATATGACTCTACTGGGGAAACAAAGCCAAAATATAATGATTGTGAAGTAGACGCTCTCAGCACCCAGCCGTGGTGCCGGTCACATCTGCTATTTTCTCGTCATGTTGTTCCAGTTGTTTGTAGCAGTGTGAAATTGTTCCAGTTTTTTTGTAAGAACTCTCGGTATTATTTGACTGTTTTGTCTCGCGATTACAGAAAGTGTAAGAAAATTTTAAACTAGGGTCGTGCAGCTAGTTATCGCAATGGGCCGCGACATACAATAGCATCGACGCTAACGGCAATACAATGCCGTTGTTATGCGCTTTTGCTCCCTTTTGTTATTTGGAGATAAACTACTAAAAATTAATATTTTGTCCTTTCTCAATTATTTTGTTTCTTTGACTATTTTTTGAGAATTTACAAATTCTTTGTTGAAATTGCTGTTTTTGCCTTTTCTCAACTTGAAGACTTTTTTCGCACGATTTCATAAACCGATAATGACGTTTTAACAGTTGAAAATTTCTGAAAATTATTGCCTTCTAAATGTAAAACGTGCACAAGGAGAGCCAAAAAAATGAGTGCCATGAGCGGTATACTGGCCATATATGGCACTCCTCTGATGTAGACTTGCTTTTGTTAATTGATGTTGACAAACTATATTATTTTTGAAGAGAGCTGCTTGTTGAAAACATGTTCCTGTGCGAAAGCAGCGCAGTCGAGGAGACTGGCTCACGCTGTGTGCTCTTGGAAAAGGCACTCAATGGCAATTGTCCTCGTTTGGTTGCTGTGGTTGTTGTAGAAATGTACTGTACCAGCACTACTGGTAGCTCTAAACACTGAGATGCATGCTTTAGCATAACCAGCAAAAATATTTTTGTAAACAGGGAATAAAAACAGGAAGCAACAAAATACAAAATATTGTAGAAAAATGTTCATATCGTAAGCATTGCTTTCTGTTTGATTTTTTTATCATACTAAAGTTAGTATTAATCTACTTTCAGATTGAATCCTTTGAAAGGCCAAATGATAAACTCACTAAAAAACCACGTGGATTTTGTTTTATAACATTTGCAAAAGATGGCGTAATTAGTGAAATAATTAATTATGGCAAATTTCATCAAATTGATGGGAGACAGGTTCGTAGAAAATAAATTCCTATAAGGGGAAGATTTTTTTATTAACCTAGTAAAGCTTAAAGAAGAAATTTACTCCCATGGTTTTGTAAATACATATAGCAATAACAGCAATAGCCTTGACTTAACCATTCGGGAGCTGTGCAACAGCCTGCGATAGGGAACTCTGTTTTGCTAAAGATATGTTAATAAAGGAAGTGGGTTAAACGACGGCGAAGCAGCATTCAAGATTTTGTATGCCTTTAGCTTATGAAAAATACGAGGGACTATTAAACTATTGTCGCGATTCTGTTTACTTTTCTTAATAATTTTTATTTCGTTTTTGTGCAGTGTGAATGTAAAGACGGTGATCCAAAAAAACAAGTAGGAACAAGTGAGTTAACTTCGTTGAAAGGCTTTGGTGCGGATGTTTGTTTTTTATGACAGACTACAATGATTATGTGTTTTGTTTCATCGCCACAATGCCCAAATCACATTTGCCGCGAATTATATTTTACGGAGGCAAAGAATCGTAGTTGCGATCCTTCTCATCTCCCTACATCTTACTTTCACCTTCTTAAAGCTCCCAGAATCTGAAAAAAAGCTGACATTATTTCCTCACCGAAACCCTGTAAGCTGTTGATGATCTTTAATGCTGTATTACTGTCTACGTTGTCTCGTTCTTTTCAAACCTCGATTATCGACTAGCTTGTACCACCTCTTCAAGTGAGCTCTCGACGTCATCTGTTGATTACTAATCATGTTACACACTTGAACCAAGAAATCTGTGACAGCTTCAAGGATAAGAAGAAAGCGGGCGCTGTGCTCATAGGTCTGACCGCAGCATACCACAGTCGCTCGCCTGCAAATTTCTGTACCACCTGTCAGAAAGGTACGTAATCGATATTCTCTACAATCGCCGTTTTTCAATGTTTACGTTCAAGACTATTCATCTGTAACATCCATGCCATTGCATGTGCTGATGCCTTGGCTATAGTGGATTCTACTATGGAACGATCTGAACTAGTTGCAATGACACGATAATTAGGTCAGTATGTTTTCAGACCTGAACTTATTGAAATCAATAGTCGTTTGCTTAAATAGAATAGTTTCTACAGTCTTTTGCTTGAATAGCAGCAAAGCCAAGCGTGAGTTAATCATCAAGACCAATTGAATATTCTCGCCCTTCAGCTACACAGGTTTATTTTGGTGTTATAAGATGGACAGGAGTTTGGCGTTTTGATAGCATTTGGGATCACTTTGCAAGAGCCTAACAGTACATTGGGCGTCGCTTTATTCATCCAATGTCGGATACAAGTGAAGAAGAAATACAACAGCTTTGCGGACTACAACTCCAGCTGTCCATGTCCACCTCTGAGTGGGCTACTGTGCTCCAGTACAGTGCTGGAAAGCTCAACAGCTCATTTCAAGCCAATCGATAAGTCCATCGACGACTTCTGAAGCATTGTGATGTAATCACTGAAACGAACACCTAACAAATACCTCCTTGTGCTGCCAGGCCTTCACACCGCTGAGCCGCTACACTTTCTCGGCAGGCTTTGCATTGATCGCGATGAGATTTGATAACGGAGTTAGATGAGCTTAGAAAAGTTTAGAAAAGCTCATCTAACTTCGTTATCAAATCTCATTGCGATCAGTGCAAAGCCTGCCGAGAAACAATGCCAGCAGAGCAAAACTTTACGTTATTGGAAAAGTGCCGTTTAAACACTGAAACCGAGCTAATGGAAGCGCTGCTAATCAAACGCCTTAAGCCATCCCTGAACATAAAACTCGGGCGTTCACAAGGAGCGAAGTCGCTTCTGCACGTGTTTCATTGAGAGGTACAGTGCTAAAACGTTACTAATTGAAGCATTAGTGTCTGGTATCTTAATATCATATTAAGTTTAATTTAAGCTTTATTTGTTTAGCCCTCATGAAGTTCCCGAGAGGGGACGAAAAGCTTCGGAGAATTTTGTTATGTTAATTATTCTTATGTTAATTTAATTATGTTCAATAAAGTATTATTTTGGATTTTTGTTTGGTTCCTCAAAACCTAATTTCTCAAAATTAAACTGGAAAATGTTTGAACTTACCTCTGGCGGGCGTTAAACACTTTTCAAAATCAAACGATATGACAATAATAACTCATCGCACCTTACCTAGTTAGCATTGAACAGTTGTAGGCTTACCAATTGGTTTTTAAAATTCAAACTAAAAATAGTCGACTTTAATTAATGATTTAGAAAAGATTAAAGCTTGAATTTAAAGCTGTTTATTTTCGATAGCACACTATATTCCAATTGAACAGTCATCTAAGTTTTAGCATCTATTTAAGTTGCAACTACTCAAGTGGCGTTTCTTCCTACTCGTTCTACTCATGTAAAAATAGAAATGGCTAAATGAAACTGTTCGAATAAGTAGCTCGTCACTGAAAAAACTACTTAAGTAATTTACTTACGCAGAACTACCGATTACCTCTACTTAGCATGTAAGCGATTTCTGTACATAGTGCCGCATCGCTTGTACAAGTAACATGTTGTATTGTAGTTAAAACGTTTTCCGTAATTTACGTTTCTGACGTCACAGTTACACTAAATGATTAGTTAAACACTGTTGAGCTTGCAGCAAGTAGATCGTAATTTCAGTAAGTGTGGCTTTATCCAAAATTCAACTGTTTTCAAAATCAACCTCTACTTGATTATTTGTGTTCCTAGCGATTATCAGTGAACTCGTACTTTTTTTCAGACAGAATTTAATCTGAGACTCAATGATTTACCATTTATGCACCTATTTTCATACATTTTTGCTTCAAGAAAATTGCTACAATCACCTGTAGCCTTAAGCTTGCTCTTTGATTAAAGTATTTTTCGTAAAAGTACGCTCAGTAAATGTTTGGGTCGCGAGACTTCTGGACCATTTTTTTGGGCCACGCCAAAAAATATTTGTGGACCCTAAGTCTAAAAAACCAGGACAACGAGACGATTAACATCAAGCGACTGCTTGACGTTGTCCAGATATTTGCCAAAAAAAGTAAAAAAGTTTGTGTATGATCTCTCGGCTGAGCTACCAATACGGTAAGCTAACCTAAATAAATATGAGTTATTATTTCAAACGAAATATAGCCTAAATACTGTTTACTAGATGTCGTAAAAGATTAGGGAATCTACTTGTTACCACTCCAAGCAAAGCAATCGAAGGTCATATTTAGAACAGTTTTTGGGAAGATTTTGACTCCTTAGAAATGTATTTAATAAAAGAAAAATATTTTCAAGTGCCAAAAAGTGCAAATTCAAAACAGCAAGGTTTTCAGTTGACATATTTTTTTCAGAAAGAATAGGTTGAATAACCTTAATTAAGGTTATGCAACCATGATGTTCTCTTCCTAATTGTTGTCTTGAAATTTTAAAACTCTAATGGTTACTTATTAAGACGAGTATGGAAAAATTTTTAAAAATTCATAATCTCTATAACTTATCAATTATCATTAATCTCTGGTTTTCGAAAGTTAAACTAATTTTTTTTTGGACTTACTTTGGGGTTCCCATTATTTAAGGACCATTGTCTATCTCTGAACCAAATTGGAAGTTGCCGTAAAGTCCTTTCCTGAGTAAGCCTACCACACAAACAAGGGTTAAACTCGAGTCCTCTTTGTTGCAATACCAATTATCTACTGTCGTAGATTAGTAATTATTATAGTATCAACTTAGATATTTGTTTTTCACTGAAGGTAGTGGTCAATTTTACGAGGTTCCTTACGGCGCACATTTTGTTGCTGTTCCTAATCAGCTGACGTGGCATCCACCACGATACACTGCGTATGAATACGTTAGTGGATATGGTGGCTACGGAAACGCTTTTGGCGCTTATTATCCTGGATATCACAAATACGGTGTATTTAACAATCGATTTTGTGGATGCGTGGAAGGTAAACATGTTCACTTTCTTCATTACTTTCCTTCATTGCATAATACTAATCTTGCTGGACATATTGACAAGTACGGTAGCAAACGTTTTCAGACAGGTAGTTTATTTTTAAGTGTGGATGAATGGAGAGAAATCTCTTCTTTTTATTAGAATAGACACATGCCTTGAAATAATCCATTCAGTTCCTTCAAACGTACGTAAGTAAGCCAATAGACGCATGATGGCAAGATACAAAAGAGCGGATATCCATTTAACCTTGTGATATTATTCTCGCGTGTGTTGCTGTAGGTTTCAAGACAAATTGTTGTCTTTTTGAATAAATTGAGTTCTCGTTTTACCTCGAAAAACCTGTCATGATCATTGGTAAGTAGTTATTTATTCAATTAGGTAGAGTGCTATTGATTGGTTCCCGTAAGTCCGTGTTTTTGAGCACTGAGCATTAGCTTTATTTGACAAACCACGGCTATCTGTGCTGCTGTTTCTTTTTTTGTGTATTTCAAGATTCCATCTATGCTTTTAAGCCTCTCTCACAATTTGTTTTCAGCACACGCGGAAGTTGGGTTGGTGAGGTTATCAAAAAGCAAGTGCTTTTAACTGTCATTTCAAGCGCAAAGCCTCTGCAACACTCAATTACACTTAATTTCGTTTTTTGTTTTTGTCGCATTGCAATAGAATTTTCGTTCTATTTTAATCTTTAATTAACTTCTTAAAATTGAGGCGACTTGTAGTATCGCTCGAATAATGAAGTTTGGTTGCAACTTAATAGCTAGGAAAAGATTGGCTTCCACTGAGATACTTGACCCACGCACTTTTCGATCAAGAACAGAACAATATATTCGTTGAACTCTTCAAACTCTAAATTCCTTTGCCTGACGATCACAGAAACTAATGCACTTTAACAATTAGAAACCAACCAAAAACAAAACAACTGTCTGACTCTCGTCACGCCAACAATCCGCAATAAAATCACCACAGAACACTAGAATACTCTGGAACTTAGTAACGTCGTCAACCATGATGACGTAAGAAGAGGCGTCTGAGTTACAAATGTCAATGCGAAAGAAATAAGGTCTTTTTCGATAACAGCTGAGATATAAAACCAATTTGGGCTTCCAGATTCAGATTTACAATTAAAATGATCAGGGCAGAACAAAATGACAAAAAATCTTACAATGCAAATTTACTTATTCGTGACAGTTTTCATATGATTTCTGTTAAATAATGTGCGCTTTGCATTTGATCGGTGTAGCGTTTAATTATAATATAATACAGAACTTTTCGGTTCTATCTCAATCTTAAATTTCTTTTAAAATTGAGGCGACGTATGATAATCGCTCAGATAATTAGGTCTGACTGCAACTAAATAAAACTTGGAAAAGATTGGCTTCCACTAAAAACACCTTAAACTACGTTAAGAACAGAATAATGTATTCGCAGAAATAATACTTCACGACTTCAAGCTTCTTCGCTCAACGATCTCAAAATTAACCACTTTACTATACAATCGGGAAATCGCCAAAACTGATTTCACCAATAACTGCTTAATACTCGCCACGTCTACAAAATCTACAATAAATTATCACAAAAAAACAATAGCCCTTCTTTACTCCGTCAATCAATCTCTCTCCTCGTTACCACGCTTCTCTATGCTACTACTAAAAAAAAGTCTCGTCACCTTATATATAAATCGAAAAAAAAACAATTCAGAAAACGCTAGAACGAAATCACGTGAAAAAAGAAAAAAACGTTTCAAGTTATGTAATCGGTTATCGAAATTCTTCGAAGAAGTTAGAATCACTAGATCAATCTGGAATTTTACTATGTCGTAATAACGATTGTGACGTAATAAAGGCGAACTTGCAGCAAATCCAATTGCGAGAAAAAAGGTCTTTTTTTTCAATCAGTAACCGAGCGACCAAAATAATACAACACTATACGCATATGTGAAAACTATTCTCACAAGGCAAATTTCCTTATTCGTGACAATCGGAATCACTCATTTACGGCAGATGCAATCGCTCTTGATATAGAACGATTACAATTTTTTGGCAGATTCCGGAATCTCGCAAATGCCTTCTCAAATCACCGGCGGAAAAGCAAAATTCGGTGGAAGGGGTCAGACGTATAAGCCTTATTGATATTTGCTCAGGTACAACTAAGATAGGAGTTAGTATTTCATGATATCGTAGACGTGGCTATTGGCAATATGTTAAACATTTTCTTAGTTTGTCGTTTTCGACCCTGATAATGCACCTCTCACCAACCACTTGCTTTTGCTTCAGATTGTAGCAAGCAAGTAAACTTCTTATTAATTTGGGAGTAGTTTACTGACTTACTTGTATGCAGATCATGCTAAAGACAAGTTTTGAACTAGACTACTTTTTCTTCAAGTTTGTACCAATTATATGCATTTAGTTGAAGAATTTATAAACTTGAAGAATAAGTCAGTTTATATTTTGTGTAATCGATAAAGTTGTATATAAATTTAGTATATCTGTGATCTGAAGTTTCCTTTTTGTTTGATATCAGTAACTTTGGCTTAGCCTTCAAGCAACACTTTATAAGAGTAGCCGGCTGTAAAGTTAAAGTTGCTATTGTCTCTTTCAAGATACAGTGAAAAATATGAAGCAGAATATCTACTATAGTTTGCTTAACTCATTGATCACGAAGTCAAGAAAAAGATGGCAAATTAAAAAATGCACACACGAACTTTGAGTCAGCATCCAACCGCGCCTACACTAATACAGGGTGTCCCAGAAGTCGCGCACCATTCTAATCTGCGTTTTCATATTTGATTTAATTACACGGAAGAAACTAAAAGAACAAGAAAGAGTTAAATTCATTTTTATGTTTGGAAGAGCTGGGACGACCTACCAATCTGTAGCTCAAGAATCCAACCTTAATGGCCCTGAGCGAGAGCAACCGTTAAGAATAACAATAGCAACTGAGTGCTAAATGACAACAATAGCAAGGATGCAATAACTACTTGAGTGCCCGAAAATCAGCAATAAAACGCTCAAGAGAGTTAAAGACAGTTTGATAGAGAGATTTGATGCTTGTTTCATTGCTGTAGGTGCACAGTTTGAGCATCTGTTATGACTGTAATCAATAAAAGCGTTTTCTGTAGAAACCTGGATGGTGCGCGACTTCTGGGACACCCTGTATTTGCAAACCATAGTTTAAATCTAAAGCGAGGTCTAATTACTAATAAGGATTCCTCTTAATCTTAAACCTGCCGCACGCAGTATGACGCTAATACTGAATTTGCGATCTCTTCACTACAGTTAGCATCGCACCCAATAGACTTGTGTTTAATTCCCTTGTCAAGCTGTACCAAAGATATTGGTGTGCATTGATCTCCTGCTTGTCATTCGGCTGTTAAGAGTAATAAGGAGAATAAAATAAGAAACCGAATATACTGGGTAGTAGTCCATTTTTAAAAATTTGGTGTCTTGCTCTTCGACGAAGGTGGCCAGATTTATTACATTACATGCTATTAAGTTATTTTCTCTGAGTGATTCATAGTGTTATTAAACTGTCGAAATTGTGATATAACTTACAGTTTTTTTGTAACTGAAAGAAAAAAGTAAATATTTATGAACTTGCTTCTGTTTCAGCTAATGAAATAGCAATGTATGTTGGCAAGATTGCTCATTTGATCAAAGGGTACAATTCTTCTGCGTATTGTATTTTCCGTTGTGCTTTGTTTTTAAACGTTTGACAATTTGACTTCAAACTTATTGTTTACCTGTACGACGTGTAAAACAAAATATTTTTCCAATTTTTATTCATTATGTCGCTGGTTAAAAACACCAGTTAGTTTACCTAAGCTAAAAAGTTATTTTTTCATTTGGGTCAGTGTATTAGAATAGTTGATTTTCCAAGTGTTTACGTTGTGTTTTCACTCCTGTTTGTATTGCTTCATCTGCACATACAATATAGGGCTTAGTGGCAAAATACGCTTAATAATTTTTGCCTATGCAATTGTATTTAGTGAAATTATTTAGACGTATAGATGCATTTAGACCTTTTCACTTTTTTTGTTTTCATTTAGTGCAATTGGTAAAACCAGAACGTAATAGCTGGGTAAATAAAGAGTATTTTGATGCTTTCAACCATAGCCTAAAGGAATATTTTGAAAATTTAATGCTGGCGTCTGAAAAAACTATATATCGAGAATTTTTTTTTTTAATGAATGCGCATTATACAGTAATTTCGAATCTCTGGCGCCCTCTTAAGGTATTTTAAAAAAATCTGTTTGATTATCATATCTCGCAGCCAGTATTGCATGTCGGGGACAGCGAGTGCTTCAGCGTGAAATTTATTGTCATGCCAGCGCGATTACGCTGTCGTGTATTTAATTTTAAAATAAACCGTTTTTCCGGAAAAAAATTAATCTTTGATTGCAATAAGCTTTTCTCACTTCAGACAGAATCTAGCGCCCTCTTAAATGGAGACAATTATAACCTTATAGCCTACAAGACTCGTATTTGGTGATAGTGTGCTATAAACTGAAGAGGAACCACAAATATTAATCTCACTTAGAACTTTATTTATAAAAATTGGACAGTTTTTTTCTAGCTGCAACAGAACTTTTATTTTACGATCAGAACTCATGCACTACGCCCGGATTTCATCTTTACACGCTCCTCACTTGGGGCAATTTCGTTGTTTAGAAATTTTTTTTCATACCTCTTAGAATGATAAAATGAGTTCAAATTGCGAAAACTGGTGATCGGCCTATTTTCATTATTTGGATATCTCTACTGCTGTTAGTATTTGCTTTCATTGCACGATTAGTTGTTTCAACAATAATAAAAATTTCCAGATAATCCCATGCATGAGGTGCATTAGGCCCCTGATAGTGGAACCAGAATGGTCGAAGGAGCTAGTCTTAACTGCACGATTGCTACGCAATTGGGTGTCAGTCGAGGTGTCACCAATTTACTGAGATTTAACTTTATAATCTAATATGTTTATTTTGTTATCAATATTGCCTCTCTAAAGCGTTAGTAATAGTAATCAAAAACGTGCACAGAAATTTTTCTTGGAGAGTATTGTTGTTGTTGTTGTTGTTTACCCGACCCCTTCCGAGGGATGGGGGCATGGCGGAAGACCATGGAGCCCCAGAAGCCGGGCAACTCCCCAGGGTCTGGACCAGAGGTCATAAAGAGACAGAGAGTCGCCAAAGAGTGAGCGGCGCAAAGAGTCCGTAGCTGGACAGTGCAGAATGAGATGAGAGATGTCCTGGGACGAGTGTCCACAGGCGCTGCAAGAAGGATTCTCGATTCTGCCAATCCTGGAGAGATAGGAACCTAAAAGAAGGCTGTGTCCATTGCAGCGAAGACGAGAGAGGACACAGCGAGCATGACGAGGGAGCACAAGTTCCTCAGTGGAAATTGAGGGAACCTGTGTCAAAATACTTTGAGGAGACAGTACGCCTCCAGTCCGAGATAAGACGAGAGTGGATACGAGAGATAAGAGGAGAGAGACTACAAGGGATTGCGGAGGGCGCAAGCAGCGCTCCCCGTCTGGCAAGCTCATCAGCTGTGTCGTTCCCCGGGAGAAACGAGTGTCCGGGGACCCATTGTAGCCTGATAGAACAGGAGGAGAAGAAGGACAGTTCCTGCCAGATCTGCCACAGAGTTTGAGATAACAGGAAAGGTGGAGGAGAGGACAGGGTGGCGAGGACAGAACGAGAGTCAGACAGGAGAAGAAAAATGGCAGACTTTATGGTGTTGCCGAGACCAGCAAAGAGCGTGCAGAATGGCGCAGGCTTCAGCAGAAAAACTGGAACAAACTGGGCCTGCCGAAAAGGAAAGAGTGGCCTCAGTGCCACAGAGAGAGCAGTTGGCAAGAACGCCGGAGCCGCCCTTGCCAAAAGGAAAAGGAACAGAGCCGTCTGTCCAGAGTACCAGATTATGAGGAGGGAGAGAGTCAAGGTGGGCGAGAGCCGCACCTTGGCGAGAGTGAGGGGGATCAGAGCGAGAGCATGGAGTGGAAAGAGTGGACTCCACCGTGAACGAGGGAAGATTCCAAGGAGGACAGGGACGGCAAGCAACAAGAGCCTCCCTAGAACAAGTAGAAGAAAGCATGAGCGGGTGAGTGGACGCAAAAGCTCTCCAGGACGATCTGCAGAGTCTTGGTTTCACTCCTAGTCTGGCCAAACCTGAGATGGGAAAGGAGGTTGGGAGACGAAGAGCCCGCTCATGAGAAAAAAGAGTGAAGTGAGTCAGAGTGACTCGTAGGGGAGGTAGAGAAGCCTCGGTGAGTAGTAGAGGGATAGGGGACGACGAGAGGCAGCCGGTGATGGCGCGACTGGCCGCTCGGTGAAGGCGTTCCAATTTGGTGATATTGGTAGCGCTTAGGAAAGGAAACCATCCGGGTGAAGCGTAAGTGAGAAGGGACCGAAGAAAAGATTTATACAGAACAGAGAGGGACTCCTTAGAGGGGCCCCAAGAGGAAGCAGAGATACAGCGTAAGGCCTTGAGACGTGGGAAAAATTTGGCCTTCAGCGAAGATACATGCCTAGAAAAGGAAAGAGTGCGGTCGAAGGTGACCCCGAGAAAAGTTGGAGTGGGATTAAAACGGAGGCGGGAGCCGAGTAGGAGGAGGTTGGGCTGGAGGTTAGCCTGGTGGGGATCCACAGAAAAGAAGGAGGCCTCACATTTGCTCGGATTGAGAGGAAGACACCAGTACTCAGACCAGCGCTCCAATCGAAACAGAGCTCCTTGTGTGGCCTCCACCGCAGTGGGGACCGAGGGGGAGGAGGACCAAATGGCCAGATCGTCAGCGTAAAGAGAGCAGCTGACGGAAGAAGGCAGAGAAGCCGGAAGATCATTGATGAAGAGGGAGAAAAGTACAGGGCCAAGAACGGATCCTTGCGGAACACCTCGACGGATTCGAAAGGAGCGGCTTTTGAAAAACCACAGAAGCGCGCCTGTCAGAAAGGAAAGATTGAGTCCAACGAGCAAAGCAAGGAGAGAGGCCAGCCGAAATAAGTTTGTGGAAAAGGGCGGGGTGCCAGACAGAGTCAAAAGCTTTAGAGAAATCGATAGTAGACAGGATCGTCCGAGAGCCCGGCCTGGGTTTGTTAAACCCATCCGAAATGGACTGAGAAAGGTACAGAATTTGATCAAGTGTAGACCGTCCAGGGCGGAAACCGGCCTGGCGGGGAGAGAGAATGGAATTAGATTCCAGAAAAAAGAGAAGACGGGATAGTATGATGCGTTCAAAAAGCTTTGATACGCAGGAGGTGAGAGAGATAGGCCGGAAGGAAGCAGGAGAGTCGAGAGGTTTTCCCATCTTATGTATGGGAATAATAGAAGATGTCTTCCAGATGGAAGGAAAGGAATGTGAAGACCAAGAAAGATTGAAGATGTGAAGAAGAAAATCCATGCCAGAGCGAGGAAGATGCTTTAGCATGGGATAGGCAACTTTGTCTGGGCCAGTGGCAGTGGATGAGGAGAGGTTGGAGGCAGCCGCAAGAAATTCAGCGGGAGAGAAGGGAGAGCAAAAGGACGAGTGAGACTCCACAGAGCACGTAGCTCGGCGGAGCTCAGTGAGGTAGCCTCTGGCTCTGCTGCGCAGGGCCTTTGGCTGAGACACGGAAAAGTGAGACCTCAGGTAAGCGGCATAGACCGAAGCCGATTCCCTGGGAGAGGAACAGTTAGGAAAGTTAGGAGAGGAAGAAGACGAGGAAGGAGAGCCAGCAATAGAGCGAAGAAGAGAGTGCACAGATTTAGGATTAGATTTAGGTGAAAGAGAAGTGCAGGTCGTCTGCCATGCCTCAGCCTTGGCCTTGGCAATGACTGACGAGGCGCATCAAGAGGCGGAGATGTAAGCCTGGCGATCTTCATCACTTCTGTGAGCAGTAGCGAAAGTCTTGCGTCTTTCACCAACCGCTTCTTCCACCTCAGCAGACCACCAGGCTTTAGGAGGGCGTTTGATGCGGCCGAAAGGAATGGAAGATTTGGCCGCATTTATTGCCAGAGAGGTAAAGAGAGCAGCTGCAGAGGAAAGAGAAAGAGACGAGTATTCCTCTGCAGTAGGACAGTGAGAGTCAATGTAGGAGGCAAAGTCATCCCAGCGAGCTTTCTGAAAATTGAAGGAAGGGGGGCGCTCGTTGGGGTAAAAGACCGGAGAAAGAGGGATAGATAGAAGAATTGGTAGGTGGTCAGAACCCAGGTACTGTAGCACCTCCCAGGAGCAAGAAAAAGCAAGAGTAGAAGGAGCAAAGGAGATGTCAGGAGAGGAGCGACTGCCGGAGGAGCGATGGAAAAGGGTGGGTGTGTCAGGGTCATTGAGGGGGAGGAGGTCTGAGGAGATGACCCAGTCGAATACTTCCTCCCCACGGGGGTCGGAAGTACCTCTTGAGTCCCAGAGGGGGTGATGGCAATTGAAGTCCCCCAGAATGAAGAGATTTCTGGAGGAGGGAAGAATTGAGGGAGAGAAGGAATCGGTTCTGCCATCCGTTGGGGAGGAGCGAATAGGGGGGGCATACACATTAAGAAATGACACCGAGGAGGATTTGTTTAGAGAGATGTTGATCCCTACATAATCAGAGTAGGGATCGAGCGAAGAAAGAGAGGTGGTAGAAAGTTCAGAAAAGGATAGGCCCTGTCTGACGAAAATGACAACGCCGCCACTGGCATGCGAGGCATCAGAAGAGAGAATGCCAGACCGGGAGTGAGTACGATCAGAACGCAGAACAGAGAATCCAGGAATCCGGAAAGAGGAAGAGGAGTTAAGATTGGATTCCTGAATGCAGATAAGATCGACAGGATGGGATGAAAGAAAGTGAAGTAGTTCAGTGCTCCTGGCTCGAAGACCTCCAGCATTCCATTGAAGAACCCTGATAGAGTCAGGGGGAGGAGAGGAGGCAGGAGGTGCAGAAGTATAGCCAGGAGCAAGGGACGGTGGTGGAAGGGTAGGGGAAGGAGATATAAGATGGGCAGATGGGGGATAAGAAGTTTGGAGACGAGGGTGGGGCAAGAGTGCAGCATTAGCAGAGGGGGGGCCAGATTCCACAGTGGAGGTATACGTGCCGGAGGAGTCCGAGGAGGGGGGAGTCACAGTGTTACGGCAGGGGGGGCAGCTCCAAGAGTGAGAGCTGCCAAGAGCTCTGAAGTTAGATAAAGAAAGTTGTGAGCACCTTAGATGGACCCATTTGGAGCAAGCGCAGCATTGCACCGACTTGCCCCGCCAGGTCACACTTCCAGCGCACACAGAGCAAGGAAAGATGGGGCCAGGGTTAGGATGAACGTTACCGCTCATCAGGAGAAGAAGAAGAATGAGGAGACGAAGGAGGGCAAGAGTAGGGCAGGAGAGAAGAAAAAGTAAGAACAGGCGACCGATTTTAAAGATGTTGTGTGCTGCCCTTCTGCGGTCGTTCAGGGGGCAGCATAGCGAAAAAATGAATGGGGAGTGCCCGGGGTAACTGGGACCCTCGGGAAGGCCAACAGCCATTTCGACCCAACCCACACGGGGCCGGGGACCGCACCACCACGTTGAGGCGGCTGTTGATTGATTGGTGCAGTTGGAGAGTATTCGCTATATCAGTTGGGAAAGTAATATAGACAGGGGGCTTACCTTTTTGAATGATGGTGTTATAAAGTCTACGAATGAAACAGGCAGACGTAAAGTGCATCTGTCTGGGTATGTGACATTCGTAATGTTCTTACCAGGTAGCCGAAAACATTGCTGCGTGCGGTAGGTGTATTGCATATGGTCTATTGGTGGCTTAATTGGAAAAATGGGGGGGGAGTGGAATATTTAGTAAGCTAAGCTTAATGATAGTATGAAGCAATTATTGTCATAAAATAAATGAGCTCAATCTTCTTTGGAGTAAGGTAAGGTAGAGCATAGCATAAGCAAAAGAAACCTTTTGAAAGTTAGAAAAAGGTGTTTAAAACGAAGTGAAGATCTTATTGTGTGACTTTACCCATTGTGGTCTCCAAAACAAAGTAGAATCCTAAATTTTTGTTTGAAAATCGACATTTAATACCGCAGATTTCGTCTCCAAAGTGACTTCTTTTAAATTTCTTGCTTTTGTCTAACGGTTTTGAAGCGATTGGATAGTCGAGTGGTTTATTAGAATAAGAAACGCACTGGAAACCTCACGATGACTCTATTGGGTCTCTGAGAAAGGCAATCTTTACTTAAGATTGAAATGCATTGTTCCAGCAGTATTGTTAACTCAGAAATAAATCTGAATCTAATAATCTTCCCGTAAAATTGACAAAAGATTTTCCGTGATTAGACGACAAAAGACATAAAAATTAACCGATATAACGTACATTTGGAAATTATTTCGCTCCAGTAGCCTACTTAGTTAAAGAAACCAAATTTAGATGTCACTTGCTTTAAGAATAGCAAAAAAATCCTATTTCAATTTTTCCAGCAAAGTAAGCCACCAGACCTCGATAGCTTTGCCTTTTTATACGACCTTTGGTCCAGGCCCTGGGGATTTACTCGGCTTGTGGGGCTCCACGAACCCCGCCATGCCCCCATCCCACAAAAGTGGTCCGACAACACCTTAGATTTTTCTTGTTCCATTGATTATCCAATTTTTATTTAATTCGGTTTTTCTCCGTTAGATATGGCCAGATTCACCTTACGTTCCTCGAAAGTTTATAAACCATCATCTTCTGTCAATGGCATCTTCCTATTTTCATTCAGTTTGTTCTTCCACTTGCCTTTTTCGGTCACCTACGCTCTTCTTTCAACCACCTATCTAATAAAATGCAACGTCCATCTAAACTTTATCGTATGCATTCCTCCTCAAAACACGTCCACGCCATCGCTTTTGCTAGTCTGTGTTCAAGATTCTTCCATCATTTTGCGACTACTACTTTTCGTAGTAAAATAATTATTAACTATATCCGTTCCAGTCTATCATGAACCGCAGCGTAAGCACAAACATTACTCTATGCTTGAAAATTTATTTGTTTAAATGTACATACACTTCACGTTAGAACATGCTTATAAAGCAGTTAAAATGTACAACGGGATTCTATTCAAGCTACAACTTTATTGAGGTTCAAAATGCTTGAAAATTAAAATTCACGGCATTCAATAAAGTTGTAAATAACCACGTGATGAGTGAAAGGCAAGTTCTTACGTGGTAGCGGTGAATCCGGGTAAAAAAGTGAAAATAAAATGTTCTTGTCCAGTGTTTCTATGAAAATAAAATAGTCTGGTAAGGAATGTCATCTTTAAACAGTTGTACCAAGTCAGACTTACCAATAAACAAAATGCCATTAAAACATTAACAAATACTTTTGGTGTTACACATAATAATCATATTTTTACTTATTAAAGTTAGCAAACTACAACAATACAGATAAATTGATCAAGTCTGACTTGGATACATCAATCAAAATTTGTTAATCACTAAAACTGCTTTATAAATGCAATGTGGTAGAGATCATTTTACCTAATCTCATCGCACACGATTTCCAGCACTGCAGCAGAATCTGTATTCCTTTCCGAAGATTGGTTGGAAGGCATAGGCAGGTAATTTTAAGGTTAACAAAAACCATTACTCACTATGTAACTGAAGCTAGCACATTACCCAACTTTTACTAAACTACACACTTGGCCATTATACAATGTTTAAACAAGGTTTTATCAAAACCGTTTACACCTCATACCAGAGGGACTACCACAGACCACATGCGAGTTCCAGTTTAGTGCGCCCTTTGTTCATAGCGACACCTGGCAGATAATGACAGTAAGGTCCGGTAATCACACAACCGTCAGTGCAAAATTTAATTCTACTTCTATAACTACCATAAACCTAATTTTACAATATAGACTGCACACTACCACATCATATAAATCAGAATAATGCATTTTCATTTTAAAAGTTTTAAAATGCAATCAGTCAATTGAATTCTTGAGTACGTAATGTATTTTGCTGTATTAATTAGAATTTTTGGCAATAATTCCAGAGCATCGTATGTCTATTACGGAGCGGACTGACTACATTTGTCATGATAACTAGAGAAACGGAAAACCTCAAGCGTCAATATGAAAATGGCTTCTTTTGCCAACAAACAGACAAGTAATATAGACATGCTAAAATGATTGGCGGTAGGACTTGATAAAACTTAAAAAGAGGCAGGAAAAGTAATTCCTGACGAATAGAAACAAGCTTATTTCAGTTGTTATTGCAAAAATACAGTATTATCAAATGTGCATGACGGTAGTGAAACAGAATCTATTAAAACGCACTCACCTTATCAATATGGTTTATAATTATTCTGACCACCCCTTCCCCCCGACTTGGCTTTTCCTCCGGAGTTCTGTTGTTGCTGGTTATAATTTTCTAAAAAATGGCACAATAATGACGTTACACGAAAGTTTTAAATTTTCGACATGTTTTAGATATTCTTAAAATTGATGCGAGTTTATCTTCAAAGAGACGTATGACAAAATGGTTGAAAAAACCAGTGGACTCCTGCAAGCAGGGACAAACACCAAATCTCCAAAGGAGGCGAGTGGAAGTTGCAAATGACTTCCGATTTTTTTATCAATCGTCCACCAATGAAAAAATACATATTTATTTTTTCTCATTGAATGATAAGTGAAACATACAAAATCACTGATGACGACTTCCATGCCACATTTTACGACATCGCAATTAAAAGTTTAATATTGGCCGACAACGTGGTTGGTCCTCCAAGACGAAAGCAACCATCCAGAATATAAGTCATACGATGGCTAAATTGTTTTGCTCTTGAAAAAAGTACTTCACGAAAATCACTCCTGATAGCAAAAATGCACCGTGGCAGCAGCACTGGTAACTGCGAAACGGTATAAGAGCAAAAATTGCTCCAGTATAGCACGCAAAAGATCCCTTAACTGCATAAAACATCTCAACTAACTGTTGGTCTTGGCAGCTCTATAATAGTAGCAAACACCAAAGTTTTAAGGTATTCTAAAAATTAAATAAACCCACACGCTATTGAGAAGAAGAAATGGCTCATTAACTGATACCTTACCTCCTCCTCCATAAGCTCCACCGAATCCTCCACTTCCGTAAGTGCCATATCCGGTTCCGCCATATCCAGGATAATATCCCATGCCTGCATATGCTCCGCCATATCCACCATAGCCACTGTTGTAACCATAACCACTATACATATCGTAGCCCGGAGGAAACCCCCATGGGTTTGCCATGTTTGCTGGCATGTAAGGATATTGCGCATTTTGCTGGTTGGCTAAAAATATTTTCAATTCAAATGTGAGAGTTGGGCATAGTAGGAGATTAACCTGTCTTGAGGCCAGTCATGGGTTTGACTTACATGACTTTGTCATAAACTTGCAACAACATTTTCAAGTAATTTCCTTTTTAACACTGTTTTGAAATTTAGTCAATTTGATTAAAAAGTATCACGAATGCTTCACAGATCATAGTTTTTTTTACCTAACCTTTCTCACTAATATACTCAGGAGAGAAAGTGATCAACATTCTCGCCAGTACTACACAATTTGTTGCAAAAATCAATACGATGTTACAGACGTGAGACGCACCAACTAGTATACTAAAGCCACCAACGGTAGTCATAAAATGAACCACTCTTAATTTAGTTATTTTAGTTTGACCTAAACGCGACGTGTTAATTCGACTCTCTCAGTTGTTTGGTAAATTTTGCTAGACGTGATTGCACTGATTGATTTCTACATTTTTCCTAAGTTAAATAAAAAAGTTACAGTTGGTTAAATATGAGCATTACGAGAGCATATTGAGTTGAAAACTTCCATTTAAAGGCCTCAAAATACAAGTAGTTTGCCCGAATTCTGGTGGCAGTCAGCCAAACCGTCTGGCAAAATAGTGATGCTAAATCTTAGTTTTACAATAGACCTGACATCTCACATCACTCACATTATTATAATAAATTTATACATGCTTAATTACCTTTGTTTTGATTTTTCAGAGACGCATCTTTGCATTCGCACTAAAATTAATAAAAGCTATATAAAATTTTGTATAATTATAAAAAATACAACCAACATGACAAAACATCATGACGTACCGCCTGGGTAAACTTAAAATTTTGGGTGTAACCAACAGCAAAGAAATTAAATTCTTATCAAATCTCCCAACTGACACAAAGTGGTATGCCTAATGTGTAGGCATTCAACAAACCTGTCTTCCATCTATTTGATGAAACTTGCTTTCACTTATAATTTCATTTATTACACCTTCTTGGTTGAAATTGATAAAACAAAACCCACGAGCTTTGCCTGTATTACTGTCGTTTGGACGTTCCACTGAATCAATCTAAAACACAAAAACAAAGCGATCAAAATCTAAAATGTATATTACCATGTAACTTATGACGTGATCCATTCGGCTTTACATAAAATTTCAAAAGTTATACAAAGACGTTGTATAACATGCATATAATTGTAGGCATTTAACAAATACGGTTATAAATGCATCATGCATTTAATATACTACTTTAGCTACACTGGACTGCTATCACAGCAAGTAGTCAAAGGCTTAAAAATCAAGAAAGTTACGAAATGTCAACTTACCTCACCATATTTACGAAAATATGCTCGAATAGCGTCTTCTGTTGTGTCTGGATTTAATCCACCAACAAATAATTTATATTTTTTTTTCATAGCCATTGCTCTTTTTGGATCAATGTTTCTCCCATCTAACATGTGCTTATCAGTTGCTAGTACCTACAAATACAATGTGCTTCAAATAATATGCGTGATTGAATGTTGGTATGCCATCACTGATCAGCAACATTTGCAAAACGCGATTTAGAAAGCGAAACGCAATTTTTGTGCGTTTGCATCAGTTTAGATACTGCAATAGACGCCTCGACTTTTTGTATTAATAGATGTGTGTGTGTGTGTGTTTACCCCTCCTCTTCCTTGGGATGGAGGTACGGCATGAACGGTAATTCAGATTCATGCCGTCAACCTAATTGATATTAGGCTAGGGGAAGATGGCAGCCCATTTCGAACCAGTCTTGAGTGACTGGTAGCCCCACCACCAACAAGGCGGACTGCCACTGGTGGGTACCCAAGAGTCGTCTGACATGCTGGGTTAGCAACTTCACAATTATAATCCGGTGAAGTACGGGTGGGGCCACCTGTCTGCCACATAACGGTGGAGGCGTCCCGTTAAGTGCCTTGCCCAAGGACACAACAAGCAAGTTTGCCGGCTTATTCTCCACACTATCCCTTTTTTATGCTGAGCACCAAGCAGGGAAGCTGTGAATACCATTTTTTAAAGTCTTTTGGTATGACTCGACTTAGGGAATAAACCCCAGGTCTACCGACTACAATGTGGACGCTCTAACCACTGCACCATCCTGCCGGTTTTGTATTAATAGATCGTCCTAACTATTGGGCTGATTTAATTTAATAAAATAGGGCTGGTTTCACTGTTTTCCACAAATTTTCATGAACAAAATGGTGCATCAGACTAAATAGAATTTTAGCCGACTAAACTCCAACCAAGCCAGAACTTCACCAGCACAACATGCTTTGGGCAATTTAACCATTAACGCAATTATGACAAATAAATCCTTGTTGCTGTTACCTGACCCCTTCCGAGAGATGAAGGCTTGGTGGGAGACCATGGACTCCCAGAAGCCAGGCCACTCTCCAGGGTCTGGACCAGAGCTCCTAGAGAAAGAGTCGCCAAAGAGCGAGCGGTGCAAAGAGTCCGTAGTTGGACAGTTCAGAAAGAGATGAGGTGTCTTGGGTCTGATGACCACAAGCGCTGCATGAAGGATTCTCGGTTCTGCCAATTCTAGAGAAATAAGTTTAACAAAGGCTGTGTGCGTTGCAGCCAAAACAAGAGAAGACACAACGATCGTGATGAGGAAGCAGAAGTTCCTCAGTGGATAACGAGGAGACATGTGGGTCAAAGAATTTAGGTGAGCCAGTACGCCTCCAGTCCGAGAAAAAAGAAAAATGGATACGCGAGGTAAGAGGAGACTACGTGGGACTGCAGCCACATCGTTGCCCGGAAGAAATGAGTGTCTGGGGACTCATTGTAGCTTGATAGTAAAGGTGGAGAGGGAAGACAATTCTTGCTAGATGTGCCAGAGTTTGAGGTAATAGGAAAACGGAGGAGAGGACAGTAAAAGTGTGTGAGAAGAAGAGAATCGACCAGTTGTTGGTGTTGCCGAGACCAGCAGAGCAGTGTTTTCTTCAAGATTTTAGTAAGTGAGTAACCGCCGGCGCAAGTGCGAAATTGCAAGCAAATATACGCCAACTGCTGAACAAATTTTGGTGGACATTGCTGAACAAGCCGCTACACCAGCCTAACTAACGTATTTTAAAGTAAAAGGATGTTTTTGGTAGCCTACTGCTGTCCAGTAAACGCTAGGCTAGAAAAAAATGTCATTTATACCAATTCATATATTGGATCCTTCGTCCAAAAGTTTTTCGAAGGCAGCTAAGCGCGACTGATGTAAACATAACGTGACAGTAAGGCAACAGCAACTTCAAGCTACGCGCGCACTATTTCTACGCTTTCATGTTGTTGTTGTTGTAGTTACCCCTCCTCTACCTTGGGATGGAGGTACGGCACCAACGGCAATCCAGGTTCACGCCGTCAACCTAATTGAATTAGGCTAGGGGAAAAGTGGCAGCGTATTTCGAACCAGTTATAAATGTAAATTGCTGACTGGTAGCCCCACCACCAACAAGGCGGACTGCCATTGGTGAGCACCCAAGAGTCACGTCTTACAACATGCTGGTGAGCAGCGTCACAATTGTAACCCGGTAAAGTACGGTTACGCCAACTGTCTGCCACATAAAGATGAAGGCGTCCCGTTAAGTGCCTTGCCTAAGGACACAACAAGCAAGATTGCCGGCTTGTTCTCCACACTATTCCTTTTTTATGCTAAGCGCCAACCAGGAAAGCTGTCAATACCGTTTTTTAAAGTCTTTTGGTATGACTCAACCAAGGAAGTGAACCCCAGGTCTACCGACTGCGGACGCTCTAACTACTTTGCCACGCTTTCATTGTAAAGTAGAATTAGTCAAACGGCTTTATTAATGACGTCAACTTGCTGGTAACATGTCGTTGCCCTCAGTCCCTACCGAATTCCAATATTTCGGATACTTTAAAAAGTTTGCCTATAACATTGTTTTGCGTATAACCACATCCTTTGTTTCCCTCAGACGTAGTTTTTCCATTGTAGCATTTTTAACCTAGTTCAGTGCTTTTCAACCGATTTTGGCATGTGGCCCATTTTTGAAACGCACAGAGGCACGTGGCCCCAGTGTATATTTTTCTTAATTTCATATGCAACTTCAAAAAAGTTATCAAAGTAAATTTCAGGGATGTCCAAATACCAAAAAAAAACAAGTCGTCAAAAAAGTTTACCAATTTCACACTAAGTGAAAGATAAATGAAGTACTGGCCCCGTGAAGACCTTTGTCCGTCGATTGAAATCTCTGATCAAGACCATCATCATTTGTCACAAATGATTTTTTAATTCGATTAAGACGCCAGCTTGCGAGTTGTAGCTTGTTAACTCTGCTACGTCTTTTGCAGCAGGAACTGGAGTTAGCTGTGGGTCAAAAATCTTCTAAGATGGGCTAAAAACAAGTCCGAACAACGATAGTATGGGAGTAAGCACAGAGTTTTCAAAATTTTCGGGGGGAGAAGAGGCAGAACTGTGACGTAATAATTTGTTTATGTCAGCCCTAAACAAGGTTCACAAACAAGTAGCCTATCGGTTACTAATCGGCCGCGGCGAAATACCTAGCTATTTCTGTTTAATAAGCTAAATATGGGCCTTGAAACTCTGCGACCTGAGCAACAGTAATTCGCAAACGTTTCAGAACGTCAGTTTAAAAGTGCATGCAAATAAAATTAGCTTAATTCTATGCGGACGCCCAACATGAGCATGAAAAATGTGACTTTTTTGAACTTTGGGATGTCGGTAGGTTACCACGACTATGACACCAGGACAAAAATTACTGGCAAACTTCATTTGTTGCTTGATTATAGTAAAATAATTAAACTAGTTACAACTCTCAATCGTAATCGATTAAACAGCAGGGTTTTGCAATTGCAAGTCAACATTTTCTCTAAAATTGGAAGTATTTGATGACCAAAGCCGCGTAACTTAAAAGGAGAAAATTAAGATTTTTGTACGATGTAGTAGTCATACTATTTGTGTCTTGCTTTATTCCTCAAACGTATCTCAGAAAGCAATATTATTGATAAGCGATAACAAATTTCACCAGAGCCTTATCATCTAATTTCACAAACTATGCATGAAAACAAACAAGCTAATTTTAAGAAAGTTTTGTCCCAAATTCAAAAAATAGCGAAAGGTCGTTATCCGGCTAGGTATTGCGACAAAAGTAACGGAAGTTTTGAGATACTGCAGAAACTTTTTCATGGGACTCTAGATGATAATTGGCGTAACATAGCTGGCTAAATTATTTTTCGCACTTAATAAGTTTTCATTAACCATTGACAGAATGCATGAAAAGAATTCTACCTTTGTGAAAAGCATTCAAAACTTGACTGAAGTTCTATCTTTGCTGAAAAGCATTCGAAACTTGACCGAAGTTCTATCTTCGTTGAAAAGCATTCAAAACTTGACCGAAGTAGAGGAAACAGAGAAATTCATGGACGCGGAAATAGGCGAGTTTGGTAAACGCAGCTTTTAAATCGAGCAAAAAATTGAAAAGTTGATATTTGTAACTGCGCATAAAACTACACGGTCTCTCTTAGAGCGCTTACTGCAAAAAAAAAGTAAAGTCTATTCTGCATTTAAACCATATACTAGGCCTGCCGAAAAAGAAAGGGTGGCCTCAGCACCACAAAGCGAGAAGTTGGCAATAGTACAAGAGCCGCCTTTGCCAAATGAAAAAGGAACAAACCCATCATACCACATCAACAGTTTGTGAGATGGGAGAGTCAAGGACAGAGATGCACCTTGGCGAGGAAGAAGGGTCAGAGCGGGAGCTGGAGTGAAAAGAGTCAGCTCCACACTGTAGGAAGGCAGGTTCCAAGGAAGAGAGGGAGGCAAGCAAAGAGAACCACCCTAGGAGAAGCAGGAGAGCAAATGCAAAAGGCCTCAAGTAGGCTCTAGAGTCTTGGTTTCGCTCTAAGTCTGGCCAAACCTGAAATGGAAAAGGAAGTGGGAAGATGAAGGGCCTACACATAAGGCAGGGCGAAATGAATCACAGTGACTTGTAGGTGAGATAGAGACGTCTCAGAGAGAAGTGGGGATAGGGGATGTTGAGAGGCAGCCGGTGATGGCGCCACTAGCCACTTGGTAAAGACATTCCAACATGGTAACGGTGGTAATGCTAAGAAAAGCTTTGTATAAAAGAAAGGCTCCGTAAAAGAGACCCACGATAAAGCAAAGATTCAGCATGAGGCCTGGAGACGAGGAAAAACTTGGGCTTCTGTAAAGATATGTGTTTAGACAAGAAAAGAGTGCGGTCAAGGTGACCCCAAGAAAAATGGTACTAAAAAGAAGGGAGGAGTTGAATAACAGCAAGTAGGCTGAAGGTAAGCCTAATCAAGATGCACGGAGAAGGAGGCCTCACATTGGCTCCAATAGGAAAAAACACACCATTACACAGAACAGCACTCCAATCGAACCAAAGCTTGTGTTGTTTCTACTATACTAGGGACCGAGGAGGAACAGACGGTCAGGTCGTCAGCATAAAAAGATCAGCTGATGAAAGAAGGCAAAAAAGCAGGAAGATCGTTGATGAAAAGAGAAAAGAACAAGGCCTAGAAAGGATCTATGGGGTATACCTTAATGGACTTGAAAGGAGCAACTTTTGTAATCTTGAAAAACCACGCAAATATGCCTGTCAGCAAGGAAAAATTGAGTCCAATGAGAAAAGGAGGCAGGCCAGCCAAGTTTATGGAAAAGAGCAGGATGCTGGACGAGTTGAAAGCCTTAGAGAAGTCAATAGTAGCAATAATTGTCCAGCAATCTGGTTTGGGTTTAAAACATAGAAGGTTGAACGGCTTTCCCATCTCGTGGATGGGTCGTTCCTTCTGTGGTTGTTCAGAGGGCAGCATGGTGAAAAAATGATTGGATGAGAGCAGGGCCTAGGGAAACTAGGACCCTCGGAAAGGCCAACATATAGTTGGATTCACCCCAAATGGGGTCGAGGAATGCATCACCACACTGAGGCAGCTGTTAATTGGTACATGTTAACAAAAAAATGTCTTCATGATAAGCTAAGGTAAGAAGATTATAGAGTAGAGTATCTTTCAAATACTCCATCTTTAGCTTATGACGAAGACAAAAGAAATCATTACTTCAATGTGCAATGCTCTTTGGCAAGCTATAATTTCCAACAATTCGTTAGTGGCAAAGAACTTTCTTACAGATATGAAAAAAGCCATTTTGCCGGAAACTTTACTGCCACTAATGCAAGTTTTATTAAAAGCTTTTTTCAATAATTTAATTTAGGCTACAAGGAATTAGTGTTAATACTTAATTACTAGCATTGCAGTAACTTAGTCAAAATCTTATAAAATACTAACCTTGTCAACTGAACTTGAATCAGCAAAAAGTACAAAACCAAAGCCTCTGGGTTTTTGTTTTTCCGGATCTCGTTTAATAATACAGTCACGTACACTTCCGAATTGTTCAAAATAACTACGAAGTTTCTCTAAGGCAGTTTAACGTAAGGTTTTGATAAACATTTTTAGTAAATAGATTTTACTTTAAATGACCACACATGGAAGCAATAAAGTTGTTCACAATCAATAAATGTTCGGAAAACAAGAAAAAACAAATTTATTCTAACTAAAAAAAACTTTTTTCTACAATTTCAGAATTTATGTAACTGGGACAGATATGATCAAATATAAATTAATATTTGTACTAGAAGACGGGGAAGTTCAACTTTCTGAAAATTTGCAAAAACTGTACTTTGTACAAGGTGGCACACTGCAAACACTTGACAATTTTTTGGATGATCACCCATTTTATTGCACCAGCCTCTTTCTAAAATCAATATCTGTACTTGTCCCTTGCCTTTGTGACAACAGCAGAGCTTGTCTAGACAAATGCTTAGCTTCACTAATTGTTGTCTTGCAAGTTATTTGGAGGATAAAAATACAGCGAACTATACAATGGCCACTGTCAAACATACAGTTACACATACCTTCATCAGTGTCCCAAGAAAGCCCTCCTACAAACATTTTTCTGAAACAAAAACAAATTACTTTTGCTGTCACTCTTTTCAAAAGTTATCAACAGAATATAAATATAAGTAAATTTTTGAACGTATTCAAAAATAGAATAATTAAATGTTAGTTAATGCAATTTGACGTAGGCAGATAGGATTTACAAATTTGGAATAAACGAGAAAAGGTAATTACTAAAGATACCTTTGATGACAAGCAGACTTTGCAATCATGCTCACTGTGTTAAAACACATGTAATTTGTAGCTTACAGACACTAACTTACCCTTCATCACTGCTAATGGTTTTTATCAGGCTTCCATCACTGCGGTAATCTGACATGATACAAGGCCTATCTTAATTAAAAAATACTTTATCTTATAAGTAAAACGTATACTGATAACAGCGTACAAAGTTATTTTTAATCAATTGATATTGTTTAAATCTACAACTTGATCTGTTCAGTAAAGGCAAAATTATCAATTTAGCAGATGTAAATTGCGAGGTGCTGAAAGCTGCTTGGGTTATAGACCTCCAAGCCTATACAATAACTACTGTATACCCAGTAGAATCCAAGATAACGGCAACACAAAGTGATTTTAAAAAGTGACAAATAAATTATTGGACAAAAGAGTAATTTGTAATGTGGTCAAGATTTCTACAAGTCCTTAGCAAGTTCTATTATTTAAGCAACAGAAATCATAAATGATTCTTTTGCAACACTTTTTTTACCATAGTTAGAAGAAACTACTAATTTCTATCATATCCAAATATAGTGGTTTTGAATTCAAGTGCAATGCAAACAAGAAGACTGGCTGCATACCACAATACATAAAAGAAAATTAGGGCTTCTGCCGAAAGCGACAACCAAGAAAACAGTAATAATGAATGAATGGGCGATGTACAGAAAACAATTTAGACAAAAAAATACATATAGCACGTAGTTGGATGTAATAAATTAGTAAAGAAAAAGAAATCAAATATTTCAAGTATAAACAAAAAATAAGTGATTTCAAAATACACCAAAAATCATTGTTATAAATAGGGCAAATTTTTGAGCTATAAAATTGGAAAAATTGCTTTTTCAAATTATAGAAATTGACTGTATTGACCTATAGAGTTTTATTTTAAGATTAACCAAAAGAAAAAGAAAAAATGCATTGTATACATCTACACATTAACAGACAACACTTCTTGCAATAGAACACGATCATATAATGCCATATATTTTCTGTGTTGAAATGTCTGTCTTTTGACAAAATCTTCTGCAGCAAGTGAAAAAAATTGCCATCACTTCAAAGCGGTTATCGGAAGTTCAATAAAAAAGGCAGGCAATAAGTTGTCCAGTACACGTGATCGCTACAAGTTGTACAAAACAGAAAAATTGCCTTTTATTGACCTAACTTTTCCCATATGGCCCCAATACCAAAATTTTTTCATTTCGGTGCATTTTGAGGCTGTAATAACTACTTTACTTTATTGACAAAAATTTGCCCTAGTTATAAAATAATGAGTAAATGCTTTCAAATTTTTCATTGGAACCATTTCTCAGTCAATTCGTTACACTTGAAATTTCATTGCTTGGTTTTGGGCTTGGGGTAAAAATGCACTGCATGAGCAGTAATGGTACTTTAACTCTAAATCAGGTCTGAATACAAGTTGGTTTTGAATCATTGCACGATTTTTTTGCAGTGACAGATAAAAATTGATGTTTCTTCTTTGTTTCAACTGACATTTTTTTCAATGGAAGCTTGATTTTATGACCAAGATACCTACTTTTTAGTATATGCTAGGGTTTAGGTTGCAGGCTAGTGCAAAATTAGCATTACAACAGTGACCTTTCACAGTCACTTGACAAAATGTGTTACACTCTATTTAAGAATACTGGTGTTTAAGTATCTTGACTTCAGATGCCCTAAAATTATAGCTATTGAAACTAAAAGAGTAGCCTAGCAATAACTCCTTATTAATAATAAACAATATAAGTTTTCATTTAGTAAATAAAGTTTCAAGGAAAATACTTTTCTTACATCTTTGTATAGTATACTTTTTGTTTAGGAAAAGTGAGAATTTAACTGGCTCAGTCAAAGGTTTTTAAAACAACAGACACACTTTTTAAAAAGCTCAGTTTATACCAAGAAGTTGGTTATATCCAATTTTTAGTTTATAACCAAGATTTGGGCCCGACAACAAGCTGTTAAAAATGTAATTCAATATAGGATAGTGGCATAACCTAACCCTAGAGCACATATACCTAGGTGACCTCTAAAACAGGCTCGAACGGCACATGCCACCAGCTAAAAGGCAGAAGAATTTTTTCAATTTTCTGTAGTTGTTGGTATGCAGTCACTTTAGATCTTACAACCCAAACTGCTCTTGAGAAACAATTTCCACATATTTATGAAAATGTATTGAAGTAGTAAAGGGTTATGCTTTAAATTTTACCTTGGTTAGACATTTTGAGTTATAATATTTACTGCCACAAGCAGTTCAAGAATTAAAAAAAGATTACTTTAAAGAGCTGTAATTTACTACAAACAGCATTTTTGCTAGGTATAGTGGCTCGCAAGAAGTTACTTGGTTCACTTCTTACAAAAACAACCAAATGCATTAGATATACACCCAATACACAACAACCCATGTTAGTAAAAGAAAATAATTTTGTTAATTTCAGCAATTCAAAATCAAATTTTATGAAGCATTTTTTGCACCAAATATATGTTTATTGCATATATCAACAAGGCAAATATTATGCTTGGTTCAATTCTGTTACATTAAGTTATTATGCTCATTTAAACAACTTTGTATTCTGACCCACTTCATAGTAGCCAATACTGCTTGCTCAGTACATTTCTACAAGAAGCAGTGCAACTAAGCAGCAAAATTGCAGTAAAGCACTTCTTCTAAGGCACAATAAGAGGCTATAATGTGAGGTTTGAACATTGGATTATGGGTGCAACAGAGAGCTGTCAAACCCAATCAGCCTAATTGCGAACAAATACGATTTATTGCACCAAAATATGGAGTCATTCATGCATCTGTGTAACGTAGCTAAGAGCATTTACATAAAAACCATTAATGCATATGCAAGTACATACATGTTTACAGCCAACAAGCAACATGGAGTGTCTACACTTGAAAACACAAAAATGGTGTAAGGCAATTGCAAATTTTGGAGCTTACATAGCAGACTACTGCAATATTTTATTAAGGCTTGTAACTGAACCATGAGTATGTACTTGGTACCTAAATAGTAGAAATTTCACTTTAATTGTACGTGTAACATTGAGCATAAGTCATATGCTAATGGAATATCTGTCTATGCATTTTAGAGAATGCTTCTGTATTGCCAAACTTAGAAGGATATTTAAATTACTGCTTTTCCACAGGGCAGTTTGTAATCTTTTTGAAATGTAAGTTGATCATACATGTCACAAGTTGTTAATTGCTTTATTAATACTGTTTCACAATGCATTTACCATCCCATTCAGAACTTCTTTAGTGCTTAAACAAATATAATGATGCTTTCTTCTTAATGTTAACCACTTATTCATGTACCGATGCAATGGCGTAGTGGTTAAAGCATCTGCTTTGCAGTTGATAGATCTGGGGTTTATTTCCCAAGTTGAGTCATACCAAAAGACTTTTAAAAAATGGTATTGACAGCTTCTCTGCTCGGTGCTCAGCAAATAGGGATAGTGCAGAGAACAAGCTGGCAAGCTTGCTTGTTGGGTCCTTGGGCAAGACATTTAATGGGATGCCTCCATCATTGGGTGGCAGACAGATAGTGGGGCCAAGCAGTCTATCCATCGTGGTGGCCCTAGTCTCACTGAAGACTTGCAAACCATATATACATCTTCCTGCATAAAGCTTACAACAAATAGTTCAAACGATGAAGAAGAAGAATTATTTACGTATCAAATTAAGAGTTTACTTAAAAATAGCACAAGATATTGTACTTCTATTTGCCTAAAAATTGCACTCAAGTATGAAGTTTTCAGAATTACCCCAGTTTTGACCAGCATTTTTCAATAAAAACTGGAATTACGCATATGCAATTTCTATTGACTAAGACACCAATCCTTTACCAGAAGTTAGGATTAGAGTTGCTGACAATTTCAAGATTGGCAATGCAACTCAAAGTTCTGTCAGTCACTAGAGAATACAGGTGCATGTGCAATAGCTCATTTTTGTCACTGGTTTTAGATATAACCATAAATTGCACTACAGTTAGGGCAATTGGAAGAAAAACACCACAGATTCAAAACAGGTAAGTAACAATAAAAATATGTACACAAGAAGAAGCACTGTAAATGGAACAACACCTTGACAATTACAAAAAAACAGTGACCATTTTGCCATCACAGCACTTTGCCATTGGAATCTATTTTGTCATTGAACATTTGTGATTTGTCAATTATAATAATGAATTAAAAACATTACTTTGTTTATGATTGATCAATTTCTATAACATATTAAACACAAGACTTGACACAAAGTTTGGTATAATTAAAGTTTACGTCCGTAAATTATTTAAGCTGAAAAACGGATTGAAAGAAAAGGGCAGTGTACACTGTAGGGCCAGGCCCGGTATGTAAATGTACGGGGCAGTGTACACTGGAAGGGAGTGTACAGAGTGGAGGAGCATACACTGGGGGTGCAACATTTGGTATAATCCGTTTTTCGGTATAATTAAAGTTTTTAATTTCGTTTTTCAGCTTACATAATTTACGTACGTAAACTTTAATTATACCCAAAGTTTATCCCCGGGTACATTTCTCCTTGTTTACACACCTGCCTCCCCCCTAGTGGAAACTGTCTGCAAACTCCCAACTGCTGACAAAATTGTCACACTGATAGCCATTGTGTCATTGTATCAGCATGGCTTTTACCCATTATCTCTAGAGCTTTAATTTCATTCAAGGAGAAAAAACCTGATGTTTGTTTTTGCTTTTCAAAGCTTTAACTGGTTACACATTATCAAATCAAACAGTTGGCTTAACCAAGCAAAGCCTTTAAAATTTTTAGGCGCTTTTTTGTTTGTTTTACCAGACTGCCATCTTGGATGTATTGGGCAGAATTGCACCCCAGTGTACACTGCCATAGACCAAGTACCCTGCCAGTGAAAATTTAAACCCATAACCATAGCATTATACCGTTATAAGTGGCATTTAATTGTTTAATCCAAGATGGCAGCCTGAAATAATAAACAAAAAAGTGCCCAATTTTATTTACCCTGTATCTGCTCCCACCTTTAATTCTCCAATATCCAATTATCTAAAGCAATTCTTTTACCCATAATAACAGGGTACGCTTCATTTAATGACTTTACGGTTTGTCCCAGAACAATGCAAAACCCTGTGTTACCTCCTACCGTACCCGTAACCGAACCACTGTTCTTAAATTCTGAAGAGTATAAGTTTTCTAGTTCCAAACAAGTTTTCACTCTCTTATATTTAAGAAGCTTACAAATGCTTTCCCATATTAACATAGCCTATCCCAATTCCCAAAACAAAGCCAAAGTATTTTGCAACTAGCCCAAAAGTAACGATAGCGGATTGTAAAATTCTGTAGCGGATTAAACAAAAAAGTAGCCCCACACTAATTAAATTAATAGCGTTGTACAGGGGGTCCTCGACTTACGACGTTGATCCGTTCTTAAGACGCGGTGTAACCCGGATTTCAGTGTAGGTCGGAACATCATAAATAAATTACTCTATACGTACTGTACTGTAAAGTATTGTACTATAATAAAAGGAAAAAATATTGTAAAAAAAGTACTTAATCAGAAAAAGAGAAAACAATTCCATACCACATGGATTAAAGTAAATATTAATAAGATGGTGGAGAAGCTGGAATAGTAGAGGCAGCTGAGGTAGACGGTAGAAGCTCTGTAGCAATAGAGGCAGCTGATGAAAGGGTTGTTGCCTGTAATGCCATAGCAATTGTCTTTCTGAGGTAGTAGGTCTTGAACGAAGCAATTACTCCTAGGTCCATAGGCTGTAAAAGGGCCGTGGTATTAGGTGGAAGGTAAACCACCTTGACATTAGGGTAAAAGTCTTTCAGCTGGGCAAGGTGTCCAGCGACATTTTCCATTTTATGGGGCGCGTTTGTAACCTCGAAACAGCGTAAGTCGGGACTGTCGTAAATCGAGGACTCCCTGTACAAGATTTTTGTTGGTTGTTCTTTATCAGTCCTTTCTTTATATTCTAAGATTTTTGATCTAACTCTAATCCTACAGACGGCGTTAGCGATTGATTTTAGTTTCTGGTGGTTGGCATAGGGAGTAATCTCTTCCGGCAGAATGCGTCAGGTACAAGCGATCGACTTGCGTAGAAAAACTTTTGTTACTTTTGCGTTCAGAGCAGCGTTGAAGTGTTTCGAAATAAAGCTTTGAAAAAGATAATTTTGATTGTGTTGCATTGACTTCAGCATGAGACAAATTTGAGTGCATTTATTTCACTGAGCTGCTCGTGCGCTTATCTTAAGCAGCAAACTACGTGATCTTGGAAAAAACACTTATGAGGACAATTGTTTTATCTTAGTTCATGTTCCCTTGTAACGAAACACTTTTTAAGATGTACACAAAAGAGCTTATGAAAACCTACTTCTAAGATGCCATCTGCCTCTTACATGAAAATATCATATCCAGTTAAGGGCCTTTATCAAAAACAACTCAAGTAAATTTGCGAGAAAGTCTTTGGTATGACTCGACATGGTGACAATTAAACCCTATATCTACAAGCCAATAAACCAGTGTGTGGGGCGCAGCAATTTTCCTAAAAAAATATTTGCATTTTCTGAAAAATTGTTGAAGTATTGATAACAACTTTGCTTGAAAAATCTGAGCTCTTGTATAGAATCAATCGATTCTTTCTTAAGGTCCTAGGTGTATGACTTAAAACTACAACCGGCGACAGGGTTTATGTGCCTTGAGACGTAAAGGAGCTGTCTCTTAGCTGTCGTTGCTCCCAGGTCACCCTTGGGCAAGGTGTAGCACCTGATAGCCTCCCCTGTTAGGGTTACAACTTCACAGTTTTTTATTTTTACTGTCTCTAGCGACACTTTGTACATACTGTATATGCTTTTCTTCGTGTGTGTTTTTTATTTTACCTAGTATCTTACAGGTGCGATGGCCATGCCATTATCTTCACATTTAATCTAAATTCTATTCATGTGCATGTATTAACGTATATCGTTTTGCCATCGTCTCCTTTTTTTGTCCACTGCTGTGTAATTTATTTCTATGTATGCTGATTTGGACAAAAATAAAATAAAATTGATTGATTGATTGATTGAAGGTCTTTCTCGAAAACACAACAAGCGAACTTTCAAAATTTAAAAACTTTAGTATGACTCGACTTCGTGATAATTTAACCTTAAATGTCATTGGTACTACACTATATATTTAAAGGACAATAAATAGTCTGCTGTGCTATGCTATTTTTATCTGTATCGGAAGAACAGTTAGCCTAGATAATTTTCGGTATGCCCAGTAGACAAAACGATTAGCAATTGGAGTATCATGAAATTAGCTAAATACAATTGGTGTATTTTGTTTAAAGCATCAGTTAATGATCAAGTCTAGCAATGAAAAATTGGAAGCCTAAAACACATCACCACTTGCAAAATATTGACAAAAACAAAAAAAATTGCTCAAAATAGGCCAAGGCCTATAAAACAAAAAATGGTGATACTATAGCATTTTTATTCATTCACGCGTATGAGCTCATGCTCGGTTTGCATGTCTTTCGTCAGACTGGGCCACCACGACGGGTAGACTGCTTGGCCCCACCATATCTCTGCCACATAAAGATGAAGGCATCCCGTTAAGTGCCTTGCCCAAGGACACAACAACCAAGCTTGCCGGCTTGTTCTCCACACTATCCCTATGTGTTGAGCGCCAAGCAGGGAAGCTGTCAATACCATTTTTTTAAAAGTCTTTTGGCATGACTCGACTTAAGAAATGAACTCTAGGTTTACCAACTGCGAAGCGGAAGCTCTAACCACTACATCATCGCGCCGGTCTATAGCGTGAGGTATACCGACAAAAGTCACCAACCGAGATACAGGGTGGGGCCTACCGCTTGACTCGCACCTACCGAGGTGCAAACCGCGTGAGGATTCGGTTAGGGTTAGAACCACTGCCCTAACCCTTAGAACTACTGCCCTAACCCTAACCTAACCTTAACTTTAACCAATGATTTATTTGTGTCACTCTTAGAAGATGTACGAAGTGTGTATCGTTAGAATAAATTTTCCTTCGTCTGTGGAATGTATGTGTGTGGTGTTTGGAATTATTATAACTATAGTTGTAAGTGTGTAGCTTTAGTGTAGCTATAGAGGGGTGGGGGATAAATAATTCAGTGGTAGACCTCACGCTATAGTAGTAACTGGAAGTAGATCTCACGCTATAGTGCGGTAGACCTCACGCTATAGTAGCACCTAAAAATATTTTGGCAAACCATGAGTATTTAAAAAGATGTAAACATGCGTTTAACAATTGTTTACGGTTTTTCCATTCAATTTTTTATTGTTTCGAGTATTTAAGTAAATCCGTTTGTCACTCTAAGTAATTTATTTTCTGCTTTTGTTTGACCAATTGCAGTTCAAAAAGCACCAAATCGGTTGAAATGTCACCACTTTCGATATTTAGTACTTAGTGAAACCGGCGAATAAAACAGCTTTTGAGGCCAAGTTTTTTGTTCAATTTGTTCTGCCATCCCTTGACATCATTGTTTGTTTTTATCGGTTGGCCAAAAACATTCCAGTCACTTGCCTCCAAGTGGATAGCCAATTTTTGGCAAAATAGTGGACCAATTGCTGCAGTATGATTTTGTGCAAAGCACCGGTTACTCGTGTTCCAAGCGAATGAATATATTAATATATGTGGGTCCGCTGGTAAATAGCACCATGCCATTAATTTTCTAACATACATCTTTGTCAGAAAATGCTTGCGGTAAAAGGTGTGCAACTGCAACATTTGGGCTTTGCACAAAATTTCCTGAAAAAACTGCAAGAAGCAACCACAGAGCTGAACCCACGGAAAAATTTGACCAAAAATCAACCAAATTGCTTTTTCAAATTCTATCACAACTTTTGCTACTAGTGGAGGCGTTAAAAATATAGCAGCGATAGCTTCCGAAATTGCTACATAATTGCTCACTCGTCGAGGCGACATGAAGCAAAAAGTCAAAGAAATTAAGTTATTCCTTCATTCTTTTTTACAAATGCATGAATGGCGAGAAGTTGCACGAATGGTTATTGGATTAATTCGCATCAACTAACTAAGTTTTTGCTCGTTCTATAAGTCTTAATTGTAATTTTATTCCAAATATTGTATGTCGAGCAACATCATGAATAATATCTTCCACTGAAAAATATTTGGAATATGGTATACATTCAGATTAAAACTTTTTCTGCTCGGATCGAGGGTCCGGCCTTTCTTCAACAATAATTAAAATTTTTTCCATGTTAGAAAGCTGAGGAAAACTTTTAAATGCAGCCAGATTTAGCATTTCTTTTCGGAAATTGCTTCAAACAGTTTGAGCAACTGAGTGAGAGGGTTTGGCTAGACCTTCAGCTTTGGATTTAACAATAACTTTCGCCGCATTTCCACAACCAAACGTAGCTTTGTTAATATGTTCCTTTGAATTCCTATTACAGTTGGTACCTGATTGCTTAACAGTTGCAGGACAGCGCATGTTTTTCCTCTTACCCAACAGATCTACAGCGTGCTTTCTTGATATTTAGCCTTTATGGTGTAGGAATATTCTAAGCCGTCAAACAATTTGTCCTTGCCGCGTGTAGTCGCCCGTTTAATGATTTCATACAATAAATTTTTCTAAGTTGACTGCTCGTTCATAGTTGCTTCCTTGTTGATGCTCGAAGTGAATCCATTGTGGAAAAACACCGTTAACAATTATAATTATCATCCTGGGATAGTACATCAGCTCAATGCTGCTGTCAGTCAAAAGCTTTGAATCTTCAATAGGCAGTTTCATTTGAGGCTTGTAGTCAAGCTTTAATGCCAAAGGACTAATGTATTCACCAGAACAAAAAGTGTTGTTTTTCAATCACTATTTTTACTTATCCTAGCTTAGGCCTTAATGACTCAGTGTATGTTAGCTACGGGCCACGTTATTACCTTCTTCTCGAACTAGACTTGAAACATTAAAGCCGAGGAGCACTTGACCATCATGCTTTTAAAACGATTTTGAACTTTGAGTCATCCTCTCTAAAGTCTGGGACCTTTATAGTAGCACCACGGCTCTCGTGGTATGAAGGGTTTCTGTTATATGAAAGCAATAAAAATTCAAACAACAACAAATAAATCTATTAGAAAGCTTTATTCGCAGCAGCAAGCCAACAAGAAACAAACTTTTATTTACATATTTTTCCGCAATTCACATTCTTTTGTGCAAAAAAAATTTCTTTTCAAGTTTGCCTCCCAGGCTCGATGTACAACTTTTTGTCGTTTAACAATTTCCATGGAAACAAATACCTGAATTATGAACTTTAAATTGCTGTGACCGGCGAGAGAACAAGAATTTTCTTTGATGCATGCTGACGTAATCGGTGAGCTCAGATTACTACAAGATGGAATTGAACTATCAAGGTTTGCGGTTGAACGGTCGCGCTTCTAATATAAAAACAAAAAATACAAATATGAATGCAAAGTTCTAAATCCTCATCACATTGCCTCGGCCTGTCGCAGGCGGCTGCCAAGCAGCTCTAATTATATATTTAATCTCTGTGAAAGTTGCGAATAACGACATAATGCCTAGCATAGAGCCCTTTATACCACCGCTTCCTAAGCTGTGGGTCGCCACCATATGGTGGTTCGTGGACGGAATTTCAGTGGATCACCAAAGGCTTTCAAAATTGAAATTAATACTTACTTTGTTTCAAATAATTGGCGGTTTGCTTGAGTTGTAAGGTAAACGTGTGTCAATAAAGAATCATCTCGGAAAATATGTGGGCCGAAAATTAATTGGATTTCAAAAATTTTTATTTTCAAAAGTGGGCCGTGACTTAAAAAAGTTGAAAACCATTGGTTTGTACTGTACACACTATGCACAAAACAAAAAATATTGAAGATGTTAAAACACGAAAAATATTTAAGCTTTTGGTGCAAATCTACATAGAGATATACATTAATGATTACAAGATCAGGGAATTAGAGATGCTATGATTGCTAGCTATGTTACTTGGCCGCCAAAAAAGTGTTTGGGGGGGAGTAATTTTCCAGCGGAGTCTGGTCTCCAAATTCGTTGAAATCAAAATATCTATAGATGACACGTGAGACAATTTGAACTGTATAATAAAAAAGCACTTGTTGCAATACAATATGCTTACCTTTGGGGTTGAATGTTGAAATTCAATATGGTTGAAAGTGAGTTCTTCTGTGCCATTACTAAAGCTATCGTTGAATGAAAATCTTTGCTCCACGTTTTCTTGAAATGTAATCTTACCGGTTACTAACTAAACAAAATCGAAAAATTATGCTAGTTTACAAAATCATCTCCTTTCGTTGTATACCTAGCCACTGTAATTTGTTTTTTTTTAGCGTGGGCACAAAGACAAGAACACAAAAATAAAAACAGAAGATAAAACATGAATACAATGTCCAAATTAAATTTGACCATTTCTTTTGATAAAATTGCAGTTGGTTATGTTTCTTAGCTACGAGGTGCATTCAATAAGTTTCCAGACTTTTTTTGTACAGGCATTTATAATTGCCGTAAACTCGAGATATTTCAGTATGTTGTTACTATACTCCTTATGAGATGATTGACCAATTTTTTCTTGTTTAGGTGCAAATTTATTGCTACAGTAGGAATTAGAGTACACCTTACTAAATCCTGATTGTCACAGCTGGTGAATTTCAAAAATGCAATCTGGACGTGAGGACACATTAGAAGAACGATATGCGATCAAGTTCTGTTTTAAACTTGGAAAAACTGCCACGGAAACGTATGGTATGCTTCAGACTGCTTATGGACCATCTTGCATGAATCGATCATCAGTTTTTCAGTGGCACAAAAGATTCAAGGAAGGCAGGGAGTCCGTGAGGGATGATGAGAGGTGTGGGAGGAGTAGGGAAGTCAGAACATCAGAGATGATTGGCCAAATAAACGATTTTATGAACAGGGGCCGTCGTGTTTCTATAGAGACATCACTGAGGCTCAAAACAACCCCATCAGAAGCTCGCACATCATTTTCGGAAGCACCTTTCTCTTTTCAGTGTAAACCATCACTTTGTGTGTATAATCATCAGCATCACAGATTTTGAATAGTTTTATGCCATATTTGGAACTTTTTCCAGGATTATATATCCTGAATAAAAGCTTTTCTCTGAACTTGATCATTGTCTCATCAATTGCTAGCATTTCATCAGGAATTCGAAAACCGCTAAACTTCTTTGATTATTTCTTCACGAGAGGCCTTAGTTTTTAAAGTCTATCTAGTTGATCAGCAGTTTTATTATCCGCATAATGGTTAAGCTCAGCAGTTTCTGAAATCTGTTCCTTGCCATTATTTACGGAATAACTGCATTTTTGTAAATCTTTTTTTTGAGACCAATAGTCAGATATCTTGGGGTACGTGACGAGTCCCATGTAACATCCTATCCCCAAAAGTTTCATGAGTTCATCGTCCATTGTTGCTTTTCATTTGCGACGTCCGAGTTTCTGTTCACTAAGCCTATTGGTTTCCGTCACTATCAAATCTACCACCTCTTGATCAACCATTGCATTATAGCATCCGATTGGTGTTGGCTCTTTTACAAAGTTGATTGCACGTTTAGCAGGAAAACAAAAATATCTTAGGGTAGTTCCACTTACATCAGTCCAGTTACATACCGGTAAGGCATTAGTTTGCGGTACCGGTATACCAACATCGTCTCCTTCAGAATCAACAGCACTCTTGCTTTTATTATCATTTTTTCCGATCAAAATTTGATGTCTAAATGGTTGCAACTTCTCATTGCTATGTGGCCCTACTTTACATAGTGGTAAATTCCATCGGAGTCAAGAAAGCTTAGCTAAAATTATTAACTGTATTGGGGATCACCGGTGATCCCACGTATAACAACAGTAAAAACATGTCTGCGATAAATAATCAACACCAAAACGCATAAAAAAATAAATTTTAAACCTAAATCAAGCAAAATATTGGTTGGCATATAACTAATGATATAGCGAAATAGCCCTTGGTAGCCAACGTGTTAAGTATAACCCATAAATTAAAAATGTAAAATCTGAGCTTACAAAACCAACTGCTAAACGTTTTTCCACTAGCTTTCTCAAATCTAATGCTCTGTTAGAAGCGAACAAACTCTGATAGTAGCATCAACATAAACTTAAAGTTGTCTTTCTAAGTGACCTCATTAGTAATTGCTGTAACCAACACACAAAAGTTTTGAATGTAATCTCGTGAAAGTCTTGACTAACTTTCTGACAAGCCACTTTCCATCCTTAAAACAAACAATTTTTCCTCACAATCAACTGTTTCAATGCTTTTAACACCTCAAAATCTAAACGTATAAATATTTTCTGAACTTTACCTTCATATCTTCACCGAGTATTGACTCGCATAAAAAATCTGAAATCATGACCCATTATTTTCAAATTTCATTCAAGTTTTTTAATCAACAAACACCAAACTCGCAATTTGATAACTTCTAAACTCATTCATTTGCACAACAAACCTTTCAAACTTATCGTTTATTTTCAAGAAGCACAACCACAATTTCTGATATTGCTGTACATGGCTCTGAAGCGGAAATAATTCTTATTTCTCAACCTATCAAAATTGTATAGCCTCGTTCTGATCGATTCGTTTTTGGTTTATTGTTTTGATCTTACTTATTTCATCATCTTGATATTGATTTATTCAACAAAATATTTTCCATTAATTGCTGTAAAAGTTTTATCTCTTCACCTCCATCCAATATTGAACTCGCTATTTGCACCATTTCAAAGTAAAACTTTTCATGATTTATCGATAAGAAAAACTCAGACTAATCACTGTCAACAGACATACACTCCGCACATACTAACAAATTTGCATCGAATTACTTTAAAATTACCCGTTTAGGTAAAAATCTGCACAGTACGATTTATTCTTTCCAATCAAAATTACTATTTGTAACACTATTTCGTTGTGATTGTGATAAAAAGTATAACAATCCACATAAACTTCTTTACCAACATACAACTTTAAAGCTATTTTCATTACATCCACCAAGCTTCAAGCTTAAATTTCTAACACTGTTATACGTAATTGATGTGCAAAGTATCTTAGTTATATTCAATCATCATTTAACTTCCTCATCGAATTTACTTTTACCCTACACCTCATTGTGCAACAAAGATCAACAAAAACAATTTAATTTCGCCTAATTTACACCAACGTTTTACGTCATTACACTTGAATTCATATCAAAATTTCATAAACCTAATATTCATTGGTTAAAAATGCAGTGGGAGACTAACATTTCTAATGACTTTTTAGATTTATTCACTTGTTAAAATTTTCACCAAATATTGAACACGTTGAGACAACAATCATAAAAAGATTTTTATCTGTATTTGAGAGGAAAATCACTAAGCTACCTTGTGTGCGATCAATGTATTGTTTTCTGATTTTAAGTTATCATCACAACTCAGTTCAATGGTAAACCAGTGGACAAATATTTTTCAATCATCACGCATTTTCGCATTATTTTTGCACTATGTAATACTTTTGCTGTATGTTTATTCAAAAAATTCTATCTTATAGTGTTTTCAAACTTAAATTTCTTTACTGTGTATTCACATTATTACTTCTGTACATAGTAGTAAAATACAACTTTACCTCAACTACTCTAAAAAGTTTATGTATCCAGTCTAATATTTGACACTACAGATTACCGAAACAACATCAATTTTGATTATCTTACAAGTTGTTTTATGCAACTAAAAATCAAACATACAAATATGGTAGTGGTTAGAGCGTATTAGACCTGGGTTTGATTTCTTTGTCAAAGACTTTTAAGTGATTACAGCTTAGTGTTCAGTATGAAAGACCGACCAGTTTGCTTGTTTCATTGTGTTTTGCACTACAGATAGGCAATGGGTTCGGTGTACCAGCTGCAAACTTATAGGAATGAATGAAACTTATATCGCCACTACACGTAATTTCAAAAACCACCTGTCTTCAATCCACACCTAAATCATTCTATTACTACTTTTCATCTCCTATTTTGTTTTATTTATTTGCAGTACAAACTGATATCTTTCTAGTGATTGTCTCTAACATATTGTTGCATAACATCCAGGTTACATCAATTTTGTGTATGAGAAAACTTCCTAGTTTACAACTCGTGGCCATTGGTCTAAGAGCAATTGATAATATTACCTTGACAGATATTGTTCTTACAGCTGAGAAAGTAACTTTTCACTAAACTTTTCAAGGTCGTATTACAAATTTGATTGGGGTTATCACATAATGTTCACTTCGAGAAAGGTTTGTGGTGCATAGAGATGGATTATTCTGAACAATTAAATCAATTTTATTTCTAAATTAATCTTTGCTAATACTTAAAACTGCAAGCGACTTTAATAAATGAAGGGTTTTATTCGTAAAATATCTAAAATTTCAAACGTTTTTGACCTTTTCAAGAATTAAAATCTGTAAATGCGATGTAATAATTTCAAATAATGAAGATATACAGTGTGTCCAAAAAATCGATACCGCTCCAAATGTCCACGTATTTTCCATCATTTTTTCACAAAAAATCCGTACTGTTCAAAATATCCATGTATTTTCCATCATTTTTTCACAAAAAATCCGTATCGTTCCAAATATCCACATATTTTCCATCATTTTTTCACAAAAAATCCGTACCGTTCCAAATATCCACGTATTTTCCATCATTTTTTCACAAAGAATGTGATTCTCATTTCCCATATACATAACTGACATTTCATATTCTGTAGTTTATTCAATAAAAATGATTGATTCAAGTGACTACACGGTTGAATATAGAGTTCACGCCGCTTCATTTTTTATTGCAAGTGAGCAAACTAGACATGCCATGAAACTTGTTAGAGACAGACTGCGTGTGCTATATGATATTGAACCACCAGAACATCGCATAATCAAGGCTTGGAGTAACAAGTTATTGGAGACTGGTAGTATGTTTGACAGACCAAGAAGTGGAAGACCAACTGAACGTAAGATGCAATCGATGATGTGGAGAAAGATGTCAAAGATGAATGAAGAGACTATCCAACGAACTTGATATTCCAAAGTAATACGTGGACATTTTGAACGGTACGGATTTTTTGTGAAAAAATGATGGAAAATAAATGAAATCATTTCCAAAAAGAAATAAAACCATTTTCAAGAACAAATAACAATATTTCCAAAACCAAATATTATCATTCCTAAAATCAAATAAAATCATTTCTCAAAACAAATAAAAGCATTCCTAAAATCAAATAAAATCATTTCCAAAAACAAATAAAAGCATTCCTAAAATCAAATAAAATCATTTCCAAAAACAAATAAAAGCATTCCTAAAATCAAATAAAATCATTTCCAAAAACAAATAAAAGCATTCCTAAAAAGAACTCAAACAAATAAAACATTCCTAAAAAGACCTCAAACAAAATTACAAAACAAATAAAACCATTTTCTTTCAATTGTTAAATCCAAAAAATGTTACAACAAGTAAAATATACTTCCAAGTTTATGTACAAGATCGTGTTCAACGGAAATGACGTACTTGCAAGGTTGTGCACGTTCGGAAATGATCAGCACGTTTGGAAATGACGTAGCGCTCCGCAAAATCCGAGTCGAAAAGGTAGTTACATACTACTTATGAGTATAATTCATAGTTCGAGTTAAAGCACTTGAAAAAAAATCAAAAGTCCCGGCTTTGCAAAAATCTTCAACAAACGTTGGCTGATTTCTGTATTTAACCGCTTTATTAAAACCATAGGTATTTGGAATCATTGTCGATATTGGTGAATTGTTTTAAAGTTCTTCAGGTGGTGAGGGTAAAGCGTAAAAAAGCCACTTAACCAACTAGCATGCTATTCAGCTTCATAGTGAAACGCAAAATATAAAAAGGACCTTCTCTTCAATACTTTGATTTTCAAGCGATTTACCACTGGATTGGTAATTATTATCACGCAGTTTAAAAGTAAAGTTAAATCTGAGATAAAGTACATACTGATTAACGTCAATCATTTTACCACCTCCTTCTTTCATAACACAGTCGAGAACGACCAATTTTTTCCCATTTGGAGCCCGTAATAAATTTATACATAATTTGATTCAGTTCCTTTATGAAAATTTCTGGCAATGTTACCGGTAAATAAGTGGCTTTATACACAACTTTGGAAATAACCAGACTTTTTAGTACTGTAATTTTTCCTAACAACGTAAGACCGCGAAATAACCAAAGGTTTAAAAGTGTTTGCACTTTTCGCGTTATAATTTTCGCTGAAGAGTAAATTGTAGTCAAAGTTGTTAATCGGTACATTAACACCCAGGTATTTGATAAGATTTTGAGGCCAAAATAAGCCGTTAACGGAAAAAGGTTGAGACACGTTGTCCTTACTACATCCAACATAAAAAGCATTGGATTTGTTCATATTTACTTTGCAGCCTGATTTTTGCGCGAATGCATTTAAAATGTCAAAGGCCTAGTTAAAATACAAAGCATTTCCATTCTAAAAAGTAGCAACATCGTCTGCAAACAAAGATACTTTGAAGGTCTGTTTAATTTAACGTAATGCCTCTATATTGTCTGCTCTGACGCACATGATCGCTAAACACTCTATACATAAAATAAAAGCCACTGTAAAATAATGAGTGGAAAGTTACTACAAGCCACCATCTTGTCTTTCAAGTTTCTCTACAGAAACGCTACGTGCTCTTCTTGATTTGGCTACTTCTTGAAATCTTAGCAATTTCCTTTAGCGAAATAATTTTTAAAAGAAATGTTTTTCTTCCTGCTAATGTTTTGATTTTTATTTACATTTGAGGTCTTAACTCAATTAACTTGTGCGCTAATGCATCTTGCTTATCACTGCGGGTGTGCACAGGAGAGGAAATTAAATGCTCTCATTCTCTTTCAATAGCAGCTCGCCCGGTTAACTGAGAACCTTTTTTGTAAATTTATTACCGAGGAAAAAAATTGGGAAAGAAATGCTTGGAAAGATTGAAAACGGAATAGTAAAAACTATGTTCTTCCATTTTTTCTCTTAAAGATTCTCAGCACGTTTTTGCTCGTTCCGACTATAATTTTTGCAACAGCAATGAAAATTGATCGTCACTAGTGTTGTAAAAACTTGTAAAAAAGCAAAATTTCTATGGTAATTTTTTAAAGTGCTATCTTTAAAAAAGCATCAAAGCCCACATGAAAATTTTTTCCATTCTTAGAAACTCACATCTTAAAGGAAAATTTAGCAAAATGTTTAATAGTTATTTTTATGAATATTATCCTATTATCTTTAATATTCTGAGGGGAGAATGGTACTAAATCATCTTTAAATACCCTTGGGATTGCCAGCAACGCCTTATATTGGGTGGACAGAAGAAATGGTATCCCTGTTTAATCAAGAAGATATCTGAGGATGATCGATCCTAAGAAGGAAAACTAAAAAGGTTTTTACACGTAAAATCCGAATAATTTGGCAGAAATGTTGCTTTAAGAGCACTGATCTCTAAAATTAGATCCTCACCGACATTTTTGACAAACACTGCCACCTGCTACAGCTTCTAAGCTTATTTGTGGGTAGAAACGTTGTTGATTCCAAACTCTGACTGGCACGTGAAATTTTCAAGAAGTAGGAAATTGGCCCGCTTGCAAAAAAAGTTGGGCACCCTTGATATAGATAACCGAAAATCTTCAGAGCTAAGAAAAGAGATAGAGAAAATAGTTTGGCTGTGGTAATGTGCATCTGCGTTTGTTTATTCGGAGAATAGCAGTTGTTATTGTTGTTGAAAGCAGTAAAAGCCAATTGAAACTAATAGTTGTTATAATTCGTAGTATACTCAATAAGCGTAAATTTTATGAACAAATAGGCCTATATTTGTTGTTATTTTAAAAAGAAGTGGTTTGGATCTACTGATGGTAAATAAGATATGTGGTATTGTATAAAGACACTAAAAAGCTGCGGTCAAACCAAATTTTTGAGCGATACATTACGTCGCCTCGGTTATAAAATGCTATTACTGAGATGGAATCAAAATTCTATCGTGCGACATTTTGAGGCTCGTCCGACAACACGTATCGGTTGGCAAGTATAGCGGCTGCTGAAAGCTTAATACTGAGAAGTATGAGAACCTAGAGATATAGATAGATTAGTGAGTTTGAAGGAGAAGCAAAAGGGTAAGTTTTTAGTGGATGAGTGCGCCGAATGAGAGAAGTTGAAGACAATGCCAAGATTGAAGAGCGAAAGTTAGCCTCTGAGAAAGCAGCTGAAGAGCGGAGATCAACAGCTCATTCTAAAGAACGCAGATTAGCAGCCGGATCGGCAGCTGAAGAAAGGAGATTAGCTGCTGAGGCCGAAGAAAGAAAACTTGCTGCTAAATAGCGAATATTAGTAAATGAGCTTGCAGCTAAAAAAAGAAAAGCTGAGTTTAAAGTGAAAAAACAAGGCTTGAGATAGAAGCAAAGGAGCTTGTTCAGTCTTAAAGTGGTCAGCAACCTAATCAAGGATTTGTTGAGACGACTCTAAGGATATCGTCATTACCATCTTATTTGGACGGCAAGATAAACATGGATGAATATTCTTTGCTATTTGAAAGATATGCTAATGTACGTATTTGGTTTAAGCGGACTTGGGCTGTTCAGTTAAATTCGTTGTTAACAGGCATGGCGGCAAAAGTTTATAACCGGTTATCACCGAGAGAAGCGATGGATTATGATCGCCTTAATGTTGCACTGTTAATAAGAAATGATTTTACTGAACGAGGATGCCACGAAAGGTTTCGCGAAGCGAAGCCAGAAAATCACGAGATTTCCAGCCAATTTATGTTTAGATTGAAGATTTTTTTTCCAATTAAGTGGGAGGAGTTGGCTGTGGTGGAGCAAACCTATTTTGGTGTGGTTGACATAATTGTAAATGAGCAATTTACTAATTCCCCTGCAAAGGGCTGATCCATATAGTTAAAGAAAAGTGCTCCAACAAGATAATTTGTCATGGCTGGCTTGGAAGAATTCGGGAGTGCGAAATCAGAAGCTATTCAGTAAGAAAGCGTTCAAACGCGACAGCACGAAAACTCATATAAGGACGGTTCTAATGAATTACCTGGTACAAGCATCCTGAGATGTTTCTATTGAAGTCATGTTGGTCACCGTGCGATCGAATGCCGTATCAAACCAGACGGAAGGCGCAGCGAATACAGCAGACCATCTCGACATACTGTTACTTGCGATCAATGCGGTAAGATGGACATGAAAGAAGACCCTGCCGCAATTTACCAAGTTCTCAAGTTGTACCTCAGTCCGGAAGTAGCGCTATCACACCTGCTTTACAACCGTGTTAGTAAGTTGGATGGGGATGTGGTTGTAAGTTGGATGTGGTGTACAAGTCAGAAGCATATCGGACAATGCCAAAGAAGAATATGATAATTATTTGTATCTAAGGTCCTTAAAAAATAGTAAGGTAGTGGATAATGATGCTTGTATGAGTGCTGAAGATAAAAACTTAGGCTTTTTGGGACTGGAAAGTTCGGAAAAAATAAAGTTGAAGGTCTACATGATAAAGGGTGTAATGGTGTCATAGTTAGAAGTAAGTTAGTTGTTGGAAGAAGGTTTTAAAGGGAGAGTGGTTTGTGACATGGCTATTGATTGTTTGCTAAAGGCAGCGCCCATTGCCGAAATTGAAGTGAATACATATTACTATACTGGAGTAACTCATGCTATATGTTTGCGGTATCCTCTGCTTGACCTTATCATTGGTAATATACCTGGAGCTCAAAGGCCAAATTATTGTGGTGGTGGGGAGCAAACTTGTGCTGCTGTGGTTACAAGGACTCAAGCTCAGAAGGATATTGATATAAAACCATTTATGACAAATGATGTGACAGCTCAAACTTTTGTGACCAAAGAAGAGTTATCCAAACTACACCAAGAAGAAAAATTTGAAAAAATACTTTGATGTAACGTAAAAGAAGCTGTTAATGCTGGTGATTATAAAGTGAAATACGAAAAACGTAGTAATCTATTGGTATAGGATTCGAAACCAAATTGACGGATTGGATGAATGTCGGAAGCAAATGATGGTACCTAAAACGTTGAGGAAAAAGTTTATATAAGTTGCACATAATTTGGTTTTTGATGCTCAGAAAATTTAAGATTAGATTCATACCAACTTCTACTGGCAAGGAATGCAAAGTGATATTACTGGTTTTTGTCGATCATGCGAATTGTGCCAAAAAAGAGCTGTTAAAGGAGCTGGTTTTCGTACACTGCTGGGGGATATGCTCTTAGTTGATGTACCACTCAGGAAAGTTTCTGTTGGTTTCATTAGACCAATTTCACCAGCAAGTGAGAAAAGTTAGAAGTACACCTAACTTTGATGAATCACTCAAGGAAATACCCTGAAGCTGTAGCTCTTGAGTGCATAGAGGCTAAGAAGATTGCAGAAGCGTAATTTGATATGTATAGTCAATTGGCAGTGCCTGAAAAAGTCCTTGGCAATCTTAGGACATAATTTGTACCAAATTATGCGCAGTAACTATCGTTCTTGTTGTCGATTGAAGGTTTGACAACTAAGCCGTGCCATCCTTTCTGTTATGGATTAGTAAAATGCAATGGAACTCTTAAGTAAATGCTGAGACGTCTCTGCAGTAAACAACCTCGTTAGTGGCCGCGGTACATTAGCCCCTTATTGTTTGCCATCGGATAAGCACTCTAGGAAGCCACCGGGTTTTCGCTATTCGAGCTTCATCACGGAAGAAGAGTTGGAGAACCAGTTCAGATATTAAAGAAGTTGTAGACTAGAGAAAGGGATGCGTCAAGTGTGGAAAAATTTATAAATGTGTTGAATTACTGCTACGGTCAGATAATACGGCAAATATTGACCAAGAAGAAATTTTAAAAAGTGTAAGGAAAACCAGCAGTTATATAACCAGAAGGCAAAAAGGAGAGTTGTTCATGAAGGAGAAAAGTATAATTGTCGTTACCACCGGAAGCCAATAAACTTTCAATGCAATGACGAGGCTCTTACACAGCAATCAGTAAATATAAAGTTGAAAATAATTACAGCATGGTAGTAAATAAAAAGGTGAAAGCTTATCACGCAAAATAAATTGAAACAGTGCGTTGAAAGAAGGAATGATAACGAAACACCAGAAGTGAATCTCGAAGAGCAACAGATAACATCTTGCAACGCGTGCCCTGGAGTTAATGGAGAAGACGAGAAACTTAGAGTAGACAACATTGAACTGATGAATTTAGTCAATCATCACTAGAAGGAAACAACATGGGATAAATTGGATATTGAGTTAAACCAAATTAGAGAGAATGAAATTATCAATACTTTGGAGCAGTTTTTACGGATATTCCGGATAAATAGAATGAAATAGAAGCAAAGTAAAGTAGATTGATAAAAGTCCATCTCATTCGCACCCATTGCCAAGCGCCGTGTGGGAGGATCTCAAGAAGAAAATTCAATAGATTCTTGATCTTAGAACTATTCAAGAAATTTAGACCATACAGGGGGCATGACTGGAAAAAGAAAGAAGAGCTGCAAACTCAATTTGCTGCATGGCTCCCATCATCCAAAGAGGATAACTTTAGTGAAAAAAATTTCAATAAATAGGTTTTTGGTTGGGGTTGGCAACCTGCAGCCGGCAAAGCAAAATTGTCCGGTCCGTGGCTTCTCACTTTACTGCAATACCCATAACGCCTTTGCTTGAATTTCTTATTGGTAAAGTTAGAAATCGTTTCTACTCCTGCTCATCTGTTTGTTTTACGGGGTTATCTATTCTTCTCAGTATGTCTAATTGTTTCCTTGCTACATACCAGAGTTCTAATGACTCGAGTCCTGTTCTTAGACATCAAATGACTTGAGTCCACTTATGAAAATCTTGGAGGACTCGAACCCAAATTAAGTCTTCACAACAAAGCACTTACGCTCGACTCAAACTTAGTTAAAAATGAAACGAGTAAATAAATTAAAATTTCTTTTTGCAGAGTCCCATTCACAAAAATGACACCCAGTCATTTAGTTACGTTTTATGACAGATATTTTGGTAATTTAGACAACAGGGAGATCAAGTCAAGCCCACAACACAACTTGCATAACTTTTTAATGCTAAGATAAAGTGCTATACCTCCAAAAAAAACTCGCTATTGTTTATGTTGCTGTACTGTTCAGAAAAACTAAGGTTGTCACCTATTTTTTTTAGCAAAACCTTAAAATTTCATTTCGCCTTGATCTTGCAATTTAAATCCTTGGTAAATTCAATTCCGTTTTTATGTATTTCAGCAAAACTTTTTGCTTTAATTTAAATCAGTGGTTCCCAAACTGTGGTACGCGAGAGTCTTTCAGGTGGTTCGTGAGCAACTTACTTAAGTTGATAAGCTAATGCTTTAAAATCATTATGTCATAATTGTTTTTATTTGGGCTTTACGCGCCAATAGAAAGGCCAATTGTGTAATAAATAAAATGAATATAAAGTTGGTTTGTGCTGTAATGTCAACTGCTCGTTGCAGTAAAATTGTAGCCTATTTATTAATCTTACATTTGTTTAAAACTGCACTATTTTAGTAGCCTATTTAAAAATGCACTGGAGAGAAGAGGCCTGAAAGTGAGCCGGAGCAAGACCGAGTATTTGAAGGCTGGGGATGTGGATGATGGAGAAGAGTTGAAGCTGCAAGGAGAAAAGCTAAAGAGAGCAAAAAATTTTAAATATCTGGGTTCAACAATTAGTAGCGATGGAAGATGTGAGGAAGAAGTGAGGAGAAGGATCCAAGCAGGCTGGATGAATTGGAAAAAGGTGTCTGGAGTTCTGTGTGACAGGAAATTATCAGCAAGGGTTAAGGGTAAAATGTACAAGAGTGTTGTCAGACCAGCCATGCTTTATGGAATGGAAACGGTGGCAGTGACGGAAAGACAGGTGGGAAAAATGGAAGTTGCAGAGTTGAAAATGGCGAGATGGGCACTGGGAGTGACAAGAAAGGACAAGATAAGAAACGAATACGTGAGAGGGACTGCGAAAATCGCAAACCTAGGAGACAAACTTCGGAATGCAAGGTTACGCTGGTATGGCCACGTGAAAAGAAGGCTACGTGGGAAAAACGATGATAGAGTTGGCGGTGCCAGGTAGAAGGAAAAGAGGAAGGCCAAGGAGAAGATGGATGGATTTGGCAAGAGAAGACATGGAAAGGGTTGGAGCTAAGGAAGGAGACGAAGTCGACCGGGAGAAGTGGAAAATACTTTCGCGCTGTGGCGACCCCGAATAGGGAGAAGCCGAAAGAAGAAGAAGAATTTGTTTAAAACTAATTTTTATATCGTTAGAAATAGTCGAGGTGATATAAAATATTTAGCTGAATATATGTAAAAGCTAAATTATAATTTGTTTAAAACTAATTAATCTTTAGCTGAACATGTAAAATATTTTTCTAAATGCCGAAGCGAAAGTGCTGTCCAACGTACATAAAGTATGGGTTCATATCCATTAAGCATGGGGGAGAGTCTCTGCCACAATGTGTAATTTGTATGAAGACACTTTCTAGTTCAGCTATAAAACCCAGTCTTCTCAAGCTTCACCTTGTGACAAATCATGTTCAAGAGAAAGAACAAGACGGGAATTACTTCCAGCGCCTTGGAGAGAATGCAAAAAGACAACGCCTAGAAGACTGACGTGATTTACCAGAAAAAGAAAGGTGTTGTAAAAGCATCGTATGAAGTTGCTCTCCTAGTTGCTAAAAGCATAAATGCACTTGCCATTGGCGAGTCTTGGGTAATGCCAGCAGCAAAGATTTTGGTTAAGAACGTAATTGGAGTGGAGGCGGCTGCAAAGCTAAAAAGTGTATCCCTCTAACAACACGGTTAAAAATCGAATAGAGGAGATCTCCATCGATGTTGCCGACCAAGTAATTTCGGGTGTGAAAGACTCAAAGTATGGGTTTTCTATGCAACTGGCCGAGTCGACGGACATAACAAACAATGCTCAATTACTCGTCTATACTCGCTATACTACTCAAAACTATAATGTAAAACTGAGTTGCTGATGAGCAGGAAACTTTCCAGCAAACAAAAGGAAAGGATGCTTTTGAGGCTTTGTACAATTTTTTCAAACAGAATGAAATAGACTGGAAAAAGTTGATTGGCTGTACAATCGACGGGGCTCCCTCCATACTGGGACGTAAATCTGGGTTTACAACTTACGTGGAAACAGTTTCATCAAACGCAACCGTTGTTCACTGGTTCATACATAGATTTGCTCTTTGTGCGAAGGCGCTTCCTGAGAAAATGCTATTATGTTTGAAGCGAGTTATCAAACTGGTAAATTTTGTCAAAACATCTGCCGTAAATACCGATTGTTTAAGCGACTTTGCCAAAATTTTGGTTCCAAACCTATCTGTCTTTTCTATTTCATGGAAGTGCGCTGGCTCTCCAGAGGTAATGCGACAAGGCGTCTTTTTGAACTGCGGGATGAACTACTTCGATTTTTCTGGGAAAAGAATGACGATTTTTAGGTAGATCTTGAGAGTAAGAAGTTTGTTACAAGATTGGTCTATTTATCCGACACTTTTGAAGTTCTAAACAACTTCAATATGTCATTCCAAGGTCCCAGCAGAATTTTATCTTAGTATATTTTCAGTGCTGGGCCCCGCAAATTTACACTCAATTCCGAAACCGCAAATGCACACTGCACTTCCGCAAACTTAGACCGCAATATTTACTATTATTTGGTCTCCTCGTGATGATCTTGTTTTTTGGAAGTCAAATTTTGACGTTGTCCTCCAAAAAAAATGATCATCAACACCTGGTCGCTAACCTCCAACCTAGGAAATAAGGTCGTCCACTTCCAAACGGTTTTTACCGCGAAACATGCAACACTGCCTACTGCTTTGCGGATTTGCGGACCGATTTGCGGAAGTGTCCACCTCTGTATATTTCAAAGCTAGAAGCGTTCGTTCGTAAATTGGCCCTCTGGATGGAGAACGTGAAGAATAAAAAGTACACAATGTTCAAACTCCTCACCTCGGTTGAGGACAAACCTAATGATGAATTTTCTGAAGAAATTGTCCGCCATCTTTCGCAACTAAAAAAGGAGTTGATGCTTTAATTTCTTGACGTGACATCTTGGGCTTATTCCATCAACCCATTTTTCGTTGATCCAGTCGATCTGCCGGTAAGGACTGGAGAAGAAGAAGAGCTAATAGACATTTAAACTGATGAGGCAGCAAAGATTAAGCATAAGGAATGCGGCTGTTCTATGAATTTCTGGTTGAACATGGAGTCATTGTATCCAAACCTAGCCACTCACGCTGTTCCACAATTATTGATTTTTCCGTAAACGTAGGAGTGCGAGCAGGGGTTCTCGGCTTTAATGAGCATAAAATCGAAAAGCCGGAACCGCCTTGCTGCGCCTGGCAATGATTTTAGATGCGCTGTAAGCAAAGTTATTCCTCCAATTGATCAATTAGTGGAGAAAAAACAACTACATCCTTTTCATGAAAACTATTATTGTGTTTTCAGTCATTTTTTAGTTTTTTCAACTGTGGGCTGATGCTAGTTCAATAAAAACATTGTTACCGTATATTTCTGAGCTATTCAATTATCCAAATGTTGGTGGTACGCTAACATAGTACGAAACCTTCTAATGGTACGCGAGTTGAAAAAGTTTGGGAAACACTGATTTAGATAAATGCGATTTTATTTACCGATAGACTTAGTAATCTTCATGATTGACTATTGTTTGCAATGGCATTTCCTTTAAAAGTTTGACATCATGAATGAAAGGAAGGATTGAGCCAAGTGATCTCACAGATGGCAAAAAGTGTTGCAGTTAAAAGCGCTTGATAGCTTGCTAGGTCTTAGAAGGCAATAAATGCTACTTGCTTTAGGCCAATCAAGAGTAACTTTTTTGGTGATACAGAATTGAATACAGCTCTAAATAAAGCTTTTCGTTATACAGCCACTGATTAGCATCACGAAAAACTTTTTTCCGAACGGTGATTGAAAGCTATATTGAAACTAATATTAGTAGCTTATCCACTACCATCGAGGACTTTTGAGAAAGACGGGAAAGGGGGTGCATGGAAAACTACTAATCGATTAAAGAACATTCTTTCTGTTTATTTAGAATTTTGCCAGAAGTGGCGGTTTTGGCAAAAAATTTAGATGAAGGTCTTCTTTGAAGACCATTCTCAAATGCAAATTTTGATTGGAGTTGATTAAACTGTTTCTTTACAGGAGAGACGAAACAATCACCAGCTATTTTGTTTCAGGGGCCACTTGGAAATTTAGTTTCATTTATTGAGATCTAAAGTAAGCTGGGACCTTTATTTCTGGATTCCAAAAGTAATTTGTCCAATGAATCTTGCGAAATAATTTCGGTTTCCAAAAATTTCTAGGTCCGTAGATACTCTTGGACTCTTCTCTCAACGCTGTTGCCTATAAAGCCTAATCAGTGGCACAGAAAAATAGAAAAGACGTCTGAGTTATGTCGAGTGTTCGTCTTTTCACAAAACTAGAACAGAAGTCGTGTTAGCCTGTAACATCGGGCAACAACCTCGTGTAGTATTCTAAGGCAACTATCGTAAGATAACAACGGCAAAACTATTTAATTTAACTCTTTTATAAATACATAACAGTAGAAAAAGGGCACTTGACGCAGAGTTAGGTTTAAATCCTACTGCCTCATGATTATTAAGCCAATTAACCTAGCTCTAAAGCTTGTTGAATTTTTACACGAATTCAATCGAAACTCGATGGCGAATTCAATTTGCGTTGAAGACGCAGAATTACAACAAGGTTGTTGCGACTCCATTGCAAAGGATTTCGAGTATGGCAAATTGAGATAGATTTTAATAAGCGGGAGTCAAAATAAACTTTTATAGCTTTTCCAGTTGTTAATTTTCGATTAGTTTTTCTGAAAATGTCTGGTTTATTGTTGCGCATGGCTGCTGAGAAGAAAGAAATAGTTTTGTTTGAAACTGCTATATTAATTGCTGACCAAATGGTTGTCAAGAAAATCGGAGAAAATGTTGGGTAAACCCTTGGTTTTTGCACTGCACGGAAAACGGTTATTACGAGAAGTTGCTGATTGAACTGCAATTGAAAGACAAAAAGTCACAAGAAATTTTTTCGAGCAGATTATATCCACGATTTTAATAATTGGTTCGTCGTGGGCCTGGCCAGCAAAAAGCGGATCTCTTTATGCAAAAGCTTTGGAATGGTTCTGTATCTTGCTATCACTCTACTATATCTGGCACCAATAAGCTCCTGCACAAGTGCACAGTATGATTTTTGAGTGGACAGCACTAACTTGAGTGTTTCAGAAATCTCCCAAGCTATCATAGCAGAATAATTGGATGAAATGATGCGCTGCCAGAGCATTTCAGTATTGTAACAATCAAACTAAGGCTTTTATTCACTTAAAAAACTTGGTAACGTCATAACAAATTACATCTGTAAAAAAAACACAAATCCTAACATATCTGACATATAAGCTGTTACTGCAAAACCACAGTTACACTACATACAACACAGCACAACGAGTGCACGGTTACTAATGCCTTAGATTAGCGAACTGCGTAAAGATATTGATAATTGCGGAGTTCAATGCAATGATCAAAAGGGTAGGTAGTTAACTGACGCACGCGGGGCGTTACAATTGATTAGCAGGTCATGTCATCCAAAGTAATGGAAAAAAGTGGCAAAATTTTTCAACTTGATGGGACTTTCTCAAAGTCATAAGTGCACTCGATAGCAAACATATGTCTGTTGGCTGTCCGTGAAATGGAGATCTATTGTATTGCAACTGCAAAAGCTTTCGTTTCATTGTCTTGTTGGTCATAGTTGTGCTGTCTGCAAATTTTTTGTATCACTGCTGCCAAGTCAAAGATTTGTGTAAACTGAAAAAAGGGACATAAGAACTTGTCAGGGCAGGAGAGAGGCAAAGGGGACTGCATTTCCAGCAACAGCATAAAAGCAAACATACTATTGCCGGGGGAGCTGTTCTCTCGGAATGTAGAAAATCTCTCTGTCTTACTTGCGATTGCTCAGTCGCCGTATAAGTACAAAGCCTTTGCAACTTAGAAGATCACGATGCTTCAAATCAGTCGCGTGTTCAGAAACAAATTTTGAAAGATGTTGAGGCTCTACGCGGGCGTCAGGCATGTTATGAAACAATCGTATGCAATAAGTAAGCCCAATAATATTTTTTGGGAAAGGGGCCGAATGGTAAGAGAGATAAACATTTTGAATGCGAGAATCTAATTTTATTTTGGTCTTCAAACGAGCATGAAGACCTTTTTTTGTAGATAAACGTTTTGACAGTAGCCTAAGAATTTTGCCCATTTTTGTCTCAAAACATACATGACGATCTTTTTTTCTTGCAGATCAACTTTTTAAAGCTTCTGTCATACTGTTTAAAAGGGTATTGCCCTTTTTTCTCTTCCCTACAAACTCCACTGGTTTCAATGTTGACGCCCTTACCTGTGGAAGGCTTTTTTGCTTGTGAATCTTTGAAAGGGTTTCAGCTTTTGTCGTAGAAAAGTATTTTCGCGTTGTCATTCAGCGAGTTCTGTTTCTTGCTCCAGGTTGAATTGGTAGGTTTAGATGCAAGATTTCTTCCATAGGCATTGGCTTTGAATTCGCCACAAATCACAGTTGCCAGAAAATTGAAAACAATTCCATCGCGACTTTTGGAGAATTCAATGCGACTCAAAAATTCGCCTTCAAAATTTTCAACTTGTAAAAAATTTTAAGGCTGTTAATCAACCGACAGAGGCTTATTGCAAATGGCTGAGAAACAACAGCAAATTCACTGAGACCTCACCGAGACACTGAAGCATGTATTTTTTCCATGGAGTTGCGATTGAATTCGCATGAGCGTCAAAAAGGCTTAGCAGTAGGAGTTATTATTAGATTGTTTACAGAAAATTCAGGCGATTTCAGAGAATATAGAAAAGCTATCGTTATTTTCCTACGGGATCAAATTCTTTAGATCGCTCGCTCCAATGGGTACTTGTGCTATATTACGTTATACAGAAATATATAGATCTAAAAATCACAAGTCTTCAAACGCATCGTAAAAAAACTCTTTGTAGATAAACTTTAACGCCATGCTCTTTAAACAAGAACATTTTTTTCTGCATAACTTAACCATTTTTACACTGCAATCAAAAAATTGCTTGGCATTGATAAAGAAATGGGGCTTAGTTTTTTTGCCGACAGAACCTCTACTCGTAATCTCAAAAAATCCCTTCCTAAAATAAATAGAAAAAATTGCTTGAAAGCAATCAACAAAATCGTACTCTGCAATACCACAATCCACTACAACATGCCAATAACCGCGATCTGTTTCGACCTTATTGGATCTCATCAGCCCTGTGTAAGAGTCACACAATAACAAAAATGCTAAGCCTAGATCACAACAGATATGCCAACGCATGCAAAATAATGATGCAATACACAGCAGTACAATACAGCAATACCTATGTAAAGGTGGTCTCATTCAAGGACACACACACCCATACTATGGACAAAAAGTCACATCGCTGAGCCTTGATATGGATGTAAGATTATTTTTAGCCTTTATCAATTTGCAAAGTATTAACAGTTCCAGTTGCTAGCTAGCGAACCTCAGGCGATCTCCTATGCAAGAGGGATCTGCCTTCACCATCACAATAAGATAAATAGGATTACCGATGCTACTTGTTCTCCATTTTACGTGTGTGTCCTTGAATAAAGCCCTTTCACATTAGTATTGCTATATTGCACTGCTGTGTATTGCATCATTATTTTGCATCAATATTTTGCATATATTGGAAAATCTGTTGTGATTTAGGCTTAGCGTTATTATTATTGTGTGTCGCTTACACAGGGCCAATGAAACCCAATAAGGTCGAAACCAGCGCGGTTATTGACATGTTGTAGCAGATTGTTGTGTGGTACAGCATGACGTTAGTAATTGTTTTCAATCAATTTTTTTGCTTATCTCAGCGTGATTCTGAAAACAGATTTATCGACTAAAATTTGAACCAGTAACTAGCACTGTAGACACTTTGTAAAATTCCAACCTGTAATCATTAGTGCAGCTTCTTTCCCCTCTAAAAATCGTGAAAAAATTTTGTAAAAAGTAAAAACAAACTTCAACATTTGAGAAAAAAGTTTGAAAGGAGTATTACGAATACTGAATTATGTAATTTTACCCTCCTTTTTTTGGAAACACATATTTATTAGGCCTACTAGCAATCATATTTCACAATTGCCCATTGATAACCATTAACGATCACTTTCATCAATCAGAGATATTTATGTTGTTACTATTTTGTTTCAGAACATTACGGTTAATAAAAATGATTGCAGAAGAAACTCCAGTTGGTTTGGCATATTTATCAACGTTCCAAGCAGCTTTTCAATTAACAGAACTCCTTACCGGCCTAGCCGCATGGGCGGTTCTTGCGAGTAAACCGTTTTTCAAGCATAATTCGTTATCTTTCGCATTTGCAGTACTGTTGTTTGTGTGGGTGATTACTTTGTAAGTTATAAACAACTCCGTGGCGTGGTTTGAGGTTTGCAGTTCTGCTACCTTGTATAAGTAGAAGTGATTGCAATTAATCAAAATCTCATATTAATGTATCGAGAGAATAAATAATTGGTTCTACTTTTAGATCTCATCATTTTCAGCAAGTTAAAAACTATACTGTGGATGGGATTTGAACCCATAAATACATGCCTTGTAGGTGCACAGCATGACTTTGCCGGAGCCAGCGGCTTTAATGATTCGATCATACCAGCTCGGCAGATGAGGCAACTAATTTTACTAAATGATTTAACAAAGCATTATTACCTTGTTAGCATGTACCCGTTATGACATATTAAGTAATTACGATAAGATCCTAGAATTTCAAATCAATTAACGGTTAAGGCCAAATCAGTTGAAGCTAGTTCCGGTAAAGTCACGGTCTACAACTATTTGCCATGACCAATGGTTCGCGTGGTTATGAGCGCAAATCCCTCTCCCAACATCGATGCTAACATACCACAAGTTATAAGACTTGGAGGTGGATTCAATTATTTTTTTTTGAAACATTAACAATTGATTTTTACTCATCCTTAGCGTATCCATTGTCATTAATGCTGTCAGCAATTTTCGAAGAAAAATTTTTCTATCAGGATGGTTCGCAAAAGTCTACACAATGTTGAATTGCCATGGTTATATACGATATACTGTATAATATTTTGTTGATTTTTAGATAAAATTCATATTGTTAGTTTGTGTAGGCCTGGCTTTGGGCTTGATGAGAGTGTGATTCTACGACTTTGTAGGCAAAGATTTTCATGTTACTATGACTGACCCCCACCAATAACCGTTTGATAGACTTCCGTGCCGAATTTTCGCAATGCGTTTTAACGTTCTTAAAATCAACTGCGTGATGCCTTGGCAGTACAAGGTGGTTCATTGCAACCTGTGTCATTACTCCCTTACACCACCAGACTTCCTAAACTTTTCTACAGTGCCGGCAAAAAAAATCTTTACATTGACCAAATATCTTTGCAATTTAATCAAACAAATTGATTTTAGAATTTATGTCTTTTAATGCAGATAAAATATAATGTCAATCAATATTTTTTTCATCTTGCCTTCAGATTGGATAACCATTTGAGCCTTTCTGGGCATGGAATCAGCAAGGGTGGTAAAGTCCAGTGTTACCCAGAGTTTTCTCAGCTCCGGTTGCAATTCATTGATATTGCTGACTCGCGTCTCTGGAATCTTGTTATTTATGCAATTACAGGCATTTTCACTTGGATTTAGGTCTGGTAAATTACCAGGCTGTCTAAAACGTGGATGTTGTGGATGTTAAGAAATTTTGTCCCGATCTTTGAGTCGTGAGCTGGGGCAACATCAGGCATGAAATGATCACATTGATGTATCCTCCAGAATGTGCAAAGATGCTCTTTTAAACTGTTGATATAAATGCTTCCTTTCATTGTTACATTTTATTTGGATCATATCGTGATGCACTACTCGGATGAGGCACCATCTTTGAGACTCCCCTCACCAGTGTAAAAGTCCTCTCATCACTAAACATCACTTTTCTTAACTCTGCAGCCGTCCAATGTCGATGTTTCTGGCAAGAGTTAAAGCTTTTCTTCTTCATTGATGCAGTGAGCATGGACTTCTTGGCTGCACGACGACCTGGTAGACCAAGACCCTTCTAGAGTCGATGACGAATGGTCCTGGTTGAGGCGTCGTAGAGAAGCTCATGTTGCTTGTTTTTTAATTCAACGGCAGTTATAGACGGATATGATGGTACTTCACGCTTCAAAAGCTTATCCGTTCTTGGTGAGGTCTTCTCAGGTGCGCCAGAGCCCGACTTCCTCTTCGGTATCATTCCGGGTGGTAACAACGCAGCTGACCTTTGTAATTGAAAAAATGCCTCTCTTCAGACCTCAATATCTCTGGCTAGAGCAATGACAGAATCTCCCTTCTGCAACAATATCAAAACACGAAATTTTTCTGCCATTTGCATTTTCTGTTGACCTATTTTCGTTTCTGAGATAAATTTTGCAAGACCTTGAAATTTCAAAACAACAAAAATTTTGTCCAATTTCACCGACCTACTAGTCACCAAGCTGTACAACTATACGAATCCCGCAGAACAATGGGTATTCGGTGAAGCATATCCAAATAGTAACTTATAACATTAGTATAAGCGTTATTGTGATGCAATGGTTTTGGCGGAAATAGTAAGTAAAATACGCGTGCTTATTTTTTATCCAAAGATTTCTTTTGCCAAAGAAATGTAAACATTTTTTTGCCGGCTCTGTACCATGGTTTTGATAGTTCGGCGATGTAGAATTTTCCTCTCTGAAAATTCACGTCAAAACTGATGATAAACAAGGTCCGGCCATTTCAAAGCAAAACACCGTTGAATAATTTTTATTTATTCATGGAACAAAAACTGCTTTTTACCAACAATATCTTTTGTTACGTTTTATTTTAAACGGAAAAAATAATCAGTTTTTCTATAAGGTAAAAATGTATAAAATTGCATAGTTTTGGTGGACCCTCCAGTATAAAATATCTTAAAATCTATTTAACAGCGACACGCGTCGTCCTCTTTGTTTTTAATGTCTATATTTACTTTTACTAAGACATGAGCAATGTGTCCGTCAACATGCAATAATCAACGCTTGTCTGATATTTCAAACAATTATAATAAAACGTGTTTGTTTATGTCTTGCGCCTACATCGATATGCTCTTCCTCAAAGGGTACTCAAGTTTGCATTGGTAAACAGCAAAAAATGCAGAGGCAGAAAGAACGGCACTGAACCAACTAATGAAAAGTCATTCGGTTGGATGTCACAAAAGCCTCTTGTTCCAATGCTCAGCACGTCAAATCTTGACCAATTACGAAGTTGAGGAGAAGGCAGAGGAAATAGAATCGCGATTTGGAAAAACTAAACTTGGTAAACATTGGCTTAGCTAGTAGGACGAACGGGACCATCACCCACCGAATTTCTTGGACCCGTTCAAGATATTTTCAAATAAAGGCAATAAAATCTAGATCTCTTATATAGACGATCCTTAGGACAATAGATTTCCAACAAAACCTCGACCTTCAAAAGAAATCTTGTCAGCCACAATGAGGGGCAAGCGAACCGATAAGAAACTTTGGCTCCTCTTAATGTCAGCATCTTATAACTTATATTTTTTCAGCTTATTTTTCCTTTCCTATATCACCGGATTACAAAACAAAATTAACAACAAATGCACAAAAAATGGACAAGACTCCAATGCAGTTCCTCCAATTTGCCGCTGCTGCTATTCTTCTGAAACACCTTGGCTTGTAGTAGAGGTATGAGGTGTATGTTTATTTACGAATACTGTACGTTATATTTTATTCACGTTATCATTTTACTGTAGACTCAAAAAAAAACAGCATTGGTCTATATGTTTTTCGCTGGCAAACTTACTTTGCACAAAACTAATGGATAATAGCTGAGTTGATAAATGCTTTATCCACTACTGTTGCGATAATTCTTTGAAAAAGCAACCAATGAGTAGCCTATTGAATATTGTCAAATAAATTTAAGCGTGATTTGCAGCCACCCCTGTCACCTGGTTACACTTGTTAGTGCGTGGTTTATATATGAGTGAACAATTGCTTTCCAACTTTCTATATTAAGGTGGTAAACAATCGCACATACAACACTACAAACCAGCTCGCGTTAGACGTGTTTCGAAATTGGAAGGTTAAATTTTTGCTGCAGATATGAACCATAAAGCTCATCACCCAGACATTAACCTCGCGTACTTACAGCCGGAAGTAAATAACGTATTGTAGCTGCAAGTGCAGAGAACTCAATCGATTTCATGCAACAGTAGCAACCAATCGTTCGGAGCGTGTATTAATATTGACAAATTAGAATGGTCACAATCCTCAGGTTCCTGTTGTTACACCGGCTAACTTCTTTGCTTAATTTCTTAAATTGTCACTGCATTATTCAGTATATCATGCGGAAGTTTATTTTTTGAACTCAAACGTCACTTTTAATTATTTCTTATTCTTTTCTCACAAAATAGATTGCCTAGATTCTCACAGGTAGATTAGTTAGGATAACTAATCTTATTACCTCCACTTGTACTCTGGAAAGCCTGGGTTACCTCAAAGTAGCAAGTGCCAAACCTAGGTTCGATTCACTCTAAGGGTCAGTGCTTAACTGCTGCTGATTACGATGGGGACGGATTGATTATTTTTCAGAAAAATATTGCTATTCAAATTCAGGGATAGGTCTCTCGATTTGGCTATCTTTTGTCTTGTTGGAAGTTTAATGGCATTGTTGTTTTCTAGTACTGCATATATTTGCTCTTTACAATTTTTTTGCTGGCTGCCATGATCGCCATTTCGATATACGCACATGGACCTCGCTACATTGCATCTGCTGTGTTGGGATGGATCACGTTCTTAATCTACTTCATTCACCATATTTTTCTCGTCCGACATACTGAAGAAATGTGGCCGCATGAGGTTGCGGCAAAAAATTGCTCCTGCATAGAAGAAGACGAAATAAATTCTGAGGAGAGACAAAAGTTAATGGATGAACCAACGGTTCCTTAGAACATTGTGAAATTGCCTTAAAATAGAAGACTTGTAATCGAATCTCTAACTGTTTATTGCATTTGCAATTAAACCACAAGATTTTTAAGCTTGTAATGTTTTTTTATAGAAAGATTTTGTAAACTAATTGTATAAATAGGTTAACAAAGAGAAATGGTTTTGCTAAAATTGTAAAGTTTTTGAAAAATTCGTTATTTTTTATCTGTGCTCAAAATGTCTTTCACCGTTTATTTTAAAAAATTACTTCAGGTAAAAACTATTCCGGCTGGCTTTTTGTTTTAGCGACATAAAGCGGCAAAAAGGTTTTTAATGTCTTCTGAATTTGCTAAAACATTGCTATTTATGATATCAACTTATTTCAAAACTTTTGATGACTTCCTAATTAGTTGCAAAAAAGACAGAAAAGATTTTCATTTCCAAATTGACGCTAAGATAGTACCTTAATTGGATTTTCTCAATGCTAGTTTGTCTCAAACTTGCCACCAAGCTTCTCACCTCGTTCTTCTACGTGAAGGAAAAGGAAGAGACCATAGCGTTTTAATTTTAGTACCGTTTTTGCAAGTTATAACCAATATGGAAATTATATTTATGTGAATACCTTTTAAAAGTCGATTTACGCCTTTTGTTCCTGTGGCTTTGCAGGCTTTGACGTGCTGATAGAGTGAACGTTTAGCTCAACATATAGTTCAAACATAATAGATCAAATTTGACTGAATGCATTAGGTAATCGATATAAAAAAATCAAAATTGATATCCTTTAGTTGTTTTACTTTGACGCCAGAATAATACAACAGAGCCAACCACCTAAGACATAAAAAGTCGACTTTGTTGATAAACAAATTTCATTTTATCCATAGAGGCCAGGATGTAGCCGTAGATAGATTTCGTTGTCTTGCGTAAGCCCTGATATTCAAAAGCAGATCAATTCTGCTATTGCTCCAAAGGAAACCTACTAAAAATGTTTTTGGTTGATCAATTAATTAATTATTTATTAAATTTGTTGATTATTAGTTTGATCCTGCGGTCACGAGATAATATCTGCGAAAACATCTTTGTGTTTAGACCTCTTTCAAAGTTGCCAGCATGCTACTACTGACTCAATGCATTTCTAGCATAAGTCTGCAACTTAGGGGGCAGTTCGGTTGGTTAATTTGTTGTAACTATAGCATATGCTATCCTTTAATGCAGGCCACGTAAAAAATTGGTCAGATGCTTTTTGTGTGTCGCTCCAAGGAAGGTATTAACGTGTTTATCTAGGGCACTGCTTCTTAACGGTGTCTTCAGCATGGATGTGGTAGGGTGGAACCGTTCTCTCACTTTTTAGGCTTGGGAGCGCGTGTCTATCAGTGAGGTCACATGATCACTTGGCCGGCGGCTTTGCCGGCCGTCGAAAAAGTGAACTTTAGTTGCTGCCCGCCGGGTTGTATTCCCAAAATGGTAGTTGAAGAAGTGAAAATAAAATATAGCTATTGACATCCACCATCTCATAGTCTGCACTCTTTTATAAATAAGTAAGAACTCAAAGGTTTTTGTCTAGCTTTCTTGTGGAATTTTTGCCAGAATGAGACCTGCAGTACATGGCAAGATATTTATATGATCCGTAGTGTTCGCTGATTGGAGGAAAATATTTAAAAGTTTTGCTCGCGTCCAGAGAAGAAGGAAATGTTGAACCGCTTTGATCAGAAACGTTTCTGATCAAAACGGTATAAAATATTTCTAAATTAGTTTTAAGATTGAGGACTCATAAGAAACAAAATAAATTCCATATAACCTAAAAATTTGGCTGTGTCTTTTTACAACTGCTTTCTTCTTTTCCCATTTTCACGAATTGATTATTTACAACACTGACTGCACTTACAGCATTATGAGCGAAATTGGTTTATTACCAATAAATGCCTACCTTCAGATGTTCAAATGCCTCATTCTTCCACTTTAAACCTATCCAAAAGCTATACTCTTTTTTAGCAAATCCAAAACAGTTTAGCCTAAAATCAAAAGCTTTTTCCAGGCTTTCAACAGATTGGTCTAGGCTAGGGTGACCAAGCGCCCGCTTAGAACGAGACAGTCCCGTATTTTCACCTGATTTTGAGTGTCCCGCCTTTTTGTCAAATGTCCCGTTTTTTTAATCATTTTGTAAGACTATTGCACGGTTTCGTGAGAACCACTTCAACGTACGAGCGCTCGATTGCCGTAAAAAAGAAGCATTTAACATTTGTTGTAAATATCAATGGTATCTTGCTGCAAGCTTTAGGCACGTATTACAACATGATGTCATAATGCCTGAATTTGCTACTTCGTACAAGTACATAAAATTTCCAGAAATGGCTCCTAAAAGCATAAAGTTCTTTCATCACATTGTAGACAAGAATCCGCTTAGTGATCTTGGTTTTTGTCATACAGTAATTTCTGTGAGTGTATTACTTTGAGAGTCGTGCAATTGATTGTTGCTTATAAGTAGCCTAAGCAAAGCGAGTCCTTGTTTGGTTTTGGGTAAGGCTAGCCTAGTTAGCATAATATTATGATATGAAATCTCTAATTAGTGCTATAAAATAGTCTTTTGTTCATTGTTACTTATTTCTAATGGTTAGATAAATACTTTTGTTATCTATAGCTTACCGTTCAGTGCTCATTTAGTTGAGATTTAAATTTAGTTTTAGAGCAGTGGTTCCCAACCTTTTTAATGGCCTGCATCCCTAAATTGTTATAATATGTTCTCGCACCCCTAAAATATCTTAATATGTTCTCGCACCCCTATAGTGTTTTAACATGTGAAGAATAAGGCCATGCACTAAGCATGCTTTACTTAAAGTCTAATTCCGCAGTTTCCAAGCAGGCAAATTCCGCAGTTTCCTCACCGTTATTGCAGAGGTGATCTCCAAAAAAAGAAAAAAAAAAGGTCATCACTGATCTCGCATCGTTTCGGGCTGAATTGAAGGTCGCGCATTGGACATGCTGTAATTAGACACTGATTGTGCAGAACTATTAGCACATAATGAACTGAGCATTACAGGACAAAAATGCAACACAGACATCTGAATGACCATCTCGCACCCCCTAAGATGCTGCCTCGCACCCCTGCTTGGGAACCCTTGTTTTAGAGTATAGTTGAAGCATAAAAATGTCAAAAAAGCGCAAGTGTACATTCAATGACGATCTCCAGAAAGAATTCAAGTTTATTAAATTTGATAGGTTGGGTAAAGATGGAACTAAAGCTGTATGTCAGCAATGTAACGCCCATTTTTCTGTTTCACATGGAGGAAGGAGCGACATCAATCAACATCTACAAAGTCAAAAACACAAGGAAGCTGAAAAAGCTATGGCTTCTGCGGTAAACATCGGCTCGTACTTCGTTACACACAGTGATGGCAGTGAAAGCCGTAGAGTTGCAGCAATTAAAGCTTGTCATAGCCTATCACAATGTGCGTCATGGTCAAAGCTTTCGTGCAAATGACTGCTTGTCTAAACTAATAAAGAACACTGTTGAACCTGAATTTTCTTCAGCACGTACTAAATCGCAAGCAATAATTTGCAATGTATTGGCACCACACGTAGTGACGAAAGTGATAGAAGATTTACATAAATCGAAGGGCGTTACACTCAGTTTAGACGCTTCTAACAAAAAAGACATCAAACTTTTTCCAATTGTTGTGAGATATTTTTTACCAAATAGGGGAATTGTTGATAAAATTACAGATTTTGTTGCCTTACCTGGTGAGACATCTGATTTGCAGTGTGATATGCTGAAAAAATAATTAAAAATTCAACTTGCGCAACAAAATTGTTGCTTTGTGCGCAGATAACACGAACACCAATATTGGTGGCTGTAGAAGACTTGGCAAAAACAATGTACGAAGGAAACTTGAAGCTGAACAGGGGAGAGAAATTATTGGTATCGGTGGGGGAGGACATATAATACACAATTGCTTGCAGTGTGCTGTTGCCAATCGATATTGAATATTTTGCTGTGAAAGTGTACAAATACATGGACTTTTATATATACAGTGTCAGGGTAGAAGAACTGGAAAGCTTTTGGGAATTTGCAGGAAACAATTACAATAAATTGTTGCAACATAGAAATACAAAATTTTTGTCCTTGGGTCCATCAATAAAAAGAATCTTAAGCATGGTTGATGGGCTTCGTGCATATTTTCTTTCTCAAGAAAAGCGCCTAGTTATGCTGAGAAACATTTTTCAAAATCCCTGTTTGAAACTGTGGTTATCTTTTGCCAAAGACCAAGTTTCTACTTTTCAAGCATGCATTGGGCAGATTGAAAAAGGCAGTATTTCAGCTACAGAAGTAGCTATAACCATTGCAAACCTGTTGAACAATTTAAAGTTAAAAAAACAAGCAAGGTTTGTAACTTCGGTTGTCAAAAAGAAACTTGAAATTTTAGTGGAATCAGGAAAAATTGCTGAAGAGAAGTTTTTTGAAGTAGTTGAATCATTTTATGATACCAGCTTACAATATGCTGATAAATGGATATGCAGCTTGGGAAACACGGATTGGTTCAAGTGGATTCTTTTAAATAAGACGCCTGGTTGGATGGAGATTGGTGACAGTATTAACCACAAAATCCTTACTTGTGTACAAGCCGAAGAAATTTGTTTATTTGATCAGTGGATCTTAATAAAACTTATAGCTGAGAGGCAGGTTGATAAATTGAATGAAAGAAAACCTTCCTGTGTCTGATAGATGGTTACACATATTTCGAGAAATGCGCGAGATACATTTAGATTTTCAAGACTTTTGTAATGTTGTAGGATTTATCCTTTGCCTTCCAGGAAGTACAGCTCCTGTTGAGGGCATATCTTCTGTTATGAGTAGTATGTGGACAAAGGAAAAATCAAGATTAAGTGTTGAAACAACGAAAGCAATGCTAATCGTGAGACAAAACAATGACTATGGAATGCGACTAATTTTATCACAAAGTCTTAAAAAATGTGAATATGCTGCGAAAGATCGCTTCATCAGAAAAATATAATTGATGGTATGATGAGCAGTAGAAACTTTAAACTGAAACATTTTTGGTTTATTTTTCTTGTTTAGTATACGGTTTCTTTAGTCTCCGAACGTGGAGATATTACGTTTTTATGCAAAATGCGAGACAAAATTGGTAAGGCAGCCCTTCGATTTTACTGTATCGTTGTTATAATGTTTAGTCGTACACTTTTCTCCTGAAAATTGCATTTACATAGCAGCGCTATGATTTTTCTCTTTTTGTTTTTACATGTTACAAAGATTAACTGATTTTAGAGTTAACACCGCAATACAAGCCTTATTCATGTTTCAGACCAATTTTGAAATAATCCCTTTTCATTTTTAAACGCTTAGCATTGTTTAGCGATAGGCTAGGACAAGGTTGTAACTTGTAATCATACACTTTCAACGTTCGGCTGTTTTGTACGGTAAGGGACTGAGCTAATGGATCTCGCACTTCTCCGTTTTTGTTTTTTTTCTGTCAAGATGTCCCGCTTTTGTCAGAATTTAATCTGGTCAGCCTAGTCGAGGCCCATTTACAGTTTGCTACTTCAATCTAATTTAAAAGCCTTACTACAAAGAATAACCGGGCATGCCAACAGCCTTCAATCAAGTTGTACAAGTGTCCTAGACAAAAACCTACAAATCTTTTCTGCAATAGTCGTGATACAATCAAAGCAACTTTTCTTAGACCACCTCTTTCATAGTTGCCAACTGGAAAAGCGCAACAATCCAAGATTGGGTAAAAAAATTTCAAAAATGGCAATTTTTGCGTAAAAACCCCAAGTATCTAAAAGGGTTTGTCATTTTGTGTCTTTGGGTTTCGCCACAACTAAAATTTTTTCGACATCAACAAAATTCTTCTTGATGTGGTGCTGATCTCTAAAAACAGAAAAAATAATTAGTGAGAAAAACGACAATAACTAGCTCAATCTTTAGGAGCAACATCCGGAATTGCAGAGCGCTCAAGCAGCAGACCAAATTTAGATCCTTTCCGCTGATGGAATGCTGTTGCAGCGTCTTGAAAGAATATCCCAAATTGACAAAAAGAGTTCTCGACGTACCGGTATTAACGTTATTTCCAAAGACGTGCCTCTCTGAAGCTGCCTATACTGCTTTAGTAGATATTAAAACCAGAATCGTAATCGCCATAAGAGTTGCGAATGAAATGAGAATTGCTCTCAGCTATTTAAACCCTTGCACTGATGAGCTTGCTTCCAAGGGAAAAGAACAGAAATCACACTGACTGGTCATCTGTACTGTGCTTTTCCGAGTAACTTGTGGCGATATTCCACTAAATACTTTTGCTGTGCTATCATAAAAAAAGATTTCTTTTATTAATTGGAACTCCAGTAGAAAACAACTTGTTTGCCTTATCACAAGAGTTTGCTCTGATCATGAATCTCTTTTACTGTAGGTTACGTAGATGAGTAGTTTCAAAGCCGTTATTTTTGGAAACAGGGATTCCCGGGTTCAAAAAATTATTATAAACCAGTGATTTAGGAGGTTCATATTACACTTCAGGTGCGTAGTATCGAGCCTTTTTCACAAAATTTAAAAAAGAACGGTGCATTTAACAAATTTTGTTTTAAGTAGAGTTGATTAGGAGATGTACCGGTAGGTTGGTGCGAATGACCACGTATTATGATTCTAAACCGATGACTTCTGGAATTAGCTCTATTTAATGTAAGGAATGCTACTACACGGCTTCCTCCTAAAAATATTCAAAAGCTAGCAGAGCTTTTTAATTCCTGTGCATATGTTTTATTACTATTAGAAATTTTATCTATGCTAGCCTAGCCTACCTATTCTTTCGGTAAAGAGAAAACACCAATTATAGCTAAAAGCTACATACTTATTTTTAATGTTTCTGTCGGCTGGTTACGCCGAGCATCTTCAGAAAGAATCCAAGGAAAAATCTGAATAAATCACACCCTCATTAATTAAAAAAAGACAACTAGAGAAATTAAACTACCAGTTGAGCACTAAAACTAAAGTAAAACATTTAAACTTGTAGGTCAAAAATGAAGTATGATTGAGTTAAAGCAGACATGAGTTGGGGGTTTTTCATTTATATTAAAGCATGCAAAAGTAATTCCTATTCATAAATCTGGTCGCAAAGATATAGTTAGCAACTACAGACCAATCTCGATATTGTCAAGTGTTTCAAAAATCTTTGAAAAGTTGCTATATCTTAGACTTGAAAGTTTTTTTACCACTCACAAACTCATCACACAGCAGCAATTTGGATTTCGTCAAGGATATTCAACTAAAATGGCCATAACAGATTATCAAAATATGTTACAAAATAATTTAAATGGTGGTTATTTTACTTGCTGTATTTTTTTGGACCTTTCCAAAGCTTTTGACAGAGGTGAGCACTAGCGGCGCTAAAATTAGCGGCCGCTATTAGCGCCGCTAATGCTGCGTTAGCGTTCGCTTTAGCGCCGCTATTGCTATCGTGAACTAGCGGCATCAGTAGCGAGCGTTAACTTTTTTGGAAAATAGCGCTAGCGGAAGATGCGCTAGTTTTTCAAAAATTTGTTGCCGCTAGCGCTAAATTAGTCCATTGTTGAAATAAAAATATGTCGTTTCACGTGGGCAGAATGTTTCTCTCAAGTGCTTTCTGAGCCCTCAACATGCGTCTAAAGTTTAGAGCAGCGCAGCAATCCTTTCATTTTTGAAGTTTGTTTCAGTAGGAAGTTGGTAACAGCGGGCTGAGGTTTTTTTTTGCCAGTCGTTGTACTTCGAAAGTAACCTCAGACTAAAAGTATTGCATAAAATGTAGAGTAGCGTAGGCATAAAATAACACTGAGATACTGGACTTAGTTTAAAAATTTATTTTACATTTTTGGTGCGGTTTTTGTGTGCTTATCAGTTATCAGTACGTAGTGCTTAATCACTACCTGTATAACATCGAGCGGAACTGCAGATACAGAATGAATGGTGCACTTTAAAATAGTCAGTTTTATCTTGTTTTAAAACTAGCAGCATGACAATCAAACAAATTCCCCGAGTTAACTACTGCAAGTTTTCCATTTTTAGCTGCAAGTAAAAATGTCATGTTATCATTTTTTCGGTGAGATTAACTTAATTATCTGCTTACATTATCTAGCTAGAAAAACAAAACCGAGTATTTAAATAAAATGGCTAATGATAATTGTGCTGTTGAAATGCATTCTTCTTCTGATGATGAAAGGGTCGTTTCTATAACGGCGGAAGAGAAAGACAAAATAATGTTGATCCCTGGCCTCATCAAAAAAAGTACTTCAAATTCGTTGGAGAAAAAAATGTCAAAAATGTGATCTACCGATGTTTGGTATGCTTTTCAATTACCAAAACACTATCAGTAAATCGTCGCTCTTACAACAATCTAAAGGTGCATTACAAGATGCTTTTCTTGAGCATTTAAAAAGTGCAAAGTCGTTGACACAGAAGTCACATAAAGCATGTGAAAAGTTTCCTGCCCAAAGAAAAATGGCTGGCCCGCCGCAAAAGCAACTCCGTTTAGGTTATTCCTTTGCTCTGGGAAGTTTTTCTCAAAACAAATAGGAAGACAAGGTAAATGGAAATTACTGTTTGACAAATACATAGTTTAGATACTTTTTTCGTTTTTTGGTCATTTACTCTTAAATATTTGGAAGTGGCTGTTTTGACGTTGATAGCATTTTACCCTTGAAACCTATTTTCCAGTTGATGATTTTCTATTTTTACATAAGCATATTTGACACGAATGACTCAGCGTCGCTATATTGTATTGGTTAGAGAGTTGGCTATAAACGTTATTGTTGGATATTAAAATTGTGAGAAGAATGTACACAAAGATCACTTTTTTTTTCAAAAAGTCTTAAACATTAACCAGTCACAAACAATCAAAAGTTACGTTTTTGGTACGTCATACAATTCGACAATCATAGGCATTCAGCAGCATACCGTAGTAGTTTCCGAGAGTAAAATGTCAGCGATGTCAAAATAGTCACTGCCTAAATGTTTTATTTTTATGGGCTGTGTGTATGGTTTGTTTACTTCAGTCCTGTGTTCAGTTACTGGACCACTTTGTTGCCAATATGATTCCGCTTGATATGGTAGAATTTGAAAGTTTGAGGGATTTGATAAAGTATTGTGCTCCATCTGCGAAAGACATTTCAAGAAGAACCTTAACATGAAGGATTTATAATAAGTATGCTTTTATTGCTGCATCGTCTAAATGCTCATACCTTTCGGTTACAAACTTACATTTACCTGAAACTCATTGTTTAACGTGGGGTTGTTTCTTAAAGAGTGTGGAAGGTTATAAAATAACATAGAACAAGCATGTTAAAGATAAAAGTTTAATCAATGATACCAATTCGATGAAATTTGCTTGTTTTTAACCTTTGGTATATTAAATATTCTGTGATGTTTGCTATAAACCTATTTTAAAAGTATTTTTTCCAAGGTTTACAAAAAAAAAGGATCAATTAAAGCTTGCGCTGAAAAATGCTGTTGCAGTGGCCACCACAGCAGATGCATGGTCGTGCAGAAACAGGTAACGCAAAAATGAAAATTTCCTTTTGGTTAAATCATAAATGCACGTAATCGTCATTATCAGCAATTCATGATTATGCGAATTTAAAAGTCAAATTGCATGCAGTGTTGCAAAGCATTTTTCAATTAAATTTCACCGGAAGGCAATTTTATGATGAGACAAAAAAGTATAAAAAAGGTCCCAATTTTATGAATTCTGGTTACCAATACATTGTGGTCGATTTATAGATGATTTTGACGTGAGCGGTTCACAACAGATGGCTAATTTTTGGGCACTGAAATAAGGTCAATATTGCCCGAAAATTTATTAATTATCTACGTTATGTTTCATTTCATAAATTCACTTGAAAAATAAGTTTATTTTGATTTATCAAACAAGTTATGAATGTTGCCCATTAAAATACTTCAAAAATAACTTCACTAGGTAGGCAATTGCCCACCCAGTTATAATGCTAAAAAATCCTCTGCGGTGTTGATTCTATTTACTATCTATTAACTGCCTTTTGTTTGAACATAATGCAAGAAGGACTGTTGTATTTTCCAACAGCTTCATTTGTATGATTTTCTTCTTGTATAAAAGCTGTCCGTTATCTAATCTCTAATATCAATAGTACTGTACTTAGATAGTATTTTAGGGGTAATGATTTTCGGGAGCAGATAGTAAAGTATTATTGATTTTAGAGATTAGCCAGTACAGTACTATTGGTTTGAGGGATTAAATTACAGACAGCTCTGATACAATAGCATTGTGATTTAAACCGAACAATAGAATTGTAATCTCCTTTTGTACCCTACAGTTCATTGGACTTTCTTGGTTTGAACCACGAGGCAACGCCGCATAAAACCCAGGTGTGTTTTTTGGCGCAAATGTTATATTAGAGTTACAGCCAGAACAATCTGTGTGAACCCGAACCAACTTGGGTAATTTTTTGCTCAAATTTACTTCGTGGCTATTCTTTTATGATGTTGTGTTCGGATAAGGCTGCAACTCGTTAACTACTGCAGTGGCAATTATTTTCCGTAGTAATTTATAGAATAAAGCACTAAAACAATAAACAATAGCGATTAAGGGAGAATTAGAGGAAGCTAAAAGAAACTCTACCCACTTCATACATTAATTTCAAGAAGGCAGTATTATTGATTTCACGTATAGTCTTACATTAGTAGGCCTTATCAACGGCCCGTGAAAGAACCACCACCAAATGATATATTTGTGTTTCAAATTGAACGTCAATGTGTATTTTGTTTGTTTTATCTTTGAGATGTGTTACGAAAATTAATTCAAATCAATCTATCACCTATTTTTCACTGATGAGTTTTAACTGTTGTTTCACAGGTCACAGCCACGACAATGCAACAGCAGTGAGAAGCTGTTAGACGATTTTTTGAAAGAGAAGCAAGAGTCCCAAAGCAAAGGAATTGCTACGTTGCTCTCTAGCACGACGCTAAGGGAGTTGTTTGTTAAGTACAACACAGCTATACATTCCAGTGCAGCAGTGGAATGCCTGTTTTCCCTTGGGAAGGATGTGATTAAACCAAAACGATCTGGGCTTAGCGATGAACATTTTGAAATGCTTGTTTTTTTGAAATACTGCGTTTTAATAAATCTTCGTTTTTTGTGTTGTTTTTATGATAGCGAGGCTATTGCAGTTGTAAATGTTATTACTGTTTTTTTACTGGTACGGTGGTACCAGTATGAAAATTACCTTTTTTTACATGACATCAATTTGACTGAGATTCGAACTTGTTACTATTGCTTTTAGCGACCGCTAGTTTTTAAAAAATACTAGCGTTAGCGTTTATCGCGCTAAAGTTAAAAGTGGTTAGCGGTAGCGCCGATAAATTTTTTGCTGACTAGCGCTAGCGATAGCGCCGTTAGTTTGTAACTAGCGGGTGCCCACCACTGGCTTTTGATACCGTAAATCATAGAATTCTTTCGGATAAGCTTTACAGTTATGGAATTAGAGGCAATATGCATAAACTTTTGACAAGCTATCTACAAAATTGCAAGCAGTTTACTGTTTGCAATAATATAAAATCTCAAATGAATACTATCGTGTGTGGTGTACCACAGGGTTCTACACTTGGACCTTTACTGTTTTCATTATATGTCAATGATCTACCACTACACATCAAATTTCATGTTAATTTATTTGCAGATGACACTGTATTAATACTCAAAAATAAAAATCACAACAACCTTCAAGCTTTAGCTAATCATGAACTCACTATCATCAATGACTGGATGAAATACAATCGTTTGTCGTTGAATTATAAAAAAGCACCTACTTTATCTCTGCTCCCAAACAAAAGAGAGTTGCACTACAAAACTTTCAACTTCATGTTGGTGGGCATAAACTTTCAAACACAGGTTGTGTAAAATATTTAGGAGTATTTATCGATAACAAAATAACCTGGAAAGAACAAGTGTGCCATGTAGTAAACAAACTTGCTAATGCAGCCAGAATCCTATCCAAAATGAGACATTATGTGAACAAAAAAAACGCTAGTTAAACTGTATTATAGCTTTGCCTACTCACATCTTAAATATGGAATTTTGGCATGGAGTACTGCTGCAAACAATCTATTGCAGAAAGTCCAAGTAGTTCAAAACAGAATCACTCGGATTATGGAATTCAAGCCTTGCAGACTGTGTTCCAGTGAACACTTTGTATAAATCTTTGAATATCTTACGACTTAAAGATATTTTTGAATTAAAAATAGCAAAATTCCTGTTCTCGTTTCACCATAAGATTCCAGAAAATTTTAATTCCTACTTCAGAACTGCATCACACCAGCATACTTATTTAACTAGGTCAATTACAAATAAAAATTACTTTTTAAAGAGTCAGCACTAAATATGGGCAATCTTCTTTTAATTTTCATGGAATAAAAATTTGGAACAAAATTCCACTTTTAAAGAAATCTGTCTCGGCATAGTTTCACTAAATACTACTCAAGTTTATTGTAAAAGCAATACTAATATTGCAATCTCTGAAACCACGTTAATCATATACATAAAAGAACCATTGCCCAAAGTAGTAGTGGTATTTGTGTTCTGGCCAGGTGTACATGTGATACGTACTACTTTTACACTGGCCAGATGTACATATGATACTAGTTTTGATGTTGCTGAGCTGTACATATGCTCTTGCTTTTGCTATTCTACTGTATGTAATGGTGATGCAGGAATGGGCAGTTTGACTAGATGATCACTAGTGATCTTTCACTGTCCTGTTCAAATCTCGTAAGTTTATTTGAACGAAATAAAAGTTGTTGTTGAGTAGTCAAATGTCGCAATTGTCTGATAGAAAACTACAATAAATTTTTTTTCGCTAAAGTTTAAATGTTTTACTTCAGTTGTAATCTTTTGAGTAGTTTAATTTTAACTTCAGCAAGTTTCCTCCGGATAAATAGCGAAACTGACCTGCTTTTAAATGTTTACCGACTGTAATATAACATGAGCTAGCAGTAATTCGCTCCAACTTTAAGATCCTGCTGTGACGTAACACGAACAGCTAGCATACGATGGTAGCGTGCAAATAATAATTAACCTGAGGCAGCAAAGACAACTGACGCTGCAGGATATCAAAGACTAAACATTTTAATGAAAAATTGAATTTTGTTGCTCATTGTCTTGCATTGCTAAAGAAAAGAAATCTGATAAAAAATAGTTAAGGTGCATGTTTAATTCCCTCCACACACCCAGTGTCAACTTTAAGTAGGTAGGCTATTTCACTAGCAACACCACTTGGCAATGAACTCAAAAGCAGCTGGGTAAACGATTATCATGAGAAACTGATTCTTCTAGGCTGTAACTAGACCTAGCAAATAGCCAATTGTACTTGAATTTGATTTTTGCTTCGAAGAGCAAACTGCTACAAGTAACGCGGGGAAATTTACCACGATAAACGCCAGACACAATTGCAAAGCTGCTTTACATTACGAAAAGTGTGTTTGCACAACTGCTTCAGAACACTAATTCACTCACACAAAAAAGATCAAATTTAACTTCAGTGCACTAAGTGGAAGCTGGTAGATAAACGAATAAATTTAAGACGAAAATATGAATAACCAAAAAATGTTTTGAACTCAATGGCAAGTTACAAAATTTTCGGATGTTTTATCATTACTCTTCATTTTTAAGTACACAAATGAAATTTAAGCGTCACCATTATGATTAATATTTTCAAGTCCAGCATTTATCCCAACTCGCCAGGGTCAAGCAGTCAATAAAAACAATCAATAGTTTCAGCAACTACTGCATCAACAAACTTCACTGGCAATACAAAAAAAGGTGCATTCAGTTGAGACAACTGACTGTTATCCAAACAAGAAGTTTCACGCCTTCTCGAGGTTAAGAATTCCACTATAATTCCAACATATGCTACATTAAGAAACATACTGCATAATCTAAAATAGGCCGATGAAAATTAGTGTTTCGTAATTTCTTTTAATTTATGGGCCTCAGTAGAAAAGTCCGGAGTCAAACACATTGTGTTTAAAATATTTGGTTGCACAAACAACACATCAACAAAAAGTCAGCATTTCGCTGCATCTTTTGTACAAAATAAATTACGAAATGTAAATGCTACTAACCAATAACGACATTAACTAGAACTAACAGCAAACATTAAATACCAATACATAATAATATTTAAGAAGAGGTACAACACCAAAAGGTGTAAAAAATGAGTTTATAGAATTATCTTTTTCAGAAATCTGAAAGTGCTTTGCTTTACCAAAACTTAACTTTTATCCTTTAAAAATCCATCGCAAAAGCAACCTCCAAAATCGTTCCGATTGATACAAAAGCAATGGTTAAAGCTACCAGTCAACAAACAGGCATTTTGAACAAGCTGAAACGTCTGGGATTACAATGATCAACTAAACTTGCTCTAAAAATTTCATCCAAGATAAGAATGGAGCGATCAAACATTTGAACCAATAATATTTCAACTCGTTTAGCTTCTAAAGCAGCAAGAAAGAAATTACGTAGTAAACCCCTGGCCTTGGTACTAACATAAAAAGTTCAGAAGCATTTGAATGATCAGCATGCTCCTAAAACTTGTAGTACAAGAATCGCAAGCAGTATAAAAGAAATTTGGTTCAATAGGTAGCAATGATAGAGTCCGCATCCACGTTTAGCGTATGGATGAAAGGAATTAATTTAGCGTTCTTTCAGTAAAACCTAAAAAGGTTTACTATTTAGCCGTCTTCCAGCAATTTGAAGACTTTTTCTGCTAAGGTGTTCCCATAACTTTTTCTCCAACCGCCAGCAAGCCTGTTGTACAAAACAGCCTTGAATTCAGCATTCCAACGCAAGTAAACAAAAATTTATTTCACAGTGCATTATTTTTTTGTAAAAAGCGGTGTTTAGTGCTGATAAGAGGATTTTAATTGCCTTAACTTAATTTTTCCAAAACTTGCACCGAAGTAAAGCACGAGCGATTATTTAAAAGCGGGTTAAGTAGGAGAGCACCCAGACTATATTAGCTCATTGCGACGTAAGAAAAGTAAACAAAACACTAGCTCAATCTAAAAAATAAACAAAATATCACAATAAATTTGATGGCACGGCCTGGTGTGAATCAGTTATTGATTTTGGCGAGGAAAAGTGCAATGGAAAGTATTTTCATCAACCATACTCGACACATTGCAGGATATTACAAACGACTACTAGAAAAATTAAGACTATTCTAATAAAGTAGGCCAGTGCGTAATGGCATTTCCTCCTTATAGTTTTTCACACAAATTCTTGATAACGAAATCATTACAAATACGAACAAGTTGATCTCTTTTAGTGCTCGCTCAAAAACTTATGACACTTTTTGAATTACGTCACCACGAAACAATAACTAAAATCCATTAAAACGTCATCAAAAAAACATTTAAACATATCCCTAGACGGCTTCAATATATCACCTACTCGCACATGATCATCGTACATCGACAAAAATAAAACAGCAATATCTGATTTCAATTGAAAATTCAATTACGAAAATCCAAGAAACTAGCTAAACATTAACCACAAACGGTACCAAGCTGACAAGAGAAACATCGGAAACTTCGCGTTGGTAAAAAAATTATAGAAACCGTCAATACTGATACAAATCGATTCGTATGTAATTTTTCACAGAAAAGCACAAAAAATCAGGCTAAAGGTTATGTAGCTACGATATTAGAAACATCATAGAAGTGCGAAAAAGCTCGCATTGAATCAGAACGTTATGTCTGGCGCGAAAAAGGTGGTTAGGTACAAGGAATTCGTAGCACATAATAACTGAGCGATGGAAAACAGAAAGTACATCAGAGCAACTTCTAAATAGCAGCCGACTACACCGAGTTCTGTTGTGCACAAAGACCTCCATCTGCAATGCCATCACTCGTAACAGTTATATGCCAATACTAAGAAATAGCTGAGGAACAAGCTCCACTGCACTGTACGAGATGATAGTATAGACGATCAATTTGACCGGCACATTAACATCCCATGCCTCATCATTGCTTTTTTTTAACAGCGAACTTATTGAATTACAAATCTGAATAAAGTTGAACCACTTCGGCGGCATGTAAGGGTTCGTTCCTATTGCATCTTCAATCGCTACGTCGCTGTTGTCTGACGAAGACGTCTCATTGCTATCGTTGCCGTCAAGCTTCTCTTCATTCTCCTACATGTGATTTCATGATTAGTAGTGGGCCCGTTCGCATCGACATTTAGTCATAAACAGCAGTTTTACAAAGTTGAAAATTAAACAGGTCCTTTTAGCTACTTTACTGCAATACCTTGATTGAAACAAGTAGCACTTGTGAGTTTTGTAGAAATGCAACCAACTCATCATGCAATGCATGGTAAAAACCAAACCAAACAAAACAAGCACGCTGTATATCGAAAAGCAATTGTTGTGCCACAACTACAATAAAACTATTTGGTCAGTAGTGTTTCGTAGCAACTCGTCAGCGCCAGCATCGCATCAATTACTAGAGCAATCTGCACAACCAACGAACCAGAAAAACACACCTACACAAACTGTGCTATTTATGCTTTCATCTACCGTAGGACCGCCCAAGCACGAAGCTACACCGATCGTCTCGCGACAAAATCCAACGAAAACCCGTGAAAAACTTGCAACAGTAGTTACTGGTAACACAATTTCTTGTACTCACAGAGATTGGAGGTATTTTGAAGTCTTTAGTGTAATGTTTCGGGTTGGGTGGCATTTCCTTACGATATTGTGAGCTGCTGAATGTTCGAAGACCAAGGAAACTATAAATGTGCTCAAATGTAAACGTAAAAATATGTTTCAACGTTATTCTCATTACAGTGATCACGGTTCCTCCTGAAACAACAAACGCAAAAGGTAAAATCAACAGCATTCCATTACGCATTATTTGATATTGAGGAACATAAATTTTTAACTTGAGATGCAAAGAATACATCATAACATCGACAAGCGTTTTAATTATTTTTATGTGTTTACAAGCAAGTAGATGAGGGAACGCAAGAAAACCATCACAGTGGACAAAAAGTTGCAATCCACTTTGTAGATACATAAATCTACTTCTTTCACATCTTAAAAAAATAGTAAAAATAAGTCGAGCCTGAAAACTAAATAAGAAACAGAAATATGCTCATAAGGTTGGGCGAGTTTATTTCCAATCAGTCATAAAAGGAGAACGATCCAGCTCAAACTTGTTGCTGACTTGCAATTCCATGGTTAGTAGCCAAGGTAACCAAGAATCGATAACTGCAAATCCATATTTTCAAAACTGACAAAGTCTAACTTCAGGCTTTATCTCAATATGAAAAGAAAGACCATAATAAATTTTAACTGGACTCCTAGTGCACCGTAATATCTTAAAATTAAGAGACAACAATAAACACAAAAATTCGATTGATATGCTTTTTCTGTAAACACTGTCAAACAAATTTCTCGAGACGTCAAGTTTACATTTGGTTATGACTTACATCCACTGTCACACTCTGCGTGAGCTTACGTAGAGAAACAAATGAAATACGCTTCATGGTCCGGTTGTAAAGTAAACGTCGTTAACAATTTTTACCAAAGTTCAAATAACCATGAAATTAGAAACTTGTAAAACGCGATTCGTACTTGTTTTTTATAGAGTAACTAGTCGGCTCAGCCGGCGTCGTCTGAAGAACCACCATCAGCAATGTCAGGGTAAAAACAAAAGTTTAACCCGGATGAGCCGGATTACACTCAATGGGTAATGTTTTTTTGACAGAGCTAACTCTCGTGACAAAAACAAAAGTGCTGATTTTTGAACGGGAATCAATTAAAGAAAATATTGTGGGGGTTGCGAAAGGCTGCTGTACTTTTCGAGAGCTTCTCGAGTCCCTGGAAACGTCTTGTTTGAACTGTTTGCAGCATAGACGCACTTTGAAACCATACTTGCTCACAATTGAAAGAGCCAAGGATTTCACAATTATGCGTTCATTGGATGAGGTGCATGAAATGCATAAGTTCAAAGTTGTGGGAAAACGCCAGGGTGTTTTACAAGTATTTTCAGAAATGAAGTACCAAAACTCAGGTCAACTACTTACGACTTTTTGACTACTGTAGGTCTATTCATATGAGCTAAAGCTTGCGCTTATGTTGCTTAGCTGTGGCATAATTGCAATCACGGAAAGAGCAAACCAACCTGAAGTCAAGCACTTACAGCTATCGTAATAGCAGGGCCCCCATCAGCAATGTAGAGGCTAACAATATCAGTTCAGTCGGCTGCGCTGGCTTCACTCAATGAGTAGCTGTGAGAACCATAAAGCTAACCTTTTTTTTGATAAGCCAATTCATGCTTCAAAATCAAAAGTGCCGTTTCCTTTTTAATGGGAATTGACTAGAAAAATATTGTGTGTAGTGCGCATAGTCGTTTTATATCCCCCAAAGTTTTTGAAGTCCAAGCAACGTTTTGTTTGCCTTGTTTCCAGCATAGGTGCGCATTGGAACTGAACTTGCTCACAACTGAAACAGCCAATAATTTCACTAACTTTTATTTCTTCATTTCATCATTTACATGGAAGCATAAATCTAGTTGTGGGAAACTACCAAAGTGATTGTTTCGCATATTTTAAGAATAAACTTTTAAGTATCAAACCTACTACTAACGACTTTTCATAAATGTACGCCTATTCGTTTGACCTAAAACCAATGGCGGGGCGTAAGATGCTTGGTCTTGGCATAATCGCAGCAAGGAAAAGATAAAGCTGATCCAAAACCAAGCAGTTACAGTTGAGTTATTACAATAAGTTAGGTTATGGTTTGAAAGGATAATCTGTGGATAAGGCTGGGGGATTCAAAAAGCGTAGAATTTTCGCGATTCCTGCAAGATGTCACATGAAAAGTCGCCACTTTGTTCAACATCGCTTTTCTTCACGAATAAACTTGTGCCTTAAAGGTTAAAATTTGTCAAGCTTGCGACACGAGTGCACAAAAGTATTTTAATTTGTCATTGCATTGCTAAAAAAACAGATTTGTTGGCTTATGAGTGAGTCACTATTGTTAAGCACTATTGTCCTCTATCAGGCAGCATATCAAATGTTAAGCTTTCGGAACGAGACAATGTATAACAAGTTCAAGCACAACTGCTGCCTCTTGTACTATTTTCATTTTAATTGTACCAGAGAGCATTATGACATCATAGAGCTAGTTTGAAGCGTTAAGAAAAAAGCATGCTTTGAATGTATAAAAACTAATCGCTGGTTGCGTCATCAATTCAGCTCAAATCGCTGTAGAATCTTTTTCGTTGAAAGCACCACGTTAATATCTCCCAAAAAAGATTTTAATCGCATTTCTACGGTCAGCATTTTTTGTGAAAATAAAGAGAACAAATTTTGCAATCAAGCATCAACTGTGACGTCAACTTACACCCAGAACAGATACAGTTTTTGCAAGTTGGAAGCTGGTTTTCGTTTGAGCGAAAAAACGCTTTCCTCTGTCAAGAAATGCAAATTACAAAAAAATCCTTATGACGTCATTGCGACGTCACCAAACACCTTATAATACTCATCCGGGGAGGTGATCAAACGTGCGAAGTTTGGTGTTTGTATGCCCATTAGTTTTGGAAGTTAAAACACATACACGAACAGAAAGAATTACGCGCATAGATGCTAATTGCATAGAATAAGTTCTAAAAAATATTTTCTATTTAGATTTTAGAATGCTATGTTAGCTTTGAATATTTTTTTCTATCCAAATATAAACTACATGCAAATTTAGCGTCTAAAATAGTATGCAATCAGTAAAAAACGTATGCAAACTATGAGTAAAAAAGTAAAAATACGTTTCGATGTTATGAACCATTAGGCACACTAAGCTGAGCAAGCCATGTTTGAAGCAAAAATGATGATGACAGGATAACATGGTAAACGGATTAAAAAAATTTGAATTGATTTCAGAAGATGGAAGTGATAGCAAAAAATACGGAAGATGCACTATAGGGAGTACCGCCAGAATGCGTTTCGCTACGTAATGGCGTATTTTTCGAAATAAACTTTGGGGGAAGAGACAGAGAATTTAGAATAAGACACCTTTCGAAAGTAAGATTTTCGCCATGTTGGTTTTCAACCCACTTCTTGATGCAAAATTCGTCAACGAAACAACTTTTCTTTTTTGTGCTTCTGTCATACCGTTCTGAGGGAGCACCGCTCTTTATCCACCACTGTTGCTAAGATTTATTTTGAATAGAATGAGCTAGAGCAGGGGTGGGCAAACTTTTTAGTCGGAGGGCTGCATTGACCATTTAAGAGTGGTCGAGGGCCACTATTTATATCTTGTACAGCTGCATGCAATGAAAGAGATTGCTTATGTCGTATTACAGGGCACAAAAGCAATGGTGTCTCTAAAAAAAAGTCATTGCCTGTTCCTTAGACGGAAAATGCGTCAGCGGGAGCTAACAAAGTTTTTGGTTCCTAAAAACGGCAAGCGTTCCTCCTCTGGTCATTTTAATTTATGTATGACGAAGTTTCAACAAGTGTTCGCGGGCTGCACAAAATGCTCTGGAGGGCCGTAGTTTGCCCACCCCTGAGCAAGAGCATTGCTACCGGATAAGTGAAAGCGAACAGAATTTGAAGCAATTACACGAGGTAACAAATCATTAAAAATACAAAACGAACAATTTGGAAGTATGTTACGATGTCTATATGACATCACAGTAATGCACTTAGGCAAAACTGTGATTTCTCAAATATACGTTTCTTTAGAAAAAAAAACGAAACAAAATAAATAAATTACCTTAGTTTCGGTAGCCAAACTGTAGATAACTCGTGCTAAGGCATATTGTTTTCAGTATAACTAGTTCAGAGTAAACACCAATTAAGAGGTACACCCATATGTCATCACGATATCAACAAACAATAAGACTATATATGGATACAGGATATGCCGCTACTTTTACTTTTCAACCATGAAGGTGTCAAGACGCAGCTTATCAGCAAGCAAGCCTAAGCCCCGCACGGGTAGGTCGGCTAGCACCGACAGAATCGACCGGAAATACTAACGAATATGTTTCATGTGAACGGAACGCATCACTAAGCAACAACGAAATAAAACGATGGACATCTGACCCATCTTGCGTTAGCTATGCAGCAAATTCCCAAACAGTAAAATCGAACTTTTTAAAATTGTGTCTCTACATCCAAGTAAACCGGTTATTTAACAATATTTAACGCACAGTGTCGGAATTCCATACGGAAACTAACTGTAAAAGTGTTTGCAGTAGTTGCCCATTTGAATTGTAACTTGTCGCGCAAACTACAAATGTTGATGACTATTAACACATGAACCGAAAAACGATTTCTCAAATGCTAGAAGCAATATTCACAACTGGCGGTTGGGCCAACTCACTACAGTGAGGCAACTTCGAATTTGCTCCACAGCAAACAAACTTAGCAGCGAAGTCCAAAAAGTACAAAGTCGATGTTAGCAGCGAAAAAACAAATGGTTGACTTAATTTCGCAATCTTTCGAAAACAAGCAAGCTAGTAGGTGGATAATCTAACAAAGCCACAATCAGCAGCAGGCGAATCACGTGACTAAGACTTCATAAGAAATCGACAAGACAAAAACAAGTTGCGCAACCACATCTTACAAAAAAACGACGCAGGTCACCTTCATAAAATAATTGTGCTGACATACGAGATTTACCGGCTGCAAACAGACTGCTGCCACATTTGTGATGACGATGCGTTCAACGTCTCTGCATATCATTAGTATAATCACGTGAAGGTAATTTCGCACCAACCGCCATAACAGTACGTAAGCCAAGCGCACCGATCAAAGGTAATATCCTCCCAGGTGGTGAACGAAATTGAAAATAAAGACAAGCTTTGTTCGAACACGTCCTTATTTCGTACAGTATAGATTCGGGCGACCATGTTTACGCGAAGCCATAAGAAATATATCATGGAGAATGTCTTTAGTTAGATGACCATCTTCCATTCAGCAGACATGGCCAAGCAAGCGAAAGCGACATCCGCGCAATATAGTTCGAGGATCAGCTGTTCTAGTGATGCTCAAGATAGAGGAATTTGGCACGTGCTCCCACCAACAAATGTGCGGGATTGAACACAAACATCTGAACTGAAAGCGTTTAGAAGCCATTTTTGGTGTCGATATGTGCATCGAGATTCACCGCAATAGAGAAGTGTACTCAGCACAAATGCGGCGTATTTTTATTTTTAGTTTCATAGGTAAATAAAGGTTATCCCTCACTCGATCCCTGAGGCGTCCGATGGTGGTAGAAGCCTTACAAATGGGGCAATTGATTTGATCGTCCATATAACTGCAGGTGTTGACGGAAGAACCCAAGTACGTAAATTTGGCGACGGTGTTCCAACTTAGTGCGGTTCATGAAAAAGGTAGTGCATGGCTCTTTTATGATCAATATGCTTCATAAAGACTTTACATTATGTCACATCCAAGACACTGCAACGGCTGAAATAACAACAACCTATCAAGAACCACCAAAACAAAAGTTTTTGTTCGCGCTTTTTCAAAGCTATCGTTCAAGAACGTTTTTGCACTTTGCTAGAAAGAAAAGCCACATGATCCTTTGCGGCTAAAAATATAGTTTTTATTACAACATTGCCCACAAAAATTGCAACTAACCGACCCGACAGGACCAAGTATTCAAAAATTTTTTGAAAATACCAAGTAGCGCATTCTGAAACCTGGTTCGGTATTTTTGGTTGTGTTGTGTAACGTAGCCGGAAGTTCCGACAAAATTGTAAACCTTACGTCATCGAACACGAGTTCTCGCAAAAAAGTTGAATGTCCAAAAACACTTGAATTGGATCCCGGCCATGAATTAAGATTAACATAAGAACTGTATCATCCTGTGAAAGCTACAAATAGTTTTTAAAAACAAGACACATTAGTGTGATTAATGACTACAAAGATTGGATCGTCGTAGGCTTACTATTTAACAACCAGAGTGGTGTGCCAAAACCCAAGCAGTTTAGCTGCACCACTAATTCCTTATACTAGCGTGAAGTAATGAAAACATCGTACGTTAAGAATTACACTTAAATCACAACAAGGAAGCAAGTAACAACACAAAATGACTTCCAGCGAGCATAAAAAAAACAAATGGTGTTTTGCTTTCAATTCATCATTTCGTGACACACTTAGCTTGGAATCGTTCCAGTTCTTTAACATTTCACGACAGAAACAACTACTAAGGAGTACGTCCCAAAAAGCTTTTAGCAAACAAGTTTTTTGCATTATTCAAAGTTTTGCACCACTAAAAGCAGCAGTGCATTCTTGTTTGAATAACACGGAATGTATTAAGTGTTGCAACGTTGTTTTTCAGTGCATAGTTTAGATCAAGGGTGTCAAACTGGCGGCCCGCGGGCCAAATGTGGCCCGCGTAAGGATTTTGAGGCGTAGTGCGAATGCCTGGCTTCCGAATTTGGTCTTCGAAAAATTGTTCTCCAAAAGAAAAAAATCTTTGAAGTTAAAATTACGTGAAAATAGCGATTATCGCCGTGATGAGATTAATTTACAAAAAAGTTCAAGTAGCTATCGAGTGAAAAATGTGAGAAAATCTCTATTGAAAGCATTTGTCTCCCAAAAAGAAATATATACAGCAATGTTTCTCAAACTGTGTGCCGCGAAGATTTGCAGGTATGCCGCGAGTCTTTTTAAAGTGCATTATGCTGATACAACATTTCTGCCAAAATTGAGAAAATGCTGCCATGAAGAAATGGTCGACAACTGCTATAAGTCGCGGGTGGCATTACACTTACAGGTTACGGCGAAAGAGGTAATGACCTTTCTTTATTTTTTTGCAGATCAGGATCATTTCGGACTACATCACACTATTTCCGGAAATCGTTACCCGGAGAAGTGGTGATCTCCAAATAATGCCACTCGCCATCAATAGGAATAGGTTTGCGTGACTGGTGTGCCGCGAAATTTGACCAACAGGTTTCGTGTGCCGGCAGACAAAAAAGTTTGGGAACCACTAATATATAGTCTTGCCTGCTGAAATTTTTTTTCAATGGAGCCTGGCCCGTATAAAATCCAGGATGTAAATGTGGCCCACAGCACTGAATGAGCTTGACACTTCTGGTATAGATTATCCCACCAATGAACACCTACGACGCTTTATTAAGCATTCAATAGCTTTTAACACGAGTTAAATTGTACTCAGCAAGCCATAACACATTATGTGAATGCAGTTTTTTTGCTATTGCATTTGTTTATTTATTAGCTGCTGGGCTACTTTTTTGCACGCGGCACTGAGCAAAAAAGTAGCCCAGACCTGCTTTGGAGTTCCGACATTTCGTTTGATTTCTTATTGTTACTTCTAATGAGTTTACGGCTTGTTTAAATCAGCAAAAAAGAAATCACCGAAGGGCGTTTTTTTCAAGTGCACCACCGCTACGCAGCCTTCATTGCTGATGGTCTGAGCATTGATCAGGGTAGACATGATCACGTTCTCTCCCACAAACGATCACATAGCAACGCATTCATATACGGTAAACGACAAGCATTAAAAAAAAATCAAGTTTTCTGTTTCTAACTTACCTAAAATGACGCGCAAAAGCGCCAGAACCATAAAATTACCCCATGACAGATCATCTGCAGTCTGCAAAAGAGCTGGCATGCCAAGGATTCGTGATCGTTGGCTTCTCGCCAGTATAATGCCAGAAAAGACGCCATGTAGAACACACTGCAAAGCAAATAAAACGTGGCAACTTGTCACTGATGTTAAATTATTCACCACTTTCAAATTCATTAAAATTTAACTGATTAGCCGTAAGTAAATGCTGATCTTATCTTTGCGTGGTACTACCACGGTCCGCGGAAACATATCAATGTATGATCGATTAAGGCCTTTGCTGTATAACAATAGTAGGCATGACGGTTGCTCAATGAGCACTACGTAGATAACAAAACGGTTCCTGTTTGCATTTCACCGCATGCGTTGAGGTTTTTTGTTTATTTCATTCGTGAAATTACGCTCATTACTTACTGCTCACAACCTCAAGCAAAACAAGAAATGGTAGCGTGCTTGCAAGTAGACAGGTTCGACACTAATGCATTTAGAGCCAGAAGGAGACCAAGCGGCTAACGACTATGGTAAAGTGCTTAAACAACTACTTTCCACTCAATCCTAAAAGCTCCGCTTCTACTTAAATATACCACAATTACTCATCCATGCAAGTCAAATTGTGATTTTGGCATTTCGTCGTGTTAAGCGCTTCGTAGAAACTTCAGGGTGGAAAATTTAAACAGACTATATCGCTGTTTAATAATTTCCTTCCTATTGTTGTTTCTTTCGCTCTTATTTGTCTCGAGATAAGTAAGCCATTAGCTTACCAAGTAAGCCATATGATCATGTTATTGAATCAAGCCATATGATTAATGCTACTCGACATGAAGACTACTTTCTGACTTATAACTTAGCATTATTGCAGTCGTCAACTTACACAGAGCTATCTATCGTGTAGGAAAATATTTCATCAAGGCGATACATTTCCTAGGAATGAGGCTAACTTAACTACGTAGGATGCATTGCTGAAGGATCAAATTAATTTATAAACTAAATTAGAATGCGTATCAAAGACCTTTGAATCAGGGAACTTGCTTGTAAAATAGATGTAAAGATATATATATACAGATAGCAGCTTACTGTGTCTAGAAATGACGGGTTTCCTGGTTCTGTTATAGGATGAATGCAAAGAAGGAAGAACATAGCGGCAATCAGCTTCAATTGCGGTTCCAACCGTTGTTGACTTATGTACAATTCTACAACATCATCGACCTGCAGATGATGATGTTTTGTGTTAGTTTGTAGAAAATATCATCACAATTCCGGACCAAGTATAGGCAGCATGGTGCGTTTGCAATGTAGAAAATACAAGAGGTCTCAAAAAATTAGTCATAAATACAAGAACAAACAGACTGACGCTTAACTTCACACGTAAACTGTGATAAACAAAAAAAGTAAAAGCAACTAGTTCAGTTCTATTTCTGACAGGATACCATTGGCTAATGTTGATTAAACCGCAGAAAGATTTACGTCAATGATCTGCCAATATAGGCTTACAACTTATACTGTATCAACAACTTCAACGTTATATACGTTGCTTGAACAAGAACCGCACAAGATATTGTTAGAATAACATATTGCACGAGCTCAAAAAGTTAGGTAAAGATCTTAAGGGTTAAGTGAATAAGATGATTAGTTGAGTACACATCAAAACTTCAAAGTTTTAATATGAAGGTGACATCATTAGTGTTGGGACCAGTTGTTTGTTAAAAAATGTAAAAGTTATCTGAAACTTAACAAACACTAAAATTAATGATGCATTAATAAATTTCATGCAGACGGAATGAGTCACATGGTCTTAAACTTGCATGGCCGACCACAACCCACTAATAAATTATCAAACGTAATAATTTTGTACTTCACATCACAAATCTTAAAGCTATTTGGAGGGTTTATCGCTACCATAATGCCCGAGTGGCTGCAATATAGCGGTCAAACTTAACACAGTGCAAAAGATTGCGGCATCAACAACGCACGGATTGCCACTAGTTTACTTGATAAAAGGTCTGCTTGGAAAGCAAAAATATTTGAACTGGTAAAACTTTCATATTTATAAAAAGCCTGACGGCCTAAAGTCATTTACGATGGCATATATAGCGCAGTCTTTTGTTCTACTGTGAAAATAATAATGAAATAGGGATTGATGACGTTCATACAGAGCGTGTGAATGTAATGCGCGTCAGTATGATCGCTTTAACCACTTGACAACGGATGACGTATATATATACAAATTTTTATACGCGACACATGATCTATTTTTATCATTATATTACTTAGTTTTATTCATATTTTTTGTTGTTCTTTTTTTAAGAATTTTCAATTTTATGCAATTTTTCTAAAAAAAACCCCGCTAGTAGGACATAGAAATGCTTTAAAAAATCCGCTGTCACGTGGTTAATACTGCCGATGAGTAACAATAGGAAATACGAGAGGATTACATCGCCATTGATGTAATAAATGAAATAAAATTAACGAACACGAAGGCATAGCGTGATTAACAGCTCATATCAACCAAACATGATGCGTTTCTCCTTACTTAATGCCCAAGAAAACCTTTTAGAATGTCGATGAATATTCAAGACAGTGTGGCACATCCAGCAATAATTAAAGAAAGTTGGCAACAAGCAAAGTCTATTTTTTTGTTATTTTGATTGAAGGCAAAGACATTTTTTTGGAGTTCAACATTTTCGAAGTCCATTAATCAAAACAAAGAGAAATGGCATGGCGTCTAAACACCCTTCATATTTGCATCCCAAGGTCAAGATAATAATGTTTACTACTAGGCAGAAAAGTTTATGCATATTGAACGTTTATTACAAGTTATGTTGATAACAATAATGTTAAATTAATGGTTGCTATAAGGCCATCTAGATATCATTAATGCTTACTAACATGCCGCAAACGCAATGCGTTTTAGGTTTACAATAACGCAGTAGTCACAAACTTTCTTTTTTCACTACAACCCAATGACCTATGATCAAAGGAGCAACTTTTTGGCAAAAGCTTTCTTGTTGCTTTTTTGAAGTGGAGAACTTTTTTTTTGGAGATCCGCTTTTGGAAAGGGCGTTGAGAGGTTGACCATGGCCAAGCACAAAATTCCGGGAGACTTGTTGAGCACCATTTCTGCTCTTGTTTAGTTTGAAACAAACTTATAAAATCGAGAACGATTTGTCAGTAAAAGGCTTATTTTGATCAATCCTGAAAGTGAATTTTCTTGATTTTGAACCAACTTTTTGTTCAAATCGATGTTTTTTATTGATTTAAGGCCATATCCTTTCAGAAATCATCTTTTAAACAATCGCTTTTTGTGCTCTTTTTTACTTGGGGGAAAAGTTCACCAGCAGGTCCAGGCCCACTGGATTGATCCCATATTTCCAAGAAAGTTTCTGGCCTGGTCCAAAATTAGTCCCTGATTCCCTGTGAACGCTACTGAGCCTTGGCAGAAGATTTTTCTTTTTAATCTGTTAAATAATGTTCTTTGTTTCTACACACCATGCGGCCCATAATTAATTGCAAGCTGTGTACGGCCCGGCCCACTAAACATTATCAACTGGCCCACAATTAGACTGCAGCTTACATATTACCGATCCCCCCACAAAAGCATGAAGTTAAAAACGCACTAACTCCATATTATTCTATAATAGCTACGTCACACTGTACAAGCAACCACAATAGTGGTTGGATCAATAACTTGTTTTAACTAAAAAAATCAGTTTAAATCACAAAACAGAACAGCCTACAATCAAGAGCTACTTTGGAAAATTAGCCAGTCTACAAACCATTGCACCCTGCATAATCAGCTTCGCTGATGCTCAGGCATACTGAAGCTTTCGAAACGTCATTCTGCAGGCATTTAGTAAAGTTGGCCACTTCATATCACTTATATACATACGCACTGATGTTATATTTTACAACCAGATGTTTATTAATTAAAAATTCAATAACATGATCAATTTTTCAGCATTGCTTTTCCGTTTTTAAAACAAAATCTGGAATGACCATCTCTATAAAGTACCTAATTTATATATTTATTGCATGAAAAATCACTTGATGCTGACCTATGTAGTGGCGGATGAATTTTTTCAACTATATTTGCTGCCTGTTGTGATAGTCAAGCAAAAATTGAAGAAATGAGAGACTGTCAATTAAAATTCCGATTTCAACGTACCTGAATCCACAACGAAAGTACGATCACACCTACAACACCGCCACACACGATATCAGCAGGACTGTGTACTCCCAGATACATCCTACTTAGCATAACTCCAAATGACCCTGAAGACAAAATAATGAATGATTCATCTTTTTGAAAAATACACAAAAATGAATACAAATACAATACAACTTTTAAGAAAAAGATTTGCGATTTATGAACACATAATCTTATCAGGCGGTAAAACATTATGACAACCACAATTTGTTGCGTAACTTCAAATTCATCAGAATACCAAAAGAAAAATTTTGCAAAAAACCTATCAAAGTTCAAGGTTTGCGTTTAATTCTTCTCTCCCAATTTGTCCCAAATACAGCACTGCCTGGATCTCGTATACAAATATTCATCTTCAGAGGATCGCAAGGTTGTAACGAAATTTGAATTATACTTCACACAAAGAAAATAAAAGAATAGCAACGACTAGTACCCAAAATAGAAACAAAAACAGCATGAAAATACAAATGCAGTTTTTTATAAAAATCATAGAACGCTTAGAAATGGAGCACTAGATACCACAAACCCATTGTTAAGTTTACCAGCCTTGTTGCAGTGACATACTGCAATGCATGGACTAATACCGCTTTTACCACCTATAAAAAAATACGAAGACAGAACGTAAAAATTCGATTGAAAAGTTTGTGACAACATATGAAGAAAACAGGGAATCTGTTGAAATTATTTTTTATTGGAATTCAAACAAGCAACAAAGGCGCATCAAGAAACGCACGAATTTATCAGAGTAGAAATGCCATAAAGATGATGCAAGTAAAAGAAAAGGTATTTACTACGCAGACCATTGCTCTTAACTTGAAAATTAATATTTTCAAAACAAGATTGCATGCAGTATCTCAACCAATTAGAGAAGCAAAGTGTTCTGAGAAACTTTAAATTCAAGTAAAATATGATATGCCGTCAAAATTTCCGGATGGGCTCTCAAGCGGAGAGATGTGGTGCGTAACCGGAAAGCGTAAACACATAAGAAAACGAGCAAACTGCTACAGATACAAACTTACAAAACACAAAATGAAATTATAATACTTACACAACACGATTAAGAAGCAAACTATACTCATATTGATAGTTGATAATTCATAATGCAATGTAGTGTAGAGCCATATATACCAAGGTAAGATAACTCCAAGCAAAGAGTGGTGGCTTGGTAATGCCCTAAAGCAAAAATCGCGCAATCAATCATGGTCTTCAAAAGTAGCTTCGAACGGTATCAATTTAAAATAACTACAATTAAGAAGGTGTAAAAACAGAGAAGGTTGAGAGGGTTGTTGAACCAAGGCGCTTTGCCTGGAAAACGACCCCCTTATTGTATAAACACCCAATATCTCTGCTACAAAATTGTGGTTGTGCTTGTGATTAGCAAGTGAGTGCCATCAATTACTGTGATAAGGTGCTACGATTTACTAACGGCAGTACTAATTACTACCTACATAAGCAAATAAATTGACCACTCATTCTCACCAGTCAAATGCCTTTTCTAAAGGAACAACCGGCGGGCAAGGCGGGCGAGGTAGACAAAAAATAGTCTTCAAAACACCAGTGGTGTAAAATCCCAACCACATTAAAACTCCAAACAATCTACCTAGCCTGGGATCAAACAACCTAAAAAGAAAATATTTAATGACGACTTTGTAAAATGAAGCGATTGTTCTACTTTCTTAAATTCAAACTCACCAGTAGCTGTTTTGTAAATTAGATCGATACTGCTTAGAAATGCTGCATAATTAATGTAAACCTTACTACAGTAGAAAGCGAAGATTATCACAGTACAAAGGTTAGAGCTAATCATTACGTAAAACAAACAGAAATGAAATTGCTAATAAAAAACTTGTAAATGTTACTCTCATTCTCTGAACTATTGACCATTGCTTGACCACCTGAGTAGAGGTTGGTTAAATGAAGTTTGACACTTACCATAAAAAACATAAAAATAATACTGTGTAAAAATCTTCAGTACCAAGGAAACTTAGTATTTTCATAAAAGTAGTTCGGAGTGGAGTGCGATGCTTTTGGATGGTAACTATTACTGGTGTTCCAACCAATATTCCATCTAACAGTTTATGACGTAACCAGCGACCAAAAATTCCACAAGTATCTGTCAAAACGCAAAGAGTTATTTACCGAAAGCTAAACGGAGGTAAAGTTTGGTAGTTGGCTAGCTTCTATACCAATAAAGATGATCAAAAGCACAGCATTTAAAATTTGTTTTTCATCTAAAGCCTTATTTGAAAATAACAGGATTATATTTTGATATGAATTATCATTTAAAAAGTCAGGCCAATTCCAACAGCGGTTTTTGAAAATATAATATTGCTTACGCATCTAAAATGGTGCAGTTGCGTTCAAAAGTTAAAGATTATTTGCCTGAAATCAATACATTAGGAAAATTGTCATAATTGTGAAATGAAAATATCACAATGCCTTCTGCGTCGTCAGTACACTGTTACGTAATAGATGCTTCTATATCAACCCTAAATAATCAACCGCTGTATTTATTTTTTTCAAATATGGCTGTAGAAAAAATATGCAAAAAGAGGTATTATTACCTGTTGGAAAGTCAAAAGTTATTACACAACATGAAGTCGAAGAGGGTACTCAGAAAAGAAAATAGCTGAAAAACTGAAGCTCAGCAAGACAGCAATCCATCAGGCAATTGTCAGATTCAGAAAATTCGAAAGTTTTCAGGACTTAAACAGAGCTGGTAGATCCTAATATTGGCAAAATGACCAGTCCAAGAAATTGTCATATGAGGATGGCAGTGCAACAGCCAAGACTTTGAGCAAAAAGATTCAATCTGCTTTGTTGCTCAAAGGTATAAATGCTAATACATGTACAATAAAGTGCCGTTTTAGTGGAGAATTTGAACTCAATGCGTATATACCAGCCAAAATGAATAGGCTTATATCTTCTATGAGCGCTAAAAATGGCATTTGCGAAGGTTCATCTTGATTGGCAACTGAAAAATGGAGAAAAGTTTTGTTTTCTGATGGGTCAACTGCACAACAACTTGTATCTCACAAGCGTCTTGTCAGAAGACCAGTTGATTATGAAGATCGCTAAGCTCCAGATTGCGAAACACCCTCCTAGCATCATGGTATGGGGGGACACTTGCAACTGGTACCACTGGTCTAAATTTTCCGAGCAGGGTATTTAGCATAAATGGCGCCTAATACTTGGATCTTCTCAAAGAAAATTAAATATGCACAGGGTAGCGCATGATTGCAATATTTTTATGCACTATGGCGCTCCATGTATAGGTCAAAGCTAGTAAATGACTACTTGCAGCAAAAAAAAGTTGATGTGCTGAATTAGCCATGAAACAGTCCGAATTAAATCCGACTGAAAACTTGTGGCATGTGATGAAAACCAAAGTTGCAGATCAACATCCTACCAGTATAGAATTACTGAAAACAGCAACAAAAATTGTGTGGACTTAAAAAGTTAGCTCTAAGTACTACCGTAATCTTGTAGATAGTATGGTTTCAAAATGGCAGCAATTAAATATAGAAGACACACAAAATAATGAAAGATAGATCGTATTTTAAAAAAATTTTGTTTTGTGCAAAGCGTCTGGTAGTTAAAAATTAACAAACAGAAGAGATTAAGGGAGAGTAAGTGAAAACAAACGAGTAACTCATAATCAAAGTGACAAAAGAGTGAAAAATCATGAGTGGTCTTTAACTTCTGAGACGACTGTAGAATCACCCATCACTCATATTTTTCCTTTGTAACGCATTGTTGTGATTGGACGGGCCAAAATTACATACACAAGGCTAATGTTAGCTTTGTGAAGTTTACTTTAAAACACAATGTACAAATAGCTTTGTGAAGTTGAATACGCATAGTGCATTGGTTTAATAATGTGTTTTAATTTGCCGCACACAAACAAATTTAGTTCTTATTCCAATTTGCTTTTTGTTATTATTACTCTCGTATATACTCGTGTATAAGTCGACCTCGTGTATAAGTCGATACGCATTTTAAGACAAGAAATTGCATCATTAAAGATATTACCCGTGTATAAGTAGACTCCGCAATTCGAGAATATTCTGGAATGATTACCGGTAACTTGAAGTGCAAATTGGGTAACTGATCGAACATTTAAACACGTGCGATAAGCAATCACGTGTTTGCTACTCCATGGTTGGTAAACGAAGAAAAAAGCAATGCCTGATCAGGCGCGTGCCTCTGCGCGTGAAAAGCGTGTGCAATGCCTGAACGTTACAAAACAATTCCTGGATTGTCAATGCACAGACGTCAATTTACCGTAACCGGTTGCATTATAAAAATTGACTTAAGACCTAGTCCTATACTATGAAGTAACTTTAACATGTTTGTATATTGCATGTATACTAGTAATAATGATGTAATAAAGTAATAATGGAGTTTTCTTTTCATACCACATTCAACTCGACTCAGCAGCAACATGTCCAAAAACAATACTCGTGTATAAGTCGACCCCAGAGATTTTACGTTAACATCGTGTCCGAGAAACTGGACTTATACACGAGTATATACGGTATCTATAGCTCAACTCTAATCCTGACTAGCCCAGTGTCAGTAGTTAGCACTTGAACCGATTTTGACAAAATGACGCATTGATTACGGTAAGATAAATGTTACTTGAAATGTTAATCTCCAATCACGGAGAAACCTATACGGTTAGAGATAGAAATATTTGAATGACCTCAAATTTGCTTCAAGATCACCAGCACTAAATATTCCAAGCAAAAGCACTGTCACCTAAGATGGTAAACTGCGACAAATAAGCATGAGTTTCTCCAAGGACAAAATTCTTATCTACACTAAATCCAAGCTGCAATAAAGTTATCAATAAATTATACACCGTGATCAAACTTTGCTATTACTTAACCCTGTAAGAACTATAACAATCTAATTCATAAAATAATAACCTTCACAACAATTCCTTAATCAATTAGAAATACAACGAAATTCAGAAAAGTGATTATCACATGTCAATCAACAATCATCTGACATATGAGTCACATTGATCCTTAAAGGGTTAAGAACTCTTTTGTTCAACCTTAAACGATTTTCCTTGTGCACTTTATCAGAATGGTGGAAGTAAATTCATGACACGTACAGAATACTCACAGATTCTTAAGAAACTGAGTTACAAAACTCAAAGTCACTTTGAAAATATAATCCTTGACTTTTGGATAATTTAATATACACAAAGTAATTGGCTGTAATTGATAATAAGTGCATTGAACATCATCAGTCTATCTTTTTCCCAAAATAGTTATGGACTTTGCTGAAGAGAAAATTTTAAGGTCTTTGGTCACAAGTGCATCAGAAAACTTAACAAGAAAGTGTACCAACCAAGTATGACAATGAAGCCGAAACGGGAAGTTCAAATAAGCAGAAAGAAACTATTGAATACCAAAAAAAAGTTATTTATGGGTACCAAAGAGCCGTAGTTACATGTATTCTACAAACCACATTTTCATCATATGCATACAACTTTTTTTCACCTCAGCATTATACATTTCATGCAGCTCGCTGATTAGTGTAGTTCCTTAGAAAAGAATCGGAGCTAAGGCTAGAAAATGCTTAGAAATAAATCTCAACAATCATTTTGATAGCAAAGTTTGGGTCTTTTTTAACGTGATAAGCATATAGAACACATATTTTCAACTCACCAATTGGAGCATGCACAAAAGACTCATTACAAAACTTTTTATCATGTTGATAAGTTTTATCATTCCATACACCACTTTTGCTTCGATGATTCAATGAGCTGGTGGGAGAACTTTCAAACTGGTACTGTGTAGGCTTAGTTTTGCACTTGGCAGGCATGATTTTGTAATGATCTTCAAAACCAGCTAAAGCTGTATTTCGTGATGTATGTTGGCCAAGTTTGAAGAGCAAAACTAACTAGCACATGAAACTTTAGCTTAAGCAGTTAAGGACACAACATTCTGCAAAATAAAATTGAACACTGGCAAGAACTGCTACAAAACAACAGTGCAGAATTTACAAAACTCACTTTTTGACAATGCTGCCTTGTAAAAAACATATTAGTGTGCCAAATGCTTCCACAAAATTTTGCTAGGTTCTACTACAATTCAAAATGTTTTAAATTTTGCTAAATTTCAATAAAAGCATTGGCTAGAGTACTGGCAATGACTTTTTAGCTCTCAATCCTGAAATACTAGTCAATAATTCTTTTTGGTTACATTTAACACATGATCAAATTGACGCTAGGTCAGTTGCACATTGTCAACATTGAGACTACTCCAGTCAAGCATCACTGCAAGTGTATCAGAAGCATTTGTGTGGTAGGAATAATTATGTACAAATGAATGCATGATTAAGATAAAGTTAGCCAATTTCATGGCAAAGTGGAGAGATAAGGACAATGGATGTAGACACAAAAGAAGGTTTGGAGTTCAAGGCTTAGGAAGAATTTTGGCATTCCAGTAACAGAAATCAATTCAATCAAGTACTACTATAGCATGCAATTTTCATGTAGCCATGGATGGTGGAACTGGAAGAATGCAGTTTATTACACTGCGAATATTTAAAGTTTAATACATTTTTGTGTTTCTTTTCCAAAAACAAATTCTTTTTTACTTTTTGCAAAGCTGACACAGCTTAAACTCTAATAATTCTTCTACTACCTTAAACTCTAAACTTTCCTTCAAATCCATATATATTGTTTTCACCTCTCCAACTTGCCATAAAATTGCCCAACTTTACTTTTTCCCAATCACGCATTCTTCCTTATATGATTATTCACTAAAATTGCACACTTCTGAAAGTTTAGCTCAACTACACACAGAGTGATGTGTAAAAGGACATAGACACAATGTGATGGCATGCAACTGATATAGCAACGTTTTCATCATGTGTCAAATATAACCAATGAGAATTCTTGACAAGCATTTTAGTATCGACAACTAAAACAGCAATGCCAGCACTCCACTGGCACAATGGTGTAGTGGTTAGACTACTACTGATGTCAGCACTCCACCGCTTTGCATTCGGTAGACCTGGGGTTCATTGCCTAAGTTGAGTTATACCAAATAATTTTAAAAAACGGTATTCATAGCTTCCCTGCTTGGTGCTCAGCATAAAAAAGGCATAGTATGGATAACAAGCTGGTAAGCTTGTTTGTTGTGTCTTTGGGCAATGCACTTAACAGGATGCCTCCATCTTTATGTGGCAGACAGATGGCATACCCATACATCACTGGATTACAATTGTGAAGCTGCTCACACAGCATGTCATAAGAGGCAACTCTTGGGTACCAACCAATGACAGTCTGCCTTGTTGGTGGTGAGGCTACCAGTCATTCATGACTGCTTGGAAATGGGCTGCCACATTTCCCCTAACCTAATTCAGTTAGGTTGACAGCATGAACCTGGATTGCCATTTGTGCCATACCTTCATCCTGAGTAAGAGGAGGGGTAACCACAACACAACATGTCAGCACTCTAGCTACTGCAGTTAATAAATAAAAGAATAATCTTAGTTTTGCCAACAAGTGAACATTTCAAGTTACATTTAAAAATCATTTTAGCAAATTAGCTTAACATGGAATTAGTTGTTATGTAATATTAATTTTATGTTTTTTTTTAATGTTTAATATTAGCTTCATATAATATTTATAAAGTTTGCCAACTTATTTTTAATAAACAGTAGCAAAATATTTAATTCATTTAAATATACAGCTTATCTCTAAGGCTTGATCAAAACTACTTCAGTGTAAAAGTGATGAAAATTTACTTGTAGCATCAGCAAGTTGCTCACAAATTCATACTTTAAATATTTCATCCAGTCTTTTTGCATTGGGATAAAAATCTAAATGCTAATGTAATGATCCCATGTAGTCCATCAAACCATTCAAGTTTTTACTATTCTAAAGTTAGGGTTGTTTGTGATGAATACATAAACTCATTATGCAATGATCATGAGTAGTTGGTCAAACCTTTTCAGTTTCTACAATCATAGAATAAAGTGTAAAATGTTCAATGCATAAAATCAGTAATATTACATCTAACATATATGCAAATGCAAAATATAATTTTTGTATTTAATGTATTAACAAATTGTAGTGGCTATTTTAAAATCAATGGCATTTTACTCTTGGAATCTATTTTGCCATCAAACATTTGCAATTGATCAATTTTAATGACAAATTACAAATATGACTTGTAGCATGAGCATTTTAGCAAATGTGCAGACATTTAGACATGTATTACTACGATCTCATATAATTATGAGAAAATGACTTAAAAAATTTAAGGTTCACAAAACTAACCCAGTAACATATAATACTGATAGGTCTACATCACTACAAACTTGGGAGATAAACAACATCTCCAGTGAAATTCATAAAACGTCATTCTACAATTGATGCAAAAATTGCACTGCACATTTAATAATTTTCAAATAGCTCTATTTATCTCAATTTTGCTTTCAGAAAATACCATCATCCTTAATCAATTTCTATTTTAAAGACATGATAAAGTTTGATGGACAAGAGTAAAATAGCCTATGCCTGAACCACAGAAACACGAAAATTTACACAGTAACATGAAGTTACAAAAAATTATTCTAAAGAACTTTAGGAAATTGCTATTTGGTTGGGTATGTAAACGTAAGGGGATTGTACATTGGGGGCTAAATTTTTTTCAAGTCATACGTTTAATACATCATAGAAATTGAGTGACAACTAACCACTAAAAGTCACGTTTTTAATATGCCACTGAAACTGACCACTCACAAACATTCAATGACAAAATACATTCTTAAGGTTAAATGCTGTCAACAAAAAATAACATTATTTTGCACTCCCAAGTTATCAATGAACAGACCCAACACTAATTCAGAAATGAAAATAATATATGTTTTAGGTCGATCACTATTGCAATTACACACCATGTAATTGAATTCGATTGCCAATATAATTATTTCGTGTTATAATCGTCTTGATTATGAATACATTGTTTCGCAAGAATTAAAAAAATGGTACAGTGGTATACTGATATAAACACCATTTGTTTGGTTATTGGAAAACAAGATGAAAACCTCAGTCAAGTCTCACTCAGTGTGCATCTGCAATAAATAAATTACATTTCTCCTGGTCGATTACGATTACACAGCATGTAATCAAATCTGATTTCGATTTTGATTACACGAAAATGCCGTAATCGATTACAAACTACCCATTAAGATCATAATTATGTACTGCACATTTCTTCACTAAATTTTGAATCCAGTCATTGATTATAAATCTCGCTACAGCGAAAAATGATACTTTTATTTTTTAAATTTTTGCAGGAGCAATCGATCATATTACCATTGAACAATTGCAGGAACAGCAATGAAAAATTATTGTTTTTCTAAACATGATTGACCTCAAAAACAATACAAGCAAGATTGACCTCACCCTTATTTTTATCATACCGATCTTTCTATTACATTACATGAGTACCCCGCAAGAACACTATTTATGACAAACAGAAATGACGAAGCCTAGAAAGCGATTATGTTTTAAGTACAAAAGTTAAGTAATATGCAAGAGTCCTATTTCACAACTTGGTGACCTCATTTTTGTGATAAAATTTTCGACTTTAAGTTCTTGTCTACGTCTTAAGTAGGCCTATGTGCACTGATCTTTGCATAAGTAGAGCTACGTGGAAAAGTGACCATGCCTTTGCCTTAGAAGTATAGAAGGCATTTGCGCCATAAAGTTATTTTTAAAAAATATAACTAAAATGTTTTTCTCGCGGTGAGATTCCACATCCATGCAGTTTCTGAGGATGAGATTATCAATAAACTTGATGTTAAGCAGATGTCATGTTCTATATTCCTTGACCTAAAAGAGGCATTTGATACAGTCAGCCATAAAATCTTACTATCCAAACTTGAAAAGTATGGCATCAGAGGCTTATCTCTACAGCTTCTACAAAGTTATCTCTGTTACAGGTATCAATACACCGTTGTTAACAATTGTAAATCAAGGCAGATTCCAGTAACCTATGGCGTGCCACAAGGCTCAAACCTAAGCCCATTATTAAGCTTATTTATAATTTATGTCGATGACCTGCCATTGGCCTCCAACCTCAATACTAAACTCTTTGCTGATGACACTGTATTAACCTTGTCAAACAAACGCTTAAAGTCACCACATACTGCAGTAAATAATGAATTAGCCAGGATTGAATACTGGTTAAAAATCAATAAATTATCTCTAAATTATAATAAGACAAAATATAGCCTATGCTATTTTTAGGCAATACATCCTACAAAACCAATAAATATGATATTACAATAAGGAAGCACTCACTAGAACAGGTTGATCAGATTAAGTATCTCGGAATTATATTGGATAATAAACTTTCTTGAAACTCGCATATACAACATATATGTACCAAACTCTGAAGTGGCTCTTGGGCATTGACAAGGCTTAAAAATTATGTTGATATCTTTACGTTAAAAACAGTTTATTATAATTTAATCTATTCTCACCTCCAGTACTGCATCACATGGGGTCTGGCCTCTGCAATTGCTCTTTATTCACTTGAAAAATTACTTAAGCGTATCATTAGAATTTCAACTTGAAGCTCTTACTGTGCCCATGCCACACCGCTTTTTCACAAACTAAATTTTTTAAAAATTAAAGATATATTTAATTTTTTAATTCCTGAGACCTTGTTCATGCTATATACAAATCTCGAATCAAATATAAATCAAAATTTAGTTCTTTCCAAGAATACTCATTCATATAATACCAGACATTCGGCAAACAGCAACTAATTTTTAGTAAGAAAACGGATTGAAATGGGTAAAAAGTCCTTATCCTTCATTGGCCCAAAAATCTGGCAAAACGTTCCTCAAAAATTCAAATCTTTTACTTTAAATACATTTAAAAGAAAATTAAAACTTCATATGATTGCAAAATATTTATGTGGGTAGATAAATAGCCACAATCAGTATCTGACAATTATTGCAATATTGTCAGTATCGAACTGTTACCCTGTCTCTTATACTGTACATATGTTACATATACAATGGTAATCCTTACCAGCCCTGTTTGCATATAGTTTCCTTGAATGAACCAAGACCAGTGGTCCCCAAACTACGGCCCGCGGGCAACATCCGGCCGGCGAAGGCTTTTTATCCAGCCCTTTTGACAATTGCAAAACAAATGTATAGCGCAGTGTTTTCTAGAAAGAGTGACTTTGATCCAATCAATTTGATCACGAAAAGCATAATTTGAGATAGCGAGAAAGGTGAAGACAACCAATTTTCGGGCAATATAGCGCGTTCTCCAACGTTACTGACCGTTATTCCTACCTACTTTGAATTAACTTTGGCCCACGAATCTTCAAAATATCAGGAATGTGGCCCTACGTGGAAAAACTTTGAAGGCTCCTGACCTAGACAATAAAAATACGTACCAACAATTATAGATAATAATGCTATCTCTATTAATTTTTGTGTATTTTTACTGTTTTGTTTTTGCTTCATTTATTATTGTCAATGTTTACAATTAAATAATTGTAGGTGGCGATAGACCTAGAAGACCGTATGGTCATCTCTATCGTCTCTTTGTGCTACAGCTATATCATGCTTCACTTAACATTGGGTTGTGTACAAAATAATAAACTGATTGATTGATTGACCCTACCTTATGTGCCCTGTTTCCTAATTTAGCGTACGCCATCCAGTTGAGTTAAAAAGTACCATGCATTTTTCCCAAATTTCTAGCTTTGATACCGGTAGGCTAGCTCTATGGAGCTATTATCAAACAAAATGCCGTAAGTGTTTCTCCCAAATAGGGGGAAGGCAGGTGAGTTTGTGGTGCGATTTTACCTAAGCATTGCTATTGCCATCAGCTAGGGTCCGCCGCGTTAAAAAGTATGAGTTTCGGCAGCTACGCCGACTATATCTCACAAATATTTATGAGAGCAGTGCCGGTAACAAAAATGTGTAGTTATGGAGGCCATAAAATGCTGTAGGCTTACCTGTAATGGTGATTACCAAGGCCTGACTTTAATAATCAATACTGACAGACAAATACTAAAAAAACAAAGTATGGTTTTACAAAGTAGGCTACGTGCATTTTTCCATTCCCACAAAGCAGGAGGAAAAAGACAAGCATGATTAAAAATGATGGCAGTGCAAAAATAGTGGTCGCTTTTACAAATACAGAAATAAATTGTTTAGGGGTTGGCTTTAGAGCATGACTTGGTTCGCCAGTGTTTGTGATATCACGTTCTTTGACTGTGCTACTTGTCCTAGTTGCAGCATAACAAGAAAAATGGGGATGCCTTCCTCCCCAAATTATGCACCTTATGCGGTACGTATATCAAGCAATTTTCAATTTTACTGATAGATGAGCGTTGTTTCGCATTGATTTTTTTCTTAAACTGAAGATTTTATTGTATTTAACCGAAGATGGGTATCCGCTCTTTCAATTGCCAACCGGTATTTTTTGTTTCTGTTGATTAACCGTTTTGTTGCTTTTTCATTTGTTACTGCAGCTGAGTGCTGCATGTAACTTGTTGTGGACGTTATGTTTTAGTTTGAAAGTACTATTTATGCTATTAGTTTATTTTGTTTGTGGAGTGTATTATTTAATTGTAAGTGATTATTTTTCATGTGTCATTGTTTAAAGTAAACAAAAGCTATTGTTTGGCTAAATATGACAATATCTCAATAGCAGAAATGTCTTCCTTACTTCCAAACCAAGGCAAACGAAAGGCCCCCTTGGTTTCGCGTAAGCAAAAAAACAGAGTCATAGATCTAGGCGTAGCCAGAACCTTGAAATGAAAATCTGATGAGGAAAAGGAGCACACCAAGCCGTGAAAATTGGATGTGCGAAAAAAACATTAATTTCTTGTTACTGTTCACAGTAGTGCTCGACGAATGAAGCCGGCTTGACCTGCTGAACCGATAGGCCTTTTTTCAACTACGATGCTGCTGATGAGGGTCCTGTGGGTGGCATCGGCACAGCCGGCTAGTTACAGTATCAAAAGCACTTTCAAAATGAAAGTACATTTGCTTTCTAGTGATTTCACAAAAAGTGACAAAGCTTTTTTGAATCGTTCAAAGAAAACCAATTGGAGAAAAAATGTTTTAAATTAGAAAAACATGAAAAAGGGATTGCATTTTGCGTTTTCAAAAATCTCAAATTATTGTAAAATTGATTTTATCAGAAGCAGCTTTTTAGTAGTTCCCAAAAAATTTGTTAGTCATATTTCTACGGTCGTCATTTTTTTGAGCAAAAAGAGAACACAAATTCTTCAAGCAGTTCATTATTGTCGTTTTTGTAACTTCATCTTACACAGTAAATGAATGAAATTTTTGCAAGTTGGGGACTAATTTTTGTTTAAGGATAAAACCGTTTTTCACCATTAACAAAAGAAGAATAAAAAAAATTATCTGTTGTTATGATGTCGTTATGAAGTCTTTTACCCTCTTACAAAACTCACTTAAAAGCCGCGATAAATTTTGGGGAGTTCCATGCTTGCATTTTTAGTAGTTTTAAAGGAGTAAAGCAAACGCATTTACGCAATTACGCACGCACAAACAGAACTCTATCGTTCAGACTTCTCATTTCTGCCGCCGTCGCCCGCAGGGCCCTCATTTGTAATGCCTGGGTTGAGAACAATCGTTCAGCCGGCTGCGCCGGCCTCACCCTATAGTGATATTGTTTTGACAAACCTCTTATGGTTACACAGTGAAAGGTACTGTTTAATGATGAGAATGGCGTACAAAGACATTATAGAAGTGGAACAGACTAGGTATATTTTCTCCAACTTCTCTGAAGGTTCTAGGTACGAGTTGCTTGCCTTGTTTACAGCATAGGCGTTCTAAGACTGTGGATATGCTCGCAACTAAAACAGGAAAAGATTTCGTTAATTTTTGTTGTTTATGTTATCATGCGAACTTAGTAGAAGTAATTTAAAAAGTGTTCACGTTAACTCACCACTTTCAGTGAAGCAAAATTTGCTTCTATGTAGGAAGAAATGGGCGAGTATAATTGTTTGAAGTGGTTGCTGCATAGATGTGCTTGGTTAGAATTAGTCAGGCTTGCGACACAACTGCACAAAAACGCTATAACTTATCATTACATTACAAGAAGAGCAGATTTTTAAGTCTAAGTGTATGTCAACACTGAGATTTATCTTTTTTTTTATGAAGCAGCTTATCAGTTGTTTACTTTTGAAATGACAATGTAAAACAACTTCAAGAGCTGCTGCTGCGCGCTAAACTGTTTTCACTTTAAAACGTTCCAGGAGACATTGTAACATCATATAGGTAATTTGAAGAGAAAAGACCAAAAACCTGCTTAGAATATTGAAAATGCTTAAAAAATCAATCACTTGTTGCATCCTCTTTTGACGATACTGAGCACAGTTTAGGCCGAGTGCATCTACCATTTTCATCAGTTATTTTAACGCTTTGCCAAAACTGTGTAACAGTTTGTAGTTTTCAAATGGCAACTGCTTCAACATTCAGATGATTTCTACATTAAAAGGGATATTTTGTTGCTAAATATGGTGCAGAACCATCTTTACTCCTCACCCCGCGTTTTTGTAGGAAGACTAAAATTTTATTTGGCCAGGCTACATTAAACAAATGTTTAGAGTGTTTATTTTTAGACAAGTGTTTCCGAAAATTTAGACAAATATTGCCAAAGAACCGTTCTTGCGAGGAAAGATAGTCAAAATGTACCAAAAACTTACTTTTTGAAAAAATTGGAAGTTTTATGTGTGTAATAGGAAAATTTTCAACTGAAAATGGAACATGATGTAAAGCAACCGATTTTTGATTAGCCATTACAAACTTATTCTTGTTCCTCACTGGAGTCACATATTTCTGAAAAGCTAATCTCCTAAACTTTCAAACGATACTAAGTGTTAGTACGTTATCATAACCTTATATATATTAAACTTAACTGTTCCACTGAGGTTACCACATTTTTGGGAGGGGTAAAAAGTTACATCACAGGTCGTAAAGTTCAATTTATTTAGTATAAAAACAAATACTAAACGTATGTGTTATATATAATAGGAATTGCCTAAAAATTAACTTTAATTTGTTAAAAGGAATTTGAAAATCGGTCGGAAAATGAGACTATCATTCAGTTTTTAAGTTAAACTAATTTTGTAAAAATGCTTCAATTCTTGAAAATGCTGATTTCTGGTAGCGGAAGACTGTTTTGATCGTGCCAGAAAACATTATGACATCATAGAGCGAAATTGAAGCGTAGGAAAACAGCGAAGAAGCATGCTTAGAAGGCTTAAAACGCTTAAAAAAAGAATATGATGTTGCATCGTCAATTGAGCTTTAATTTTTGCAGTTATTTTTATTCATTCATTCATTCATTCTTTTTTTATTCATGACCACCACCATTACACACGACACTGAACAACAATAATAATGAGAGAAATGGAGTCAAGAAAAGGAAGAAGCGACACAACGTCAGACGTTAAAACATGCAAATGAAAACAGTGGATCCATAAAACTAGAGCAATAGTTGCATGGCCGCTAAACCCTAAATTCAAGCAATTAAAGGACAGTTTAAAAAAAAAACAAACAAAACAACAAAAAAAAAACAAACAGAACAAAACAAAAACGCAGGAGATTTTATAGTTGTAGATCATATCATTTTGTAAATAAGAAGTTAGAACATTCGAAATAGTAAGGATCAGAAAGATGACCAGTGCGAGACACGGCTACGTAGGTGGTCAATGGGTGGCGCAACCGGCCTATAAGGCTGTTTTTTAGCTCATCTGAGCATGGTGAGGAAAGAAAAACCACCCTGAAAGTGAAACCTCACCGGGTCCGGAAACCCTTTCATTAAGCAACTGGTCGAAAAGAAAAAAAAAATTTAATATCTACGAAACACATGTACATTATTAACTTACAAGATACGTAGCTTAGCTCATCTCAACACAAAGGTTTTAATGTGTTACCTGAGAGTAACAGTTCATCAATAAGTAGTTCGTCCTACAGCCCCAGTTCTTACGTTTGCATGAATGTTAGTAGTTTGTTACTTGCAGAATTAAAAGAGTAAAATTTTACCTTCACTTCGTGTACCTGTATTTTTGATGAGAAAGCAGTGTTGAGAGGAGCCAAGCGTAAACATACAACACAACAACATAATCGTTTAAAAAGATGATAATCCTATTTTACATTAAGAGATGATATCTGCAATGCACATACTATACTTGATTATAATAATGTGGTTGTCATGTTTCAAGCACTAATTGCTCTGCCAAGTGGTGTTACATATAAAAATAGCACTGTTCCATAAATTGTGAATTTAACAACTGCCAACCGTTGTGTTAGAAACTGGCCTATTATGTTGCAACATATTAAAATGTGGGTAGTATTACTATTCTTTTACAGTCGATAGAATTAAGAAGGTGATTATGCTCACAATATAAGGTTAGAGTATACAAAAATATTCAAGTTTAGGATATACTAAAATAATCAAAAGCACCTTGTTGATATCTCCCGAAAAAGCTATTTATCGTGTGTTTTTCGATTTGAATTTTTTGAGAAAATGCAGATGAAAAATTCTGCAAGCAAGCGTTAGCTGTAACGCCACTTTGGACGTAAAAGGGATAAAATATTTGGTAAGCTCTTGATTTAAGGAGTGGCTTTTGTTTGAGTACAAAACGGTTTTCTCTGTCAAGAAATGTAAATTTCAAAAAATGCCTTTGATTATTACGTTATGATGACGTCACAAACCCTTGAAAACACTTACCCGGGGGTGATAACCAATTGTGCCTAGTTTGATGGTCGTACGCCCAGTAGTTTGTAGGAGTTAAAACGCACGTACGTTCACATGTACAGACTGAATCGCGCCTTATATATAAGACTAGCCGGCTCTGACGGCGTCGTCCCCTGGGTCCCTCTCAGTAAGGTCCGGTTTAAGCATAACGGTTCAGCCGGCCAAGCTGGCTTCACCTATTGAGCTCTTGTGTGAACAGTTACGAAAAAGTAAATGAATTTTATTCAGTTTCATTATGCGTGCACACGTAATGACGATCATCTTATTCTCTTAATCAGCACTGGTAATGCTCACAAACAAAGAATGTTGTCACAGACTATTATTAATACTTTTAAAAAGTGTAAGAGGGAGAGTTCAAGCACCGTCAGAAATGATGGTGGCGGCCAAACGGTGGTTGTTTTTACAATCACAGAAATAAACTATTTAATAGTAAGCCCATTTTGCGATTTGGTGCGGCCCCTCTCGCATTTATGTTTGTGGTATTAAGTTCTTTGGCTCCTCTATTTGTCTTTTCCGGTATATCCTAAAAAGCGGCTATGGTTTCCCAACGTCATTCACGATATATTCTAGCAGGAGCCCATGAAACCAGGGATATGGAAGCGGTTATTTTTCAACCGCTTCCGCTTCCACACCTATCGCTTCCGCTTCCTCTAACAAAAACCGAGAAAACGATCGTTGACAATTTTTTTTAACTTTTGTTTGTCTGTACTCTGCCTTCTCCTACACTTCATCATTTTGAAAGGCCAAAAACCTTCATTTATTGCTATTACTTGACCTACTTCGCTTGAGCTTATTGTTCCGAACTACTCTGTGTTTCTTTTTCTTAGATATTAGAACTCTTGTTGATTGTAGAGCAGTGCTTTTTAGCCTTTTCGTCATCGCGGAACTCCTAATGTACTTTCGCGTTTGTCAAGGAACCCCCACAAACACACATTTATAAATCACGAATAGTTTGCAAGAAAATTCAATATTTCGTTACTACACTTCAAAAAATAATTAAACACTTCAACAAATAAACTGTTGTCACAGTTCCTTCACTACTTGCAACCACTTTTACAACAGTTAACTTAATGCTTCTCAGATCTAAACCGTATGACCACATATTACAGCTCTCCACAATAGCCTGTCGTCACAACAACAAATTACACCGTATAGCGCTGAATTTCCCTCTCTATCCTCAACTAACTCTGACTTTGAGTTAACTTTAACCCTAATCATCATTACAGACATTCTGTCCGTCCCCAAAACTCGTATTGTCTCCGATCTTTTTTGGATAGTGAAGCCCGAAATTTCTGTCATATATTTAGTATATACATGTAAAGCGAGCAAAATTGAACTGCACCGATCAACGGCCGCCTCAACGTGGTGGTGCGGTCCCCAACCCCGTTTGGGTTGGGTCAAAATGGCTGTTGGTCTTCCCGAGAGTCCCAGTTACCCCGGGCACTCCCCTCACACAAACTATTTTTTCGCCGTGCAGCCTCCTAAACGACCGCAGAAGGGTAGCATGCAGCCTCTTTAAAATCGGCCTGTCTTCTCTCTTCTCCTGCCTTTCTCTTGCCCGTCTTCTCATTCTTCTCCTTCTTCTGATGAGCGGCAACGTTCATCCTAACCCTTGTCCCGTCTTTCCCTTTTCAGTGTGCGCTGGAAATGTGACCACGCGGAGTAAGTCAGTGCAATGCTGCGCATGCTCTAATTGGGTTCATTTAAAGTGCTCACTACTCTCCTTTTCTAGATTCAGAACTTTTGGCAGATCTCACTCCTGGAGCTGCCCTCCCTGCTGCGTCCCTGCTTTTTTTTGGAGATCCCACACCTACCAGCACTGTGACTTGCTGCTCGGACTCCTCCACTGGTATACCTCCACTGGTCAATTTGTCCCATTTGGTCCCCTTCTGCTAATGCAACACTCGCACCCCACCCTCGCCTTCAAACCTCTTATCCTTTTTCCGCCCACTTTGTATCTTCTCCCTCTGCACCCTCACCACCGTCTCATGCTCCTGGCTGTTTCTCTTTACCTCCTACTTCCTCTTCCCCTTCCTAACTCCCTCATGGTTCTTCAATGAAGAGCTAGGGGTCTCCAAGCCAGAGCACTGAACTGCTACATTTTATTTCGTTTCATCTCGTAGACCTTATTTGTATCCACGAATCTTATCTTAATTTACCTTCCACTTTCCGGATCCCTGGATTCTCTGCTCTGCGATCTGATGGCACCCACTCCCAATCTGTTATTTTTTCTACTGATGTCGCAGACGCTAGCGGCGGGTTCATCATTTTTTGTCAGGCAGGGCTTATCCTTCTCTGAGATTTCTACCTCCTCTCTCCCTTCGCTTGACCCCTACTCTGATTATGTAGAGGTCAACATCTCTCTAAACAACTCCTCCTCGCTCTCACTTCTTAACGTTTATGCTCCCTCTATTCGCTTTTCTCCGAAAGATAGCAGAACCAATTTCTTTTCTCCCTCCATTCTTCCATCCTATGTGGAAGCAGAAGCGGTAGAATTTTCGCGCTTCCGCTTCCACAGAAAAAGGACCGCTTCTACCGCTTCCGCTTCCACATCCCTACATGAGACCGAGCTATTTTCAAACTAATATTCTCTCCAAATTCAGTTTTACAAATTGTTTGGTAAATAGTTTTATTTTGATTTTTTCTTACACTTGAGATTTTATTACATTGCTTTATAGTATAGACATAGATAACTTAACAGCCAGCATATCAGCAAAACAAAAATTTTTTTCTTTATTGTATATGCCAGTTTGCTGGCAGAGCCCCCACCAGTAACGTCGGGATTGAGAATGTTTAGCCGGCCAAACCCGCTTCACCCACCTGGCACTTGTGTGTGAACAGCAACAAAAAGTTAATGTTTTTTACGTACGTAAGATCTTCACGACTTGGTAAGCTCCTTTTTCTAATCAAATTTCTGATATCAAGGTCCTGGCTGCGCCTTAGCTCCATGTGCTTTGTTCATTGCTTACGCGAAACCAAGAGGGATTTTGCACTTCCCCAGTTTCTAAGTAGGAAACGTATTTCTGATGGTTAGATATTTTAAAGCAAAATATTAAAATCACTTCCACGTAGAAAGATTTTACCCAGGGACGTTGTTTTCTTTCGATTTTTTCTTAAACTTTTTCAAGTCCTTGCTGGCTATGAATCTATATTGCATGCTCTTATCTCCCTACATGGCGTGTTCAGGCGAGTCAAAAGAATTCTTACTTTTTTCCAAATTTTTAGGTTTGATCCTGGTAGCTCTATAAAGCTATTATTAACCAAAATAGAAAAAATGTTTCCCTAAGTATGGTGCGATCTTACCCCGGCAGGGTATGCCATTATCTGTGCTGAGTCAAAACGTATCATTTAAAGCAGCTGCGCTGGCTTTGCTGTACAAGTATTAGTGATAACAGCAACAAAAGTTGTAGAAGATATAGGCCATAGCTCCTATTCACGCAATGGTGATCATCTTGATTTATTAATAAAGAGTGGTAGTATTCTGAAAGAAAGAATGATGTCCCAAACTACCATTCATACTTTTGAAAAATGTAAGTGCGTGTGTGGGGGGAGGGGGGTGAAACATAGTCAAAATTGATGGCGGCGCAAATAAAATTAAAGTTTAAGAGATGCTCAAAAAAAGCAATATCCGAGAAATTGGCAAGAAATGAAAAATTTTTGTCATTTTACAGCTTAAAATCGGTAACCGGCAATACAAAAGTTTTTATGATGAGCATGACCAAAAAAATAATTTTCAAAGTTGTTTTGATGAAAGATTTAAAGCTCATTTAAAACTGCAGTATTTATTATTGAACTGATGGCACAGACCTCACTTTATTTCAAAACCACACAAAAAAAGGAGAGAGCGAGAGAGAGTTTATTTGTGCTCTTGCTCGCCAACACAATAAATACAGTGATAATAACACACTGCACGGCATTCCGCCGGCCACACTTCGGATTGCAGGCCGCAAGTCGCACACCTCTAGTGTAAGATATAGTCATAAAAGCAACTCCTTATAATAATGTTTATTTGTAGTTTAATTCTTGACCGCCTTTTGCTTTAAACCCAATTGAAAATATCAAAAACTGAAGAAATAGAATAAAACCCACAGGTCTTTGCTCCCGATGCAAAGTCTCATAACATGTTCCTCATTTTTTGCTACGCAATAATAAACTTGTTGTTTCTAGTACTAAACTTAAAATTAATTTAATGAAATTGGATTGAGACGAGACAACTACATGAATAATATCTGATAAGGCCGAAATATATCTTAATCGGCTCATTTAATCAGCTGGCGTAATGTTGCATATTGTTGTGACATGACTTTATTAATATCTTTATCAAATTGGTTGCGGACATTGATATTGTGCACCAAATATTAATGCAAATGACGTACATTTCAATCGCTATATCTTTCATTAAGTGCCATTTGTTATAGCGCAAATAGTTATTTATCTTTTGCTGCTTCTTTCCTTTGTAAAATAATGGTTCAACTTACTAACGAAGAAACATTTGATGAAGTCTGCTATTACCGCTCTTATTTCATTTTCATTTTGTTTAACTACGAGTTGGAATTATATTCATTAACTAATTTTCTACAATAAACAAGAAGTTAATCATTTTTTCTTTTGTAGCTCCTCCCTGGTTCTACAAAGTAGCTTTTCGTTTAGAAATTTCAAAGAGCAAGAAATGTTGAGGTTGCACACTTTCTTATGGCGATTTCTATTTTGACGTCAAAACTTTAGCTGAAATTGAAGATTTTAATCTAGGGAAAGCTCCCAAACAATGAAGCTATTGTTTTTACTCTAACTAAACTCAGTAGTACTGAATATCTTCTGAGCTTGGAAAAATTTCAATTTTGTTTCTATGAGCACAAGTGGTTAAAAAACACAGTTACAGGAAGATCATAGGTGTTAATCCATTATTTGTTTTTAGTAAGTTGTCTATTACTTAATCATGCATTTAGTTGGCATCATTAGGATCTGTAACCTCGATAATGATAAAGAGCAGAAATTTGATAGGCCTATATTCTTTTTGTCCCATGTTAATAACGTGTCTTCTTTAATCCAGGACAAGCGCTGTCGCAAGCTGTTGACAGCAAAAAGACTATTTATAATCAGCAGCAAACATTTTTAGTACACTTAGGCCCACTTAGGGTTGTCCACTTAAAGCCATAATCTAATTTATTAAAAGATTGAACTGCAGATGCTCGACTATGTACTACCGGTGAAGTCGCCGTCTCCTGGCTGCGTTTATGCCCGGATCAATTTGCAAATGTGCAGCCGGAGGCTTTAAGCTTTGTAACTGGTCTTAAATTAGGTAAAAGTTGAAATTAATAAGCAAATTACTTTAAAGAGTGATTCCTGTAAAGTTATCAATTACTTCAACGTTCTTTTATGACTTCAAATTGATGTCCTCGTGCACTTATTCCAAGAAACGCTTGAAAGTCTGTGAAATCATTTGCTGTTTGTGAGCTACCACAGTCATAGTTCATACGTAAGGAGGTCCATGTTATGGAAATAGTTTATGAAATTCAAAAATTATGAGGAAGTGAATATCAAAAAATAGGTTAGTAGGTCACCACTTTTGAAATCATGGTCACCAAATATGCACTCGTAGTCATGGAGGAAAATTTTTTCCTGAAAATGGTTTATTTGATCAATCGGGTAATTGAATGCAAAAAGTAGAGCAGTAGCAGATCAACATACTTTTGGTGCGGAAGGTATGAAATCTTAATTAATGTATTATTACCTGAAGCAAAGATTTTTTGGAAATCAACTTTTCCAAAGCTCAATTTTTTAAACAAAGACATTTTTCGAAATACGTACAAGCAAATGTTCACGCGATCAAGACTAGCATGATAGGAAGAACGCTTCTCCACATCCCCTGCTGGATCCGTCAATAAAGTAGAGCACTTTTGCCCCATACCGGAACCAAAGCAGTAAGTGCAGCCAAAAAACTGGGTGTCTCAAATATTATTACAAGAGGTATGCATCAAGTCGTGAAATAAGCGTACCACCAAATAACTTATTTCTGTGATCGTAGAACAAAATCATCACACCATCTACCCTCAGCTTTTGTTTTATGCCTCTATACTTTTCGGAAGAATCGGATAGAACTTGAGAATTGATAGAGAGTTTGTTTGCAAAACCGGTCTAAATTTTACATAGGTCTACCGGTCTGACGATTGACACGAGAGGTGTATCGGCGATGCCTTCGTTTCTGTCAACTTATCGTTGCTTCTCTCAGATGTGCGAGTCAAGCGGAGCCTGCGTAGCTGGCTGAACCGATATTTCTAATTCGGCCCAACTGACTGGCAGCCCTGTGGGGCGACGCGGCAGAGCTGACTAGTACATCTACAGAACAACAATGGACAAGAATGAAACACCAAATTCAAAATATTAAAAAAATTTATTTATTATTCCGGTTTAAATTCTATATTTAATATTACACCTCGACAACCTTGGTGGTGTGCCTTTTTTCTTAATTATTACTCCATTTAGTGTTTGATAGCTGAGTGGCAGCAGCACGAATCTCGTGCACTTCTCAAAACGAGGGAATGTTAGCAATTAATTAGCAAACTTCTCGCTCCAAATACTGGGACAAATATCATGTATTGATGTAAACAAGTAACTTGTTTTGCTACACTTTTGACTTTGTGATAAATATCCTAATTTATTTACGAAGAAACCTTTTGTGAAGAAACTTATTTGCGAAGAAATCCTCTTATTGCTCTTGTTTCATTTTTATTTTATTTAACTGCACGTTGGAATTGTATTTATTTCACAGACTTCGCAGAGTAAAGAAATTTTCCTCTTGCGGTTGAAAGAAGAGCGAAAGCCTTGAAAGTAATTCCTGGCTCTATAAGACAGCTTTTCGTTCAGAGATTTTGTAACAAGTATGATTTTTAAATAAACTTAGTAACAATACTAGCACTAAAATATAATTTATCTTCGTAGTTATGATACAAATTTTCAAAATTTATGGTAGGTTTTCTTGGGTGCAATTTTAGGTTACTTTGACCACCTCCAAACCCATCCAGACGAATTCACTGACGTGTCGGCGTAAGTCAAAGCCTAATAAAAACTCGATTCTCGAGCATAGTAGTAAACAGCAAATCTGCTCAGAATGCTCCAACTCACAGAGCGCTGTAATGGCAGCGTTTTGGCCACAAGCTTGACGTTTAGTAGTTTGATTGCGTCACTCTGTTCAATAAAATCAAGGCATTCTTATTTTACGTGAATCATTTCTTTCATCACTTGATTCAGATTACAAGCGACGGTGAGGCTTACGTAAGAGCTCTTGACAGTGGCATATGTAAAACATACTAGACCCTCCTCTCTCTTGTAGAGCTTAAGTGGTGGCTTCCTCTCCTTGAGAAAGTTTCATGACGCTGCGGAGAAACGAGCAATACGGACGTTTGATCTCATTTTTCGCCCTAAATTCAAGGTCTCCAAAATTTAGATATCAGTACGAGTTTAGCGTTATTGCCAAAAAGGATTCATGCAGCTTGTTTCTCAGCAAGCGAGCAGCTTTCCAAAAGTAGTAGCAATTCGATTTTAAGCAAGTCTTTTGAGCAGGTTGGACTTTGCTCTGAAACATGTTAGCTAAAACTAAAAATTTATAGAAGTATGAAAGTACAATATTTTAAATCTATCATTATTATGAAGTCACAAGTTGATCTTGAAATTTCATTTTGAAATTATAAACGTTTTGCTTTTAGAATCTTGTAGAGGTGTTGACTACAGAATCAACATTAAATTTGTAACTGTTGTGATAAGCTGAGGCAATTTGATGACCGACGATGGAGTTTTTAACAGCCTCACCTTAAGTCTATATAAGCTATGACACCACACCAAACTAGGTGAGATTTCTACATTGCAAAAGCTGACCGTTTTAAAAACTGAAATTGCAGATTTTTAAATCGACTTTTGATAAAGAACTGATGAGTGCAGAAAAAATTTTTGAATCATGGTGAGCTCATATACTTCTTTAGTTTAGACATTTCTGTTCGGTTTCGTTTTTTTGAAACCCCATCAGCTCTGTGGCTGAGAGAGCTGAATTACCGCTTTCAAGGCGGCAAAGATGGGATTATATATTTAAACCTCATAATGATTGCATTAATATTCACTTAGAAAGGATACTTTCTAATGATTTTCTCAGCTATTTGATGAACCGTATGTTTATCAGAAGAAATGCCAATCAATTTTAGCAATATGTTAAAATCTTCTAAATTTCGTTGAAAAATGGACTTTTCTAGTCACTAGAGCTTGAAAACAATTCCGTAGAGAAAAAAAAACAAACAAAAGGCAAACTTGTGGAATGAAAGCATGTTCCGTAATTTGAGCCCAAAATTGAAGCTGTCATAGATGGATAATAATGCCTAAGGTCAAAAATAAAATATACCGATAAATTTTGGTATATACGCAGGTAATATAATTAGTGTACAAAAGCGTGGATCGCAGGAAGAGTTTATTCCAGTTTCAATCATGTCCAAATATCGTTATATTTGTTTTAAATATCGCCCGAAAGTGATATTACAAAGTGTTTTTGTTGACGAGTTGAAAGAAGACATAGCAATAGAAGTGAAGAGAACCGATGGAAAGTAAGTAAATATCACACTTTTAGAAAGAAGCAAGTACGGTATATTTTTTATGACCTTCTGACGCAGAGCTGCTGCTTTTTAGATAAAACTTTGAGGAGTAAGTAGGATGGTCCCAGAAGAGCCTATTTCGTCTGGTGTTGTTTAGTACCGCTAACTGTAAAGATAGCCATGCTAACAAAAAACAAAACCTGATAGATAAATGTTTCAAACAAGGTGCTTTATCCAATTTTCTTGGTAGTGGCAGCACAACTGATCTCTCTCGTTGATATTAGGTTTCAGAGCGGAAAAAATTTTTTCTTACGTTAAGTCAATCAGATGAATATGAATTTGCCTTATTCTCAATCTCCGTTTAGTTCATTAAAATTTCACTAATGTTAAAACAAAAAGATCTTACGTTTACGACTGAACGTCTCTTTTTCGTGCAACCTTTAAATGCATTTACTCGTAACCGTGTTATTGCATGGTACTCAATGTAGCATCACAGGTATGCCCTCTTCTTTCCCGCATTCGGCATTGCAACTACTATCGGTGCTTGATCAACTAAAAGCTAATTGAACTGTGTTTCAATAATAGTGTCTCCAGTCCCATCCTGATATAAACTACAAAGAAAGTAGCTGTTGAGAGCAAGCGTTAGGTTCAACAATTCAAAACTTCAAAGAGCCGCAGCAACATCAAGAATAAGTCTGACAATTATCGTCAACAAATTTGAAATTAATATTCCCTAAAAGTCTAAAACGTCATCATTAATTTTGTATTTTTTGCTTATGGATGGCCGCAAAATTTTTCGGCTGATTGCATTCTGATTATTATATTTCAATCCTTTCAGAAATTGCTAATAGGATGCTTTTTGGCTGATTTTGACCGAAGGAATGCGCGAAAGCCCCGTATTCAAGCTTGAGACCATTTTTTTTGAGATCAATGTTACTGGGACAGAACTTCAGTCCTCTTCACTTATCCTGCTGCATCTCTAACATTGTTTAATAACATCAAAAATTTATGTACAGATTTCAAGAAATGGAAAAGCAATTGGATAAAGTGCGCTCAGGTTTTGACGATTTACAAACTTTAGCTGATAAAGTGGCGGCAAAGTACGAACGAAGCGCCAGAATAACAGATTCAAGAAATTCCGAACAACTAATGTTACTGCAAGTAGCTCAAATATGAATAACTTCTATTTTGAAGCTAGAAACAGTACTGTGCTTTCACAGGTGGTTGGTTAGTAACGAAGTAGTTCTACTTAAGCAAACTACTTGAATAGAATTTTCAGTAACGAGCTATTAACTTGAGTGGTTTTGTTTTATAGTACTTCTACTTTTGCTTGAATAAATTGAGTAGAAAGTAACGCTTCTTGAGCCGTTACAACTTTTACTTAATTTGATCTAAAAAATATTATGTTTGTTGAATTAAAATGGTGCATGCTAGCATGACAAACAGCTATGAATTCATATTTACTGGAAATCCTCCATTGAAATGAGTTACCTTTGGTTTAAATTTTAAAGACCGACTGGTAGATTTACCAATGCTGAGCGCTGATAGGCAAGGTGCAGTGAGTTATTATCAGTGGGCCATGTTGTCAGACCTTTTGATTTTGAAAGATTTTTGATGTCAGCAGTAAATCAAAATATTTTTCAGTGTTTACGCTTTTGCAGTTTGTTTTTCCAAGCATGCATTATACACCATGAACTGTAAATTGCAAGAGCTCTAAAAAACAAGTTGGTTCAACAACTTTGATGGCAAGATAGCTTTTGCAAATTTGGATTCTACATGACTTCTGAGATGCCCAGCAAAAAATTAAACCAAAATTATTCTACAGTTTTGTGTAATTTGGGCGCCAAAGTTTGATGTTATTTTCGATGGATTAGGTAAAAATTTTGATGTTATGACCTTATAATAGTGTCAGAAATAATTTTCATGAAAAAATTAGCTGACAAGTGTTCTGGCAAAAGCAATTCTTAAGGCACTGTATTTATTAGTACTTTTACATAAAGTCCCTTTTTTTATGGTGTCCCTTTGAAAAGTGTAAATTAGAATGATTTCAATCCTATCGCAAACGAAATAAAAGTTTTCATAAAGTGTATGCATAGTTTTTCAATGCATGTTTGTACAGTAGGCGCCGCTTATTATGACTACAGATAATATGACCAGCCGCTTATTATGACCAATTTGGTACGGTCCGGAATTTCTCCATTTAAAATTCTCCGTTAAATATGACCAAATTTCGGATAATATGACCAACATTTTCTCCATCTTTCTTGTTGCAGTGCAGTATTTTTTCCCGCCACGCACTTATAACTTCCCCTTTTCAACATATTGTTACACACTGCACTAAATTTTACCGTCACTTGTAGTGTTACAGTACTGTACTTTGTTTTACTGCCATCGTCACACTGTTACTTCGGGTAAACGATGAATTTGACGGTATTTGGACTTCTTGTGGCTTACGGCGTCGATTCAGGAGCTGTTATGGCGGCTTCGGTTTTTATAACCATTCGGATATTATGACCAAAATGGTCAGGTCCCAAGGTGGTCATACTAAGCGGCGTCAACTGTAATAAATATTGCTCTTTTTTACTAAATATGTATTGGTAAAACACTTCTGATATTTGTGTAAACAACCAAGAAGGCCTGGTTATTTGCGTAGCCAGAAACAAATATTTTGGGGGCCAAGGTATAATTTTCGGTCTTCGTGTTCCTGAAATTCGTTAGATAACCTGTTTTTGGAAATTGACGTTTTGTAGCCGTTACGCCTGAAAATACCTCTATTCCTTGAAAGTGTTGGATGAATTTGAGTGGGGCATGATTCCACAAGCTAAACTATTAGTCGGCCGAGTCGATTTTGACGCCATAACTATCAATCTTTACCGAGAGGTTTACTGGTAAACCTATGCGAAAGTTTTTGCTGATAGATATGATATCACTAATAACTAGGGCCATTTTTTTTGACCTAAAAAATATATTTTTGACTTTATTTTAGCAAAATTTTGACTTTACTTTGACCTAACCGCTTTCGCCTATTATTTATGTCTTGTTGCACTTTTTTGATTAAAAATGTTTTATAATCCGAAATTTACTTAAGTTTTTAAAGAAGAAGGTAGCCTACTTTAAACATTTTCTCAATCACTCAGTCTTGAAGCTAATGCAACAAAGCGACGCATGACGTCAAAACCTAGGATAACAGCCATTGTGTGTAGCGGTATCAATTAGTGTGTAATACAAAAAATGCGTTGTTATCGCAACTGTACTGTACATTAACAGTCTGTCTATGATGTTTTTAACGAAAACCACACAGTATAATTACCAGGACCTTTTATTGTAATACAGCATTATATATTTTTTTACGTTCTTAACATCAAAATTTTTGTCTTTTCTCAGTAATTTACTGAGCATAGAAAACGACCTCTCAACAGCAGCAGAGGTTGGCTGGGCTTTTTGCAATAGTGCGCAGCTTGTTGGGTCAATTGTCAAGTTGGTACAGTTTATTATTGTTTCTAAATCAGAGTTGGATAGTCGTTTTTTAATGTAATTTTTAATTGCGCAAGGATCATCATCGAATTGCATATTCTTCAGCAGTCCGTATGCTTCGGTTATGGTGCAGGCACTTCCTTCTAAGAACTCTACGTTGGCTGCTAGAGTCCGGTATTGATTTATTTTAACCAAGTCTGGCACCAAATCTTCCACATTGATAGCATCTTTTGCTCTGCTGACTAAGAGGCCTGCACTTGTCCAATTGTTGACAATGGTACGAACAGCTGGAAGGTTCTCACTGTAATATAAGGCAGCTCTAAGCCAAGTTGTCCATCTTGTAATTACAGGGTCAGGAGGAGATGGCAGACCAGCATCATGAAAATCTTTCTTGCGATCTTTGTTTTTGATTGTTGCTGCCTTGATCGTTGCTATTATTTCATCAATATTTTTAAAATGAGCACGCACACGCATAGCGCAGTTACTGTATGTAGTAAGTGCGCAACGCAGGTGACATACATCAAATAAGGGTATAATTCCTTTAATGTCTTTCCAGCTAAAGACATGTACCAAGCAGCATCAGTCAAGAACAATGAAAAATTCTCGCGTTTTATTTCAAGCTGTCGCAATATGTCATCCACAGTGTGCAGAATAATACTGCTATTAACATTGCTGCCGCTGTCAAGTGGATGGCAATCTACGAGGAATGTCTGATTTGGGGCATCTAAGCTGCCCACAAGCACACTGATATACTTTTGTTTAGCAATCTCTGCTTCATCCACAATTAAAAAGATTTTTTGTCACGAAGTAATTCTTGAATTTGTTCTTCTTTTTGGGATGGTAATTTAGCAACACATGCCCGGGTTGCAGTCTCCGAAGGCAATACTTTTCCTATTGTAGCAAACAGAGACTTTAAACAAGGATGGTTCAGTTTATGAAGTGGGATATCTGCAGCTAAGAATGAAGAGACAACCTGTTCCTTGAAGTTTACTTGATCGAGTTGTAAAAAGATTTGCTTACTTTGGGATTTGCTCTTCGTCTCCAACTTTCTTTGGTGTTGCTTACTTTTTCGGTGGCTTTCCAGAAAAAACTTTTTGTCGCATTTGACTAACACGTCGCAAAGGTTGCATCGCAAGTCGCGGGCAGGAGTTGCCGAAAACTCATCCGGATATTCCTGGCAAATTTGCCTAACTTTCGCTGTAGAAGATTTGGCTTGTTTAGGCATTCCTTGCTTTGCAAGCTACGACTTAAAAAGACCACGTGTCAAGAGCGCAAAGGTTTTATAGGAATTGATTAATTGTCTAACAATTATGTGTTTATGCATCAACAATGACAATTTGATGCATAATAAGTGCTATTTCCTTCTCAATTACCGCACGCATTTTTACCATTGCAACTATTTCAGAAGTTTAAAATCAAATAAAACTGCGCATAAAATTTAAATAGCAGCTCAAAAATTCCAAAAAATATAAAAAAAATATAAATTTGTTCGTTTTTGTAAGGAAATTTTTGATGAAGACAACTTTGACAAGTTTTGCCTTTATGCAAAATTTTGACTTTATTTTGACTTATAAAATCTACCAAAACAGACTCGTGGACACCTGGAACGAACGTTAGTACACGTTTGATCATGTAACAAGATCCAGAAAAAATTTTGACTTTATAGACTTTAGCGGGCCCTAGTTATTACAATAGACTATGGTTTAGGAGTGTAATTCACGGACCAAGCTTTAATGATGAAGATGGAGATAATTTTTGTGATTCCTGTGATATTTAATGCGAAAAATCGTCAATTTGTTTAACTTTGCTACACGTGATAAATATGTCTTAGAGGTTAAAATTAGCCATACTTGCAAGACGACTGAAGCAAAGTATTATCACTCGCCATTCATTACCAAAACCAGATTTTTCGGCCAATGCTACGTTAATATTCTAATATATTATTGTTATTGATTAGTCAGTATATTACTTGTTTGCTTTCAAAATAACATTGAACAAAATCTTGACACGTAGAAGCTGCCTGCTGCTTGTTTTCACTGGAATGGCACACGCCAGCATGATGACATCATAGAAGCAGTTTGAAGCTAGCAAAAAGAAAAGAGAAGCATAATTAAAAAGCTTAAAAAAATGTGCTGTTGCATTGTTTATTGAGCTTTAATCGTTGCAGAATTTTTTTATCGAAAGCACCTTGTTTATATGTCCCAAACAAGCCTTTAATCGCATTTCTGCTGTCAGCAATTTTTGAGAAAACACAGAGAACAAATTGTTAAACCAAATGTTAGCTGAGACGTCATCTTAGACCAGGGATCCTCAAAGTTTGACTCAATACCCCAAAGGGCTATTGAGATTAGATTTTGGGGGTATTGACTAATTCTATTTCAAACTGAAAGATGCATTAGATTACACAGAAATTGTGAGGAAAGGTGTATGTAGATTTACCCTGATACAAATTAGGAGTACTGAGGATGAAAAATTTTAAGGACCATTGTCTCAGACCCCACAGGGATAAAATTTTTGCAAGTTGGTAAGTCGTAAACTGACTTTTGCTTGAGCATATAATGGGTCTTCCTCGTCGAGAAATGCAAATTTAAAAAATTTTTTGATAATGAAGTCACGAACCCTTTATGGCGATCCCCAAGAGGAGGTGATCGATCGCGCAAAGTTTACTTTTCTTGATGTTTGTACGCCCTGTAGTCTCGTTGAAGATCAAACACTCAGACATACTGGTAGCATAGATAAAGTTACCCTAAGCGCAAAAACATTCTACACATAAAATTGGATTGACAAACAATGAAGTTTTACGACACGTCGGCAATTTACGCCAAACAGGAACCAGCCTTTTATTCCCACTGTACAGATCGGAATTCTTTTGCACCAGCCAATTGGGGATTGTCTTTTAAATAAAAAAAGTCCATCCAACTACTTTTTAGCAATGCAGATAAAACAAAAGTACATCAGTTGCACCCCATATCAACGAAACTGATATAATTTGGTATGCTTCGACTTTTACCGGTGTGGCTACTTCTTCCTACTTGGTTTACCTGTCAAGTTTCCTATCATCAACTCGGGTTAGATTTGATTAGTTAATTGCTTGCAATACAGGCCAAACTGCTTTTAGGCAATTTTGGATCACCACCTTTCAAGTGATGATGTCCAATTATTTTGTTGCTACATCAGATGTTTCTTTGGTTTGATTTTGGATATTATTCGTAGTTCAAGTGCTAGATTCCTGTCAATCAACACCATTGTCAAGTTGCATCGATTCAAAGCCAAAGACAGGTTGCTTATCTTCAAGAAATTCGACATAAGATAAAAATAGAATGTAGCAATTTTTAACTTAATTTCCGCTTGCTGGATGTACAATTATTTGATTGCTAGGTTGGTAGCATTGCGCAACAAACGTACAGTGCAAAGCACCACAGTCGAGCAATCAAAGGTTATCGATGCATGCAATATGGCAGAGCAAAACCGAAAGCTGGTTTGCTTTCAAGTTTAGATTGAAACTATGGCCTGCTCCACTACAAAGATCACGAGATGATGAGAGCTGACTCGACTCTGCACGATTATTTGGCACATTTTTGAACCCTTAGTTAGCTTAATAAGTGAAATAAGATGTAGTGTTTGTTTCATGCCGGTAGGGATTTATCATGAAATCACACAGTGTTTTTGATTGCTTTGATGTTTACATCTGTAAAGAATTTTTGCGACAGTAGAAAACTTTGTATTTGAATTGAAAAAGAAGGCTTGCTTTAAAAAATTCGTTTGCCTGTCATCATGGATGTTATTGTGTTAAAGCTATAAGCTTATGAAGCACTAATTCTCCCTGCTACTGCTTAGTTGATAAAGCTTCTAGGATCGTTTGTAATTTATCAAAAATGTTATTGACTTGTTTCATGTAAAGAGAGCTGACACAAATCTACGATAAGATTGCTTCTCTGTACGAGTTTTCAAATGACGGTTCGCGCCATAGTACCATTTTTCAACTCTTTACTTTTCTTCGAGATTTCGAAAAACCAGGATTATCAAATAAATCTTCAATTACATTTGATGATCACTTTGTCGGATGCCCATCAGCCATCTCAAAACTTGAAGAAACCAATCAGAAACTAAAAAGTGATGCGTGTATAGTGCTGTAGGCCAACTTTAAAACAACTGAATGCTGCTTTTTCATTGCGTTTTGGATTTTGTAATCACTAACATAATGCAAATTCTTGGAAGCGAAATGAAGCGATTATACCTGCAGTTCCAAACAAGTTAATTTCTCTTTATTTTGTTACTTATTCTGTATCAATTAATTAATTAATTAATTAATAAGCTCCAAGCACGTTATTGGGGTGGAAAAAATGTTGTTTTGATTAAAATGCCCACTATTACTGCAGTGCCATCACTTGGAGAAGAGGGCTGTCCCCCTGAATACACTACTTTAGGGGCTACCATTCTTGTTACTTACTTTTGAAAAACTTCATGTCTATATGAAGGTTGAAAAAAAGCAATCAATCTGTGCTTTATCGGGGTGACGCACTTTGATTTTACTCCAAATGTCACGTACTTTATTGACGCTATTGCGTAAACGTACTTTAGCAGTCAGAGGAGAAAGTAGTGTTTATATGCTGCTTGTCCAACAAATAAGCAAACATAGTTTTAAAGCAAAATTTATTTCACAAGACTTATTTCTGCATTATGCGTAATTAAACTTGCAATTTAGATGAAAAGTACGAAAAAAGCGAATCTATCAACGAAGTTTATCTTGAAATGCCTACTGCTGACAATCTTCAAGATCAACAGCTTATTGCTTATTCTTTGACTCGAACTCGAGTTGGCGTGCAAAACTTCTACTTAAAAAATGCTCTCTTCCGTTGTATCCGTGCAGTGCAACGAGGGAAAATAAGTCTTCTTAAATAAAAAACAAAATTAAATATGTAATAATAAAATTCGTAAAATAGCATCATGCGTCAATAAATAATAGCAAAATGAAAAATAATCTTTCGGAATAGCACTAACTTAAGTAAACTTAAGAAAGACTCACCGTTACCAACGGCTTGCTTAACAAGTACTGAATTGCTGCAGCATCTCTGATTTTTTGTAACTGTTATGTTTTGCAATCTAACCAACTTTTTTATGTTACCAATAACTCTCAAAATAGTTATTTTCAGTACTTTTTGGCCATAAAAATTGGGAAATATCATTTTACAGGATAGCAATAAAGATTGCGCAAGATATAATTTTTCCAGTGTTTGTGCTGCAACATCAAAAATTACAGCATTAAGTAATCTATCGTAACGTGGTTGTCATTTTCATATTGCATATTTGACTGAAGCATATTTTGCGCTTTGAAGAAACTAACAATTTTGATTGAAACACTTGGAATGTTAAAATATTTTTCTGTAAATATTTCATGGTACTACAGTTTAAATATAGGAAATGTGGTAAGGCCAAAGGTAAAACGTTTAAAAGCATAGGTTGTTGTATTATCATCATCATCATCAGCGTTATCTTCATTTTGCTCCATATTGAGCATCCGTCTTCTTCCTCCTCCTGATGGCCGAAAGGTCTTCCTGCAAGCAGTAGTCAGCCGGTTTTTTGCATCCGAGTCTCCTCGGTGTGCGATCTCGTGTATTCATCCGCTGTAGTTCTTTGGCAGTCATATCTCGCTCTATCACGTCATTTTGTCTCTTCTTCTGTCCACCTTTTTTGTACTATCCAACACAAAGTGTAGTGCTTTAACTGGTCCCCTTTCTTTGTCCATTCTCTCCACCTGTACCAGCTATCGCACTCTCTGTTTTAGCAGGAGCTCATCGATGCTATCCACCCTCGTCATTTCATGAATCTTTTCATTGTTAACTTTATCCTTCAGGGTTTTGCCACATAACATATGCAATATTCTCATTTTTGTAGTCTTTGGTTTTCTTTCATTTTCCTCCTTCATCTCCCAACATTCAACACCATAAGTCAAAGTGGTTTGCACATAGGTTTCGTAAAAAATTTGCTTGATCCTTAGTGACAGGCCTTTCTTCCATAAAATGCTGGAGACATCTTTGAACTTTTTCCAAGCAGATCTTTTCCTTAAGGTTAAAGCTTCTTGTACCCTTTCTTTAGTTCTAAGAACATCTCCAAGATAGAAATCGAACCACATTTTCTCGGTCATCTTTATTTAGAGTTATTTTTTTATTAAAATTTTTGTCCAACAGACCCTGGTATTTCTTGCATATTTAGTTTGTCGCTTTTGTTACGCTTCCCCCAATTTTAGAGAATCTTTTTTGCATTAGTTTTCACGTTTTGAGCACTTTATAGAACTCCTTCCCATCCCTTTTCCACATACAGAGCATAAGCACTTGCAAGTCTGTGTCCTCACAGTTTTTCCAACTGTACGGAAAGGCTTCGTCTTGTTTAGGTTCAATTTCAGATTATTGTCTCTTAATGCTCTGTTCCATCAAGAATATCGAGATTCCACTTTCAACTATCCCCGAGTAGGAACAAATCATCTTGCTAAAGGAGCTCCTTCACAACACCTTCTCTAATTATCTTCTACCACCACATCCATCACAATCGAAAACAGAAGAGGACTTAGTACCAATTCTAGATGTACCCCAAATTTTACCTCAAACGATTCCGATCTCTTGCATTCTACTTTCACAGATGTCAAAATATTCACATATATTTTCTTCATTTCTCTCTCCATCACTCCTTGTTTAATTGGTTTACTCCATTTACTCCATCACTCCACACAATTTGTCGTAATCTTTTCTCAAAATTTCTTTCAATCATTTTCATATAATGCTCCAACAATTTTATGGTTATTTAGTTTCCAGATGGTCTTGCATCCCTTTTCTTTTGTAGATTGGTATCAAATCACCCCTTCTCCAATTCTCTTGCATCTTCTTTCCTGCCAACAAATGATCTGCCACCTTACCCAAACTTTTTGCACTCTTTTTTTTTTGCACACTTTTAACAGCTCCGATGTATCTTCACAAAGTCCAGTTGCTTTTCTAGCATTCATATGATCAAGTGCTTCCATTGCTTCCTCTATTAAAACTTTCTCACTTAGTCCCTTAAATTGTATCATCTGAAAATCTCTGCTCCGGTCATATTCTTTATTCAACAGCATCTCTTCATACTCTTTCCATATCTTGGTTTTCTCCTCCGGTGTCACCATAAGCCTTCCTTCTCTTCTGTGGATGCATAACATTCCCACTATATCCTTTTTCTTCTTGCTTTGTCTGGCCATTACAAAAATACATCTCAAAGCTTTGGATTTATTTCGTTCAAGCTATTCTTTAATCTTCTTGCCCTTGTTTTTATTTGCCGCAATCGCAATTATCCCTTAACTTCCCTTTTTTTGCCCAAAGTTTGCTCTTTTGACTTTGAGTCTTTTTCCTTGTTTTACCTCTTTTAGAAAAAGGATATCTCTTTAATGACCTCTTTTACTTGTGCATTCCACCGCCATGTTGTCTTTTGTTTCTGACCTCCTCTTAGTATTCCACAAACTGTTTGGCCTCTTTCAGGATGTTTTTACTTCATTTTTCCCAACATTCCAATTTCTTTTATTAAATCTTTCCCAGCCTTTCTGATTTTTTCCTCTTAATCACCACAGTTTTACACTCTCAGGATTTTTTCCGAACTGCACTAGTAATCAATCTGACTTCCAACGTCAAATTCACGATAAGCACTCTGTGTTGCAAAAATTCACGATAAGCATCCCGGGATTACCTTTACATTTCTGACATTCTTCATAAATTTCTTCGGTTCCATAACATAGTCTTCCACAGTCGCACAATCCTCAGACTTTGTAAGTGATTAGCTTTCCAGCAACCGGTGCGATGGCGTAGTGGTTAGAGCGTCCGCTTAGCAGTCGGTAGACAGGAGTTCATTTCCCAAGTCGAGTTATATCAAAAGATTATAAAAAACGATATTCACAGCTTCCCTGTCTCACGGTCAGCAAAATAGGGATAGTGTGGAGAACAAGCGGACAAGCTTGCTTGTTGTGTCCTTAGGCAAGATACATAACGGGATGCCTCTATCTTTATGTGGCAGACAGGTGGTGGGGCCAAGCAGTCCACCCCTCGTGGTAACCCCGGTCCAACTGAAGACTCGCAAACCGAGAATGAGCGCTAACGCAGTGTATAAATATCTTCCGGCATAATGCTTACAACAAATAGCTCAAAGGAAGAAGAAGAGCTTTCCAGCATCCTTTTTGATAAACGTGTTGCCAACCACCGTGTCAAAACTGTCCACGAATTCTAGAACCCTTTCGTCATTTCTCTTGCATTCTCCATATCCATAGCCACCATGAACTCTATCCTATCGATAGGCAGAACTTCTAACATGACTATTAAGATATTCCAGAACAAATCTTTTCCTGTTTCTTGATTGCACTTCAGCCTAAGATCATCATGAAACTTTTCTTTCTCCTCTTTATTCCTTCCACTCTGAGATCCATAGACCGAAATAATAGTTGCTACCTTTCCTTGCAGTACCATATTCACAGATAAGATTTGTGGACTCACTCTTCTAACTTCCATCACAAATTTAATCAGCTCTTAATTTACCATCAGGCCAACACTACTATGTCCGTTTTTTTCCTTTTCATTGCGATTTGTATTCAAATTCCCCTCTTAATATACCTGCTCCCTCATTTGAAATACCGCACCTCCTGCAAAGTCATAATATCCACCTGTCGTCTTCTGATCGTTTTTGTAACTTCAGCACTTCTTTTCATCATTGTTCCTACGCTGATTGTACCCAATTTTAGCTTTGATCGAGATTTTTGAATTAAGTTTTTTTCAATTTTCATGTTCTCCCAGAGGGTTTTTCCAGGGGATGTCGTAAGTTTGACCTCATTCGTCTCCAAGTTCAGCTTCTTCCGAGTAGCTCTAGTTGTCCTTAGTGCCTTGGGGCTAGCTCAGAGAAACGCTGATAACTATGGTTCTTTTCTTTTGTCGCAAGCGTATTTATTTTGGAGCAGTCAGTTTTGTGGCTGCATGCTTTTCGCTTGTGCCAACCACAGTTGCGAGCGATTGACCTAGCCTGCACCTAAAAAGTTATTACTTCGACAAGGCTGTAAAGTCGCCAGCATAGTTTGACCGGTCCATCGAGACCGTTGCCCGCTCCGTGGTACGAGGAACCATACGCTAGGACAGAGTAAAGACAGTGGGACTAGGGTATATCAGTCCCAATTTTTGATTTAAGTGGGCGGTGGTCAGAATGCAGTAGTGCGATCCATCTTTATTACGCCAACAGACCATAACATCGTATTTGATTTGTTCAGCTCCTGCACTTTAATTTCTGCGGCACTAGCTGGCCAGGCCCTCGCCAGGAACTTGACACGATTGATCCCTACTCCGGAATAAGAGGGTTGAAGAAGTAGTGGTGACGCAAGAAGATGATTGCTTAAACATCTGCATCTGTTGAGGCGGAAAGCAAATCCATGGTCAAATCACAATCCGCATTAGACTCATATATTTGCAAAAATTATGTTTTGGTTGGAATAAAATGATGTTGTAATGAAAATATTTTGTAAAAATTGTTTTCGTTTTCTTGAAATATACTCAGCGTTTAATTCAAACGCTGTTAAAACCTTACAAGACAGATGTTGAAAAGCTTCTTTCAATAAAATTATTCTACATCGATTTGAGCTTCGTTAGAGTCTAAGCAAGCAATTACATTTGAAGCATATTTTTTAATCCTTTATTCCAAAACGACTTTTTTCGAAAACACTTTTTAATATTCATCTTCTTTTTCGTAATGCGCTGTGACGTCATAATATCCTTCAACACTTTTTCATCTAAAACAACGGAGGATTTGTACCTCACTTAATATTTAGCGTTTTTTACAGCTCCGATATACTGTAGTTAACGAGACGCTAAATTTAGGCGTGAAATTTGGTTATTATATAGGTCATATGGTATCTTATAGTGGAAAGCACAGGATGATTAAATAAATACTAACAAGTGGTCGCAAACACAGTTGTAAAACTGAATATTCAGGATCGTAAACAGAATCATTTATTAGTGAGATTTGTACCAGTAAACGTATTGGTACTTTTTACAGCGTTGATGAAGGCAAAAAAAGCTGAAATCAGGTATTCCTTTTAATTGTTGTTATGGGTTACGGCAATTATATGGACTAAAACAGATGATAAAAAATAATACTAATTGAGGGCACAAATTTAATGACCACAGAGGATAACTGTGAGTTCTCAAGGGTGTTGATTTTTATTATGATTAACAAGAACTGGAGTCAAAGAACGCAGGCCTTACCAGAAGATTATTGAAAAGGGTGGAGGAAGGCACATTTTTCCAAAATTTTTAATTTTTTCAAAAATACAATTTCAAAAAGATAATTGACCAAAATGATGGCAGTCTGTTTTATTCCAGTTTTCTTTTTCATGTAACTTTGACAATCAACTTTGCATGAAATGGATTTCACTGCAAATCATAATGAATTTTGTTCAAAAAATTGAATATTTCCGTTATTTTATGACATAAAATTAGGAAAAAGTCAATAAATTCTGAAGGTTTGGTAGAAGTCATTAAAAATCATCTCTCTAAAGTGAAATTACACCTTAACAGAAAAATTTGTATAGCTTAATTGGCTTACCGGACTGCTTGCAAGAAAGCTAGGAGGCATGGCTTCTTTGTTTCGTTCCCTCTGACTACATCTAAGCCAGGACCAAAAGGATGGGGGCGCATCCAAGCAGCCTACTTCATCTCTCAGATGGAAGCACGAAAAGGATCACATCAAATAATGAAATAAGTTTGCCACTCTAGAGCTTATTTCGGTGATCGTCAAAGCGTTCACGGTTTTGATGTCCAACTACAATTTGCGCATAGTTTCCCAAAATTTACTTGAAAGAATCGAAAAAAGCTTGTGAAATGATAGGGTTTTTGTGAGCTACCCCATTTTTTACCAAAGAGTAAATGTTGAAAGTAAGAGATAGTTACTGAAATTCAAACTTTGAGATAAAGAAATAATAAAACAACATTCCTGAATGAAATTGCACTCTACAGGGAAGATTTATTGCTTGAAAATAGCATAATTGGTTTACAAAGAGTGGCTGCGAGACATTTGGGAGAATCCGTGGCCACTATTCGCTCTAGGGCTCAGTGTTACAACCAGGGACTTCAGATCACCAGTATAATTACGAAGTAGATTAAGCTATGTACCTATAAAGGTAATTTCTGTTATTGTATTGTTAAACATCACCGTTTTGGTCCTCAGCCCAAGCTTTGATATTGTCCTTTCTTTGCTTGAACAGTCATGCTTCTTGCTACTCAATCGCTTTCACATTGTCCTTACCGTTTAAATCTTAGTGCATAAGTGCATTGGGCTACTAATACTTTTCTCACATCCTTGCTTTACCGGTTTTTTTTTGTGGCGAAACTGCTCACCCAGAATACTGTACAAAGCTATTTTTTATATCCGCAAATGAACATCCATCGTGGTGATGCTGAAGCCATTCTTCATTTTTTATTTATGACGGTTCGAAATAGCTTGTTTCTTTACCCCAGTTTAATCTTAATTAAAAAATCCGAAAAAGTTTAATTCCAAATCGATCAATTTTCGAACTTGCTTTGTTCTTTTTTCACTCTCATGCCACAAGAGGTTTTTGTTCTGATTGCTTTAAAGAAAGTATGGCAGCAGCTTATTCATTCACGACCACTGACCAGCGAGGAAGTAAGCTGCAACGGACCGGAACGCTGTTCCAATAGAATTTTTTCCGGTACTGCCTACTGTTTGCTATTGTAAAGAAAAAGATACTTTTAATTTAGAGAAAAGCAAGCTGCATTGCAAATGTGAATTGCCTCGTGTCATTGTAGGATTCTCTCAAGCACAGATTCGAGTTTGCTCTTATTAAAGCAGTAGATATTAAGCTACCAATGGCAAAAAGGACTTTTCACACAGTACTTTCACAAAGCTTAAATTCATTGTGAATTCTGTACTCAATCTCCAAGCCGCTGTCGTTTCTGCCATTGTAACGTCATCAGTAGAGCAATTTATGTAGCCAGTCACCGAAGAACAAGCGGCAACTCAGTGAATGCGCCCAAGATTTGCATATCATCCCAAAAAATTGGAAATGTGTCCATCACTCGCCGAGTAACTTCGTCTTATACAGCAATATCAGCAGTTTAGCATTCTTTTTCAACTTAAACACAATGTTTTTGTGACGGTTCAAAACATAAAACTACTTACAACACTGAAAAGGAAGACTTCAAGGATTACTTTTCAAATTCTGTATTTACCGTTCTAAATTTCGTAAAGCATTGCACTAATCGCGGATGATATGAGCGAGTTGAACTACGGTAATCTATCAGTCATCAATTCATCAGCAAGTAATAACGATTGTAAGCGACCACACTTCGCTATGAACAATATCCAGTAGCGTTGACAGAAGAATTCAGAGGTTCCTAGGGATCTGGCCAGAAAATTTCTAAGACACCTGGGGATTTGCTGATGTTCACCTCTTTAAAAGCAAAAGGCACAAAATTTTATGTTATTAATTTAGTATCCAATAAAAATAAGTAGAGGTTTTTAATGCCAAGACAGGAAACGGCACCGATTTTAAGTGAAGATTTTTAAAAACATGAAAAGAACAAACTACGACAAGCAAAACAATCGCTTTCGAACGCTTAATCTCCAAACAAAAGGTCTTCATAATGAATTCCGCCCTTTAATCTACTTGTATAGCGCGATGCTTACGCCTTATTGTGGTGAAGTATTGGTTTTGAGGTGCCGCTGTGGAGTTACAGCATAGTAAATTCTATGCACTCAACAAGTAGCAAAGCCAGGAAATCCGGTCACCCACGAAAAAAGCAGCTATAACATCAGCAACGGCGTCCAGCCAGGTGGTCTAGTGATACTTGCCATAGATAGAAGGTCAGCATCTTGAAGGTTCGGTTTCTAACTGGTCGGATACGCATCACCGAAGAGCCCCAATAATAGTGAAACTGGTCTGGTGTTTCCTTGTTGTTCGTGTGTGACTACTTAATAAAAAGATCTTCAACTTAATTGATGGAAACTGGTCTGGTCAATCGGCACCGATTGACGGTCGGATTGTTTTACCTGTCGTGTGCGGTGGAGATTTCGGACCGGAGTGTGAAACCGGTCAAAAACCCCTTTTTTACAGTCAAAAATATGTTTCAAAACCTCTTTAATTTTTTTTAAAGAAAGCATGCTTTTTCAAATTAATAAACCTTGACTACAGAAATACTTTTACTTGAATGAAATACGGTTTGGCATTTAGCATACTTCATTAAGTGAAGCGTAATTTGTGCGACACGCAAATGTTCCGCTATGAAGTATACTGTTGGCTCAATGGGTGCTGATTACCGAGGTTGCCGTTATAACTCAGCAGAACTAAGGAAGATAACTGAAAGATTAGGTTATAAATGGTTGCCAAACGCTTAAACGAAAGATCATCTAAATTTTGAAAGGTAGCAACATATCTCAAAATTTTGATTGTTAATGCAAGCAGGCAGAGGGAATGCTGAATCGATTTGAAAAGCGCGCGCTCTTTTTTCCGGAATCGCCTTTACTCAAAAGCAATGGTTCTCAAAGTGAGTTTCACAATATATTTAAAATCGTTCCTTGAGATGAGATTCCTTGAAAACTTAAAACTACTTTCTAGTTTTTAAACAAGAAGCTCAAGAAAAAAAAGTGAAAAAAAGAACTAAAATGGAGTCATGTATGGCCGATAGGTTACCTGCATATTGCTGCGCCAAAACCAGTTTTGTTTTCTCTGTGAAACCATATTGTAAAGTAATGCTTGCCGCAGTCACCACCTCAAGAGCAGCAGAAGAAGTGGCGACGTTAAAGCAAACAATAGATCAATATGTTTTGGCCCCGTATCAGCAGCATTTATCACCTATGTAGCAATTGGGACCCGGGTTCTACGAATAAGAAAACGCTAAAAGCCACAACTATTTTTTGACATCTAACATGAAGATAACATTAGACATATGCTTTTCTATCTGTACGTTTGGCATATACAATTATAGCGTGCTGCTTATGAAATCCTTAAGTGCCACAGAGAACACTAAATTTTAGTTATGTAATCAAAACATTTTCAACTCGAAATAATAACAAATCAAAGCAACACACAGGCCATTTTCAAATGATTTTAAAAGCTAGACTTATAGTATCCATATAGCAAACGAAAATTGCTGTAAGCCGTCATTCTTACAAGGCTTTTGGAATTTCGGAGAGTGTACAAAACGCTGATCTGAATTAAGATGATAAGTTAGATAGAACACTATGCCAATAAACTGTGAAAAATAAACATTTGCCAATGTGCATAAGTATTGGCAGTGATCAGTTGTGCGGAGTTTCAAGATTGCAAGCCCTGTAGTTTTGGAGGAGTTAAAACAAATACATTCATGTACTAAAAGAACTCTGTTTTATACTATACCGGTACTATAGATATTCCAAAGCCACGAGAAGCCGCAATTGAAGACTGAGAAAGCCGGAAGCGATTTTGGAACTCTGGTACAGATTTACAACGCCCTATACAGGGCCCACAAAAACAACACTTTGTTTCTGAAGAAGCTTTCCGTTTGAGATATAAAGAGCGCAAACAGAAAGCGCTTCTAAGTTCGCCGTGCTATTGGTTATTGCCATTGCTATTGATTAAATTCCATCTGTGGAATTTCTGGAAAAGTTGACAAAACATTTGGGGGCTGAAAACCGTATGGGAAGCTTTAGTCCCTACTTTTATACCTATGTTTATAAATGCAGTAAAATATAAATGTTTTAGCTTCAATTTTGAGCATGTAAAAAATTTGCATTGTATTTCTTCATGATATGATGTAAATAGCTATAAACGCGAAATTTTATGTTGGCGTAAAGGGTTTTAAGTAACTGCAACACCTTTTTGTCTGCACTTGAATAAAAAAAAAATCTAAATAGGATGCCCTCAACTGCACCGGTTTTGTGTTTTAATGGTTGAAAATACAAAAAAAATGTTAAACTTTACTCAGGAAGCGGTGAGTTCAAATCCTACCCGCATTCTAAGCCTTTGGCCAGTTTTGTGACCTCAATTAAATCATTAACTATCGAAAAATTTAGATGCTCACGATAGTTTTTACTTGTAGCCAAACATTACGATGAAGATGAAGCACCGATGGTTTGCTTGAAACTTGCCCTAAACTCGTTATTTACTGCCGTTGCAACTTAATACACAGAGATGGTCAGCAACGAAATAGTTCTACTAATGTAAACTAAAGGGTGTCCCATTAAGACGGATCGAAATTAGCAGTAAATAAAACAGTGTTATCGGTGAAAATTTATTGATTTCTCTATTGGATCATGTCGTCTGATTCTTGGCAATTATGTAAGAAATACAATATCGCCCAAATGTCCGCCAAGGCTTCGGCGGCACACCTCCACTCGATGGTCAAAGTTTTTGATGACGTCTCTGCATAGTTCGTCCGCGATCTCACCAATATGCCTTCTTTTCTCATCCTTAAGCTGTTGAACTGTTGTTGGCTTGTTGGCATAGACCTTACTTTTGAGGTAACCCCACAGGAAGAAATCTAAAGGCGTCAAATCGCACGATTGTGGTGGCCAATTGACTTCGCTGTTGCGAGAGATGATGCGACCTGGGAACTTCTCATTCAATAAGGCCATTGTTGCATTGGCTGAGTGGCATGTGGCGCCGTCCTGTTGAAACCACACATCTTCAACATCCATACCATTCAATTCAGGCCATAGAAAGTTGGTTATCATGGCACGGTATCGCTCGCCTGTCACCGTAACAGAATTCCCGGCTTCATTTTCGAAGAAATACGGCCCAATTATTCCGATAGCAGAAAATGCACACCAAACAGTGACCTTTCGTGGATGCAGAGGCTTTTCAACAATCTGCGTTGGATTTTCATGAGCCTAAATACGACAAATCGAGTGGAGGTGTGCCGCCGAAGCCTTGGTGGACATTTGGGCGATATTGTATTTCATACATAATTGCCAAGAATCAGACGACATGATCCAATAGAGAAATCAATAAACTTTCACCGATAACACTGTTTTATTTACTGCTAATTTCGATCCGTCTTAATGGGACAACCTTTTACTTTGTTGTTGCTGTTAAGTAGATGCTAAAAATTTGACGTGTTGAATTGAAATGCAGTAAGCTAGCATGAAAAAACAGCTTTGAATTCGACTTTTTGTTTTGTCTATATGTGCAAGCATTCTATTAAAAGTAGGCCATTTTTGGTTTAAACTTTGAAAACCAACAGATAGATCAACTTCTGTTTGATGCTAAGCAGGCAATGTGCTCTGAATTACTATTGATGGGTTGTTTTTTCATAACTTATAATTTTAAAAAGTTTTTAGGGCCAAAAGTAAATACAAAAACTTTTTGGTGTTTAATTTTTGAACAACTGTTTAGTGGTACAAAATTTCAGAAAAGCTTTAAATAAACCTTTAGAGGACGGATTCATTGCACTCTAGTAATGGAAAGACAAAAACTTGTAGGCTACACCAACTATTCTGGCGATATCTTTCTATGAGAGCCAGACAAAAACCATGTAGTTTTAGCTTATTAATTTGAATTGCAATGAATCCGTCCTCTGAAGTTTATTTCAAAGCTATTTTGTTTAATTTTTTTGCAGTTTTATCTTTTAAAGGTGTATTAGTTTGTTCACATACCAGAAACTGCTTTTGTCAAGGAAGTAGTTAGAGAAGCGAAAAGGGCAATTACCCTCTCAAAAGATTAATAAAAGTTTTGTTTGGGCTGAGTTCTCTTGTGCCCACTAAAAAATTCATCCTGTAAGCTTACCTCAGCAAATATCTTTCAAATTCGCTTAATGCCACTGATTCTTACCATAAATCTGTGAGGTTTCTGAAATAATAAAAAAAGATCATGATCAAAAATGTAATCCAAGATAAAAAACTTGCCCCAATGCCCTCAGAAATTTTTAGCTGACTACATTGCTTGGCTTTAGTTTTTTACATTACACTTTAAATATCATAAGATCTAAATTTTTGTTTACAACTGTGATTCTCAATTTTTTCCTATTTGTACCCCGCCTGGAAAATGTCTACTGTCGCTGCGTACCGCCAAAGGTGCAATTGCAAGAGAGGGAGCAGAATTCCTCTTTTTAGTCATATTCTTATAGCTATGCACCTAATAACCTTTCCTGGAATACCATAAAAATATATATTTTTAAAAGCCTCTAAAAAATATATTTCGAAAAACTACTGGGTTTGCAGCTTATATTATTTAGTCCTGAGCATAGCAACAGAAAAATAAAACGTTAGCTATGTTGATGTTATGTAGCCAACGTGATTGACGTTAGAACAAAAAAAGGACAAAGCAAGTTCAGTTTTACTGCAATTATCAATTTTTCAATCAAATAGAAGGAAAATGCAAGTTTGAACTTTTGCTGTGATTGAAAATATTCAAAACAGAGCAGGAAAAAGCGAGTTTTAGCTTTTATTCAATACGTTTTTAATCAAAAAACATCAGGAAAAAGTAAGTTTTAGCTTTTGTTTAGTATTTTTTGATTAAAAAAGACCAAGATATGTCAACTTTATACTTTTTATTAGTAATTTTTAAAAAAGCAGGAAAATTCAGGTTTTAGCTCTTCATCAACACTGATTCAAAGAAAAGGAAAATTCCAGTTTTAGCTGTTGATTAGTATACCGCTTAGGCCTATGTTAACGAAAACTTCAAAATCTTGAAGTACAACTCCAAACTGTCAACTTCAATTTTGACCAATACTCTTTTGTCATGTTATGTTTTCATTTTCCTGTCACATCAACCTGTGCTGTTCATACGTAATGTGATGAATAAATGTGTTTATTTTATACTCTTAATTTACTAAGATGAAGGCACTAAGTGGGTTTATCAAAAAAATTATATTTAATTATATTTAGCATAATAATGAACTTTTACTCCAATTGATGCAGTACCATGCACTGAGAACTTTGAATGCACACTGATTCAAATTTAAAGACTTGAAGCAAAAAAATTCAAAAATTTTTCTTTTTCTCAGGTTCAAAAAATCTATTTTTGGGGGTTTGAAATAAAACAAAACTTGTTTGAGTTTTGATATGTGAACGCACTAGAGAAGATAAAAAGATTTCTGGCGTATGTAAGGCAGGGACTAATTAACCAGCTGCTGTTTTGAACTAATTTACTGAATGCCAAGTAGTGCCCAAGCAAACGACACAGATGCCTATAGGGTGAAGGGGGCTAGCATCTAAAAAAATTTGCACAATTTCAAAAGCATACCGTGTTTACTCGCTTATAATAAAGGGATTTTTCCTCGAGGTTTCGGGCTCAAATTGGGGGGCCCGTCTTATAAGCGAATCGTCTTATAATCGAATAAATACGGTATTCTAATGAGTGTTTCCAAAAATAGATGTCTACTTTGTTTTCTAAGAAAAGTTGCTGTGCATATAATTCCAAAAATATGGCTAAAGGGCTGTAAGAATACTGCTAAAAGGCCAAGCACAATGCGAAATTTTCATCATACATATTCGCTCAAAAACTAATCACTTTTGAAAACTTGATATTGGACTTATAGCTCACACTAGCATTCAGACGATTTCGAAATGAAAGGGGTAGCATAAAAGTAAGTAACTGATTTTTGCTTTGTCATCAAGAACAAAAGTGAGCATAACACAGCGATCGTTATAACAATAGACGCAGTAAATCAAATGAACACAAAACTCAGCACGTCACCCGGAAACTGCTGGCATACCATCCAGAAAAACTGATGCAACACTGGTGTTACGGCTACCACAGTTTGAGAACCATTGATTTAGAAGTAAAAAAAGCATTGGTCTCATCGAATCGCTTACGTTTGAATGACATTTTACGGTTGACGAAAGTTGTATCAAAAGCATATGAAAACAATTTAAAACTATTCATAATCAAATAACCTTAAAGAGAAAGTAGAGACTACTAGAATATTCAACCTAACTTTACTCAGTTTCTCGAAAAAAAGAGTCATGAACCTTCACTAAGTTTGCCCCTTTTGAAAATCTTCTTAAATGGTATAACCTTGTAATATTTTTTCTCGGAGCGGCCCCTTTTTTATAGAGATGCATTTGCCTGCACAACAACACATAAGTCTTTAGCTTGTTTGGTATTTTTAATTAAGCTATAAATTCGGGGAGAAGTTTGCACCTTCAAAAATCCATTCATGCATCTTATGTGGCACGAACATTCTCAACTAAGAAATCCTGGATAAAAATGGTACAGGACAAAGGTGTTAAAAAAATCAAACTGCTTTCTACTTTTCTACTTAAGTAGTTTAATTCGAAATGATTTTTTATTTTTACTCAAGTAAAAATACTCTCTCTACTTTCTACATTTATTTTAAGTAAGCAACAATACTTTCACTCCGGTAGATTTTTAGGCTACTTTGACCATCTTTACTAATACACAACTATATGATGTCACAAAAATTTTATTGATACAAAAGAAAGCAATGTATTGTGCTTTACCAACTGCATCTATGGCGAAATAATTACTCAATGAGCTTTATTTTAATTGCAACTAAGATGAAATCGTAATGTGGTAAAAAAGCAGATTCAAGATTCGAATTTGGTGGTTTTTAAGCATTCCATAAAGGTCCTCCCATCTTTTTTAAGAACCTAGTTGGCAACACTTTGGAAAAAATAGATTAGAGTAAACTTTATTATTTTTAGACTAAGCTTCCTGTGTTCTAGAACATTCTTAGCCAATTCTTAAGTTGGCATGGAGATTATAAGAGTAAAATTAGAGGGCCTAAAACCTTCCCCAGACTTTTTTAGCCCCCCAGAAATCATAAAAATGGGCAAAAGTTGTATGATAAACGTAGCAAAATGGCAAAAATCACTTTGAAAAGCTTTATCTCCGAAAAAAGCGAAAAGGTTCTTTACTTGAATTTGGAGTGAACACTGGCAAAAAGACCTCTTTGAAAAAACTTGGTCTCCTGACAACACAAAAAGTTAAACTTTTCAGAATTAAAAAAAAACTGTTAGGAGGATTTTGTAAAAGACGGGAGAGCTATGCATTTGCATTCAACGAAAATAGCAATGTCCACGGTAATTAACAAGACTAGCTTCAACCAGGGAAGCGGAAGCGGTGTAAGCGGTCCTTTTTCTATGGAAGCAGAAGCGGAAGCCCAAAAAATCTACCGCTTCGGCTTCCACACAGGTTATTTGACTTGAAGAGTAACTTGGCGAAAAAATTTTGTCCATTTCCCAATGTGGATTAAACGAACGATGAAGTTACACTATAAGTCTGAATGAACGTGCGATATCAGTAGCGCGAGAGAACGGGGAAAAGTATAACTAGCATCACATTTTATATCGATTATGGGAAAGAAAAAGGTAGTTTAGACAATGAAACGTAGCTAATAAAATGATGATTTGATAAAACTTAACTAACCTTGGTTAAGGGGATAAAAACGTCAAAAAAGGAATTTTTCACGACGGAAACAACTTGATCTTTCCACATCAGTGCTCTTCAACAGGAGTTTCGCAAAACATGCAGATGTGTTCCGTGAGTTTTAAGGGTTCCGTGAGGGGACCGCGAATGTTCTTCGTTTATTACTAGTATTTACTTCTTATTTTAGTATACCGGTATTGATTTCTTATATGTAGTGGTGTTCCGTGTATATAAATAGTATTGAAATCTTAGGTTAACAAGTTTCAGATTGTGACGTAATTCTGTTTACAACTTTAGAAACGTCTGAATTTGCTAACTCCCTTTGTTACGTAATAGTGCGTCTGCAATTTCAGTTTTGCTGTTGGTATTGCTACCCGACCCCTTCCAAGGGATGGGTTGACGGCGGAAGACCCTGAGGCCCCAGAAGCCGGGAAACTCCCCAGGGCCTGGACCAGAGGTCGTAGAGAGACAGAAAATTGCCAAAGAGCAAGTAACGCAAAGAGTCCGTAACTGAACAGTGCAGAATGAGATGAGAGGTGTCCTGGGACGGGTGTCCTCAAGCGCTGCAAGAAGGATTTTTAATTCTGCCAATCCTAGAGAGATAGGAGCTCAACAGAAGGTTGTGTCCGTTGCAGCAAAGGCGAGAAAGAACACAGCAAGCATGACGTAGAAGCACAAGTTCCTCGGTGGAAATCGAGGGAACCTTTGTGTCGAAGAATTTAGATGAGACGGTATGCCTCCAGTCCGAGAAAAGAGAAGAGTGGATACGAGAGATAAGAGGAGAGAGACAACAAGGGATTGCTGAGGGAAGAAGTAGCGCTCCCCGTCTAGCCAGCTCATCAGCCGAATCGTCGCCCGGAAGAAACGAGCGTCTAGGGACTCATTATAGCCTGATAGAACTTGAAAAGAGAGAAAATAGTTTCTGACAGAGAATAAGTTAAAATGAAAGATGGAGCAGAGGACAGGGTAGTGAGGACACAGCGAGAGTCAGATAGGATGAGAAGAGAAGTGGCAGACTTGTTGGTGTTGCCGAGACCAGCAAAGAGCTTGCAGAATGGTGCAGGTTTCAGCCGAGAAACTTGAGCGTACTGGGCCTGCCAAAAAGAAAAAAGTGGCCTCGATGTCTCAGAGAGAGCAGTTGGCAAGTACGTCGGAGCCGTCTTTGCCAAAAGGGAAAGGAACAGAGCCGTCTGTCCAGAGCACCAGATCGTAAGGAGGGAATTCAGTGTCAGGGAAGTAAAAAGAACAGCAGCAAAGGAAAGAAAGAGAGACGAGTATTCCTCTGCAGAAGGACAGTGAGAGTCAAAGTAAAAAGCAAAGTCATCCTGACGAGCTTTCTGAAAATTCAAGGAAGGGAGACGTTCATTGGGGCGAAAGACCGGAGAAAGAGGAACGATTAATAGAATTGGTAGGTGATCAGAACCCAGGTTCTGAAGCACCTCCCAGGAGCAAGATAGGGCAAGAGAGAAAAGAGCAAAGGATATGTCAGGGGAGGAGCGACTGCCAGAGGAGCGATGAAGAAGAGTAGGTATGTCAAAGTCATTGAGGAGGAGGAGGTGACCCGATCGAATGAAAGCACTGTTCTACATTCAACACGACTTCTAATATCTAAATAAAAGAAACACAGAGTAGTTCGGAACAATAAGATCAAGCGAAGTAAGTAAAGTAATAGCAATAAATGAAGATTTTTATCCCCTCAAAATGATAAAGTGAAGGAGAAGGCAGGATACAGACCCACAAAAGTTAAAAAAATTGTCAACGATCGTTTTCTCGTTTTTGTTGGTGGAAGCGGAAGCGGCGGAAACAATAGGTGTGGAAGCGGAAGCGGTTCAAAAATAACCGCTTCCACATCCCTGGCTTCAACATAAGTTATCATCAAACATTTGTGTCCCAGTTAGGTCCACTCCAGTGGAGTGCACTATTACTCACATTGGGTCTGTTATACGACCAGATTGAGTCAGGTTGTTATCTTCTGAGATGCTTGCGATCATTGCGTATGCAAGTACAATGCAAATATGCAAAGGTAAATTCAAGCGTGCAAATTCTTTTTTGCTTATTGGTAGCTTAGAATTTAGATATTCGTGCAGGTCTGTTATTTTGATATATTGCAAAAGTACCGGTGTTACGGGTGCACCGTCTCCGTGGTTTTGTTAGATTAAGGTCTTGGGGCAATGGTCTTGATATTGGGCCCGGACCTTTGTAAAACTAAACCTTTTGAACAATTCTCGTTCGATTGCGCTTCGATCAATTGTTTGCTAATCTTAAAAATTTGGTTTCGGTGTTCGCGGTTGTGATTTGCTGGTTTAAAAAATCGGTTGCGTTAATCGCAGTTGTGTTTTAATGGTTTCAACATTTACTCGCGAAACTTGCGCCGCGTTGCTCTTTTTTTATTCGCGGGCACAGTTTTGTTGCCATAATTGAAATAACTAGTCAGTCAGTATTGCACGCTTTGCTGCACAGTTTATGGGGCTACATTTAACTGATAAAGATAAAACAACTGTTTTGTATGATTGTTGGAATATTTTAAACGTTAACTTCAACAGCCATCCTTTTGATTTTATGCCCTTTGGTGTACCTGCCGAGCTGAACTACAATGGCACTCAGTAAACACTTCTGTTTAATTAACCTTGGTAGGACTGTATCAATGAATAACTTTAAATCTATCAATAAAGCGGTACACTGCAAATCGATTTGTTCCAAAGCCGTCAGTTTGTTGATATGAAGCTCTGATTTATGCTAGAGAAATGGAGATGGTCTGGGTTTTACAGTGATAATAAAGTTAAAACTAAATTTATTCAGCATGGTAATCTATTGCTGCTGCATTTTGATGAGCTTAAGTTAGTTTATTGGTGAGTTATGATGTGCAAGATTAGGCAATTGCAGTGATAGGTATACCAGCTAACATATAAGAGTTGATATATTGAACAGTGACGTCGCTTGAACATGAGGCTCTTCCACTTCTCGAATATGTACATGCACCTACGGCCCAGTACAAGTAAATAACGTCGCCAGACAAAATTTGGATAGGTCAAATTTTTTGCTTACAATAAAGAGAAGTCTCACCAAAATCAAGATATTGCAATCCATGATTCGTAGTTTTTTTCAGTAAAGTTGACATTCCAAGTTGCATGAAATGACGTGAATAACTGACTGTTTCTTTATAAAATAGCGATAGGTGACTGCAAATTATCTAAAAAAACGAATTATGTAGAATTGCTATAGCCAGTAAATGTGCCGAAAGAAAAAAATTCTTGAAAGTTTGTTAAACATATCTGTTGTTAAATTTTGTATTCATATGCAAGAAAGTCGGTTGTGATCATTGCAATTGTGTTCAAAACTCATACATGGAATTTCAGGACAATCGTCTGCTTGACATTGCTGCCGAAGCCATCCGTTTGTGTGCTATAGGTACTGTCGTTGGGGAAGTCCCACGAAGGTAACCTTGCCTAACAGTAGTTGCCGTCCTGCGTGATATGGTAAAACGTAATGTAATATATGAGGCGCTGTTCTGTCTGTACGTGTGTACACAATGCAGCAATTTAACTCGGCACAAGTGATGGCATGTCCTGCCGGAGTAAAATCGCACCATATTTGATGGAAACATTTTTTTTATTTTGTTTGATAATACTGTAGCGACTGACTATTATGACGTCACCTCTACGTATGCATATAAACTGTCTGCTCTGCCCTTTTTCCTTCTTCAGTCGTTCGAATTTCCATCCGATAAAGTAATCGTGTAAATAAAAGTGCAAAAGTTCTATTTTGTGTAAGCGAGGTGCGGTTCAAGAGCAAACCGCGAAGAGACGTGGTAGACAGCCACAGTATCAGCGGTCAGAGCTCCTCATCCATCCACTCCTGTGACTGCGCGCTGCAACCACTGCCCATCGCTACAATACGTTCACAGAATAACCGGGGTCAAACCTAAAAATTTAGGGAAAGGCAAGAAATCATTTAACTCCTCTGAGCAAGGAAAAATGAACATGCAGGGTAATGCGTAGCCAGCAAGGACTTGAGAAAGTTTGAGGGGAAATCAAAAGAAAACAACGTTACATTGTGAAATCGCACCACATGGGGGATACTATGGCTATTTTGCTTTATAGTAGTTTTGTGGAGCTACTGGGATCAAACCTAATGTTGTAAAAATGCATTAAAATGAGAAGTGTGTTTCCTACTTCCAGACTAAGGGAAACGCAACGCCTCCTTGGGTTCATAAGCAAAAGCAATGACCAGAGCACATAGACTTAAGGCACATAGCCAGGACTTTGATATCAGAAATTTAACTAGGAAAAGGAGCGCACCAAGTCGTGAAAATCTTATGTGCAAAAAAATAAAATTAACTTTCGTTACTGTTGATAGCCGGTGGCTGAACCATTATTCTCAAGCCGGTCGTTACTCATTAAGCGGTAGTTATAAATAGGCATAGTAAGCCTAGTGGGCATAGTACAGGCATAGTAGGTATAGTACAGGCATAGTACAGCCATAGTAGGCATAGTACAGGTATAGTAGGCATAGTACAGCCATAGTAGGCATGGTACAGGAATAGTAGGCATAGTGATGATAACTTGAGCTTTTAATGTGAAGTCTTATTGCACCCCCTCGATGCTTAAATCTAAACTCATAAAATTAATTTTTTTTTGAAAAGAGGTAAGGCTTCTTTATATTGGTGCTACTGGTTTTCGGACGCACACCTCTGGTGCTATCTTTGTACCGGTACTATGCCTACTATGTCTCTACTATGCCTGCACTATGCCTACTATGCCTGTACTATGCCTACTATTCCTGTACTATGCCTGTACTATACCTACTATGCCTGTACTATGCCTACTATGCCTGTACTATACCTACTATGCCTGTACTATACCTACTATGCCTATTTATAACCACCCCTGATTAAGGGCCCTGCAAGCGACGCCGACATTCAACATATAAAGCGCAATTTGGTCTGTCTTAGCTCCTCCAAAATTGGCAGGTGTACTAACATCAAACTTGGCACGATGATCACCTCCTCGGGATGAGGGTATAAGAAGTTTGTGACGTCACAATGATGTCATAATCAAAGATAATTTTTTAAATTGCATTTTTGAACCGAGAAACGCAGTTTTGAGCTTAAGCAAAAGCCAGTACCCGACTTACCAACTTCAACAAATTTTAATTCTTTGCACTGTCACATGACGTCGTAATTAACAATTAATTGTGAAATTCGTTTTCTTAAATTACTGAAAAAATGCTGATCATAGAAACGCGATTAAAAGCTTTATTGGTAAGATCTTAGCACGTTGCGCTCGATAAAAACAATCGATGATGGATTGGCAATGCGACAACAAATTCTTTATTTAAGCATTTTAAGCTTTCTAATCATACTTCTTGCTTTTTTCTGCGCACTTCAACTCGTTCTATGATGTCATAATGCTGCCTGGCACGATTAACACAATCTTTTGCTGCCAAAGATTATCATTTCATGATTTTTTCAAAAATTTCAACACTTTTACAAAATCAGTAGTTAAAAACCGATTTGTGACCTCTTTTCTCAGCCGATTTTCAAACTTTTTTTACTAAATAAATGGTATTTCAAGGCGATTCCAATAATATATGACATGTGCATTTACTGTTAATTTTTTTACTAAAAAAGCTCAACTTTAAAGCCTATAGTGTAATTTTATTTTTCCAAAAATATGGTAAGCTGAACATAAACAGGTTAGTTTTATGTACAAACGTTACGATAAGATACTAACTCAGTGTCGTTTGAATGCTGAAGAAATTTACTTTTCACTAATATGGTATTCTAGTTAGATAAGACTAAGGATTAGTTCATAACAGCTGATCGAAATTGGTTGCTATATGTCATGTTTCATTGCTAGTTGAACAATTTCCTTAATAGACCAAAGAAACCTGCAATTTTTAGAAAAAGTTAGTTACTTGGTACATTTGACTACTTTTTCCGAGCAAACATGGTTCTTTGGCATTATCTATAAAAATTTTCTGGTATAGCCTACCGTTCAAAAAACTCGAAATTTTGGTGCCTGCAGTTCACAAAATTGCAATTTTTAGAAAAAATTAGTTGCTTGGTACATTTTCACCAATCTTTCTCAAAAGCGTTTTTTGGCAGAAGGTATGTGCATTCTCTAAAAGATTTATCAAAAGTGAAGTCTCTAAACGTTTTGAAATGCAGCCTACTCCAAACAAACAAGTTGGTGATCCTCCTACAAAAACATGGAGGCAAAAGTGGTCCTGTTTTATCTTTTGCAACAAAATATTAATTTCGAGCTACACATTATCTAATTGTTGAAGCCATTTCCTTTGCCAGGTGTGGCAGAAACTTGGAGACAGGCAGAGGGTATGTGCAAACCCACGCAAATGTTTTATTTCAGAACGAGATTTGATTGTGTAAAAAATAGAAACTTGTTATTACTGTTTTCACGATTATCCACTGGGTAAAGCGGGCCTTGGCCGGCTGAATTGATATTGCTAACCTGGACATTACTGATGGGGGCCTGCCGTGCGACGCCGGCAGGTATATTATAGTATAAAGCAAGGATTTTTTCTTTGCTGATGTGCTGCCTGCAGGTATCTATATCTATACTGCAAAGCAATGTAATAAAATCTCAACGTTTTTTGATGGTGAAAAAAACACCGTTTGGCCGCCACCTTCATTTTTGACAGTGTTTCAATTCCTCTCCCTAACACTTTTTAAAAGTATTAATGGAAGTTTGTGGCAGCATTCTTTGTTTGTGAGCGTTACCAGTCTTGATTAGGAGAATAAGATGATTGGCGTTACGTAAACAACAATTATAGATGTGCATAAAAAACACAATTTTATCGTTTCTGTTTACACAAAAGCACAATAGGTGAAGCCGGCTCGGCCGGTTGAACCGATATTTTCAACCCGATGTTACGCCTGGGGCCCTGCGGGCGACGCGGCCGAGCCGGCCAGTTAAGCTATGAAGTAATAGGCTTACCAATCACAACTTTTTCGTAATTGTAGGTCTACGCCTAGTTATTTGGTACATTTTACTAAACTCAGAATTTTGTTTCATTTTGGTACACCTGACAAAAATGTGTTTGGAGATTATAGTACTCAGCCACGCAACATGATTGCACTGCAAAGGAATCTTAACTTGGAGTTCACCTCAAGATCAGTCATTATTCTTTTTTGTGGGTGCCATTGCATTATCAAAAACAGATTTCAGTACGGTGCTACCATGGTACTTTAAGACGCAATAGATCAGCAATAGTCTTTACTGTTTACGTTTGCATAGAAAATGACAGTGGTTTAACAGTGAATATAATAAACACACCTGCAACTGCCTCTAAGGTGATATCAGACAGCAATATGACGTCACAGGGCTGTATGACTTTACAGTGCATTTTTGAAGCGGTCCATAAAAAAGCATGCTTGAAAAAACGCTTAAATGCTTAATCGCTTGTTGCATTGTCCATAAAGCTTAGTTTGTTAAAGAATTATTGTTAAGGCAAGCATCTTGTTAATATCTCTCAAAAAACTTTTAACCGCTTTTCTATGGTCCGTACTTTTTGAGATAAAAAAGAAAACAAATCTCACCATTAATTGTTAATTATGACGTCATCTTAGTTCCCAAAATAATAAAGTTTCTTGAAGTTGATAAATAGGATGGTTGCTTTTGTTTAAGCAAAGATCCTTTTTCCTCCGTCAATAAACGCGAATTAAAGACATTATCTTTATCATGACGTCATCAATCACCTTATGACACTAACCCCTGGGTGGTGATTAATCGTGCCAAGTTTCATGTCTGTACGCCCAGAAATTTTGTGGCCTTGTATTGCAAACTTAACAAGTGCATGTTGGAAAAACCGATCTTCAAACGAAAAAGAAAAAAGAAAGGTCTTCATTAGGGTGGGCCGTTTTTCACTTCTTTTCAAAGTTTATCAGGTGATTACCGCTACTACATTTGCACCACTGAAGCCAGCAAGTATCTTTGAAAAGACTGTAAGTCAGTTTCATGAGCAACAAACCTTAAGTCTTTATTGCTGCATAAAATCCACTAACTGAATAAACTTATCTTACCTGACTCATTGATTCTACTACATATGCCACTTTTACAGTAACTTGTCAGTCGAAATCTTATCGGCTCAAATCCATCAAGTTCGTGTTTACAAGACATAAAAGAAAAACATATGGTTTTGAAAGAACAATTTTACTGCTCGAACTTGAAAACTTTAACAAAGGTTTAGTAAAACTTGAGATAAGATAATGGCAAAGCGGAAGCAGAAAATCTTCATTAACACCAAAAAAAAAACTACTCCAATATAACCGAGGGAACTAGCACTCCAATATTATCACTAGCCGCAATGAAATTTTTGGGTTTAGTTGACTTTCAAGTAATTTCAAAATTACACTATTTTTTCAAAAATTTGCATTTTTACCTCTTCCCTAGGCCGAAGCATAAAAGCTCCCCCAAGTTTTGCTCACCTCATTTTCTCATGCATGTTCCACTTTACATCACTAGCCATTTGAGCTTTGAAAAAAACGGCCCACCCCAGTCTTCACCGCTTTTTTGAATGACCCTGTCACCAACCATCTCTTCCAAGCTAATTATTAATAAGAAACATGATGGATTGCAAACTCTGATTGGGCTGCAAAGTTTTCAAGAAGTTTAAAATTGGCCCGGCAACAAAAAAAGATTGCACAACCCTGCTTTATAGCATAGAAATATTCTAGAATATATATATATACACTAGAATCTAGTGTCTTAACTGCTTCTGTATAGTTTTAATTAATTTTAGATTTGAACTGTTTAATGAATCTTCTTTATGATTTATCCGAAACAATGTCGTAAAACGACTAAGCTACTGATTCAAAAATATATTTATTGGCTTTAAAGCACATATTCAAGAAATGGAAGACAAACAGGTAAAAACTTTTATTGTAATTGCATTATAATAGACTTCTTCAACACCAATTGCTCAGTATGTTATTATGTTACCAGAACATCTATAAGAGCAAAATTAGCATCTTGATTTAAACAGCTTTGAGTAAAATTCACTTTTCGCCTGATGCTCTTCCAATCTATCCAAAAGGATTTGTCTGACAAAAAACTTCAAGATGGCTTTTTATAAATTAAGACTTTATTTAATTTTATTTTGGTTAGATCAAAAAAGCTGAGTAACAATATTGTGAAGTAAAAAAATAGTATTTTCACCACCTTTACACAGTGGCATAGCTTGGATTTTTACCCTCCGATAAGGAAGTAAAAAGTGTTGCTCAATTTTTCATCAAGAAAATAAAGTTAAAAGTTCACATCAAAAAAATTCTTCCCTTTACAAATGGCAACCCTGCGCTGACACCACTCACTGCACACCTCCTACTACGCTAGTGCCACCCCATCCTATCTCAAAGCTGGCTGGTATAGCTTGAAAGTTCAAATTTTTGCTAGATATTAATTTTTTTTTAACTTGAAAAAAATAGAAATTTGAAGTGTTGCATATGCAGAAGAAAATTAATTTCATAAAATTTCTTTGAAACATTTAACAAAATTGAGACTTCTAACATCACAGCCAACATTTTTTGTAACGTTTCACCTCATCGTCCGAACATAAAACCCAGCTATACTCTTTGAGCCTTACTAAAAACCAACTGAAACAACAGTAGATTGAGATCTGTGAGTTTTCAGCAAGAAGCACAAGCCAGACTTGACCCACTATACAAGTTTTCCATGGGTAGAATAGAAATAGTTTTTTAGACGAATTTCCAATTTTACTGTATCTAGATAACTGGATGTACTAGTAACTTTCAGCATAATAAAAACAATGCGGGAGTGTGGCATGAACCCACAAGTACACCAATCGATTGAAAAATAGTCATTGACTTACAGGTGTAAAGCATGACTTCACTCTAAACCTATAAGCCGATAATCGTTGTTCGACTTGTTGGTGTACTCCTGGGTTCGAATCTTACTCCCAGCATTGTTTTTATATGCTGAAAATTACAACGTCTAGAGATAGATCCAATTATTAATTCTCTTAATACAGTAAGTTTTGATACGGACTTCAATGTTAAAAAACAGATGACAAGCTGATCTTGGAAGTGCTTATAGCATAAGCCATAGCTCACTCTACCCCCAATATACACTATTACATGATTTAGTTTAGACCATGGGTGCCCAAAGTTTTTCGGTTCGGGCCCCATTTCACTAATGTGAAGGCCTGACAGGCCACAAAAAAGCAATTTTTTGAAGATTTATCTAGTTAAAGTTAGGGTTGCCATATATCGAACGGTAAAATCAGCATTTTGAACTTGGATATTGTTGCTAATCATTCCCACGAGACTAACCGCAGGCCACATATCATGGTTAATATGGGATTGAGCGCAAAATCCTTTTGTGGCATTTTAATTGAGTAACAAGCTCGACAAATGCGACAACAGTAAACTATTCCCAGGTTAAATGTACGAGTCAGCCAATATCAATAGCATTTATATCTTTGTTCTTTGGAGTTAACTCTAACACTGTACTGTATGCAAGATCAACGTCTTCCTCACCGATGTTTTGAGATTTTAGATTATAAATTTGATTTTGCATCCTGGCAAATAGCTCTCCTTGTGTCGTTGTCGCTGAAGTTACCATTTTTTTTGCCAGGGCTAAATTCTCTTCAGTTTTTCTGCTATTCTGCGAGTTCTTGGCTAGTTTCAGCAGCACCAATAAATCTGTCATCTCTCTTCTTCTTTCATAGCTCTCTTTGTTTTTTCTGCACTGTTATTACTTTTACCTTTTTTCCTGCCACACTTTCTGATTTGTACTGTAGCAACTCTTCACTCTTGCTTGTTCGTCTATCCCCAGTCGGCAATATGACCTCGCACAATCAAGTAATTCTTTTAGTTAACGGCCGGGCAGATAGATGTGCTGCTTTAGCTTTCCACAGTTCCTGGCAGCCTTTATCTTTGCAGCCTCCATTTTTGTATTCTTTTACCTTGACTTTCGGACTTGACAGCACTTTCATAAAAATTTTTGTACACGCACGTTTCCTTTGTTTCCACCGAGAATCCTGGTATCTTTTGTAGAAAGCCCCCGCCAAAAACAACACCCCCGCCACCGCTCAAAATAACAAAATTAGTAATTATCCAGTTAGAATTTTTATTCATTGATGGGCTAGGGTTAGGGTCTGGGTTAAGGTTAGGGTCTGACGTAAAAGAAAGTGTCATCAAATGACCATTGGAGCGCAATCTTCAGTATTTAAAACGTGACGGGGGTGTTTTTTTCAAATCTCACATTTGTGCATTAGTGGCAGGGGCTTTCTACAAAAGATCCGAATCATGTACTTCCTCGTTACGCTCGCTGTGTCCACTTTTGTCTTTTATTTGGTTCAGGAAACTTAAGTTCGATTGAACGTTTATCTATTTAGATTTGAAAAAGCTTTCTGCATTGCCTGCGTATACGCGACAAGAAGCAATAATAAAAAAATTCAAAAATGATACTGTTATAAAGCTATTCAACTCATCAAACACATTAGGGACAGAGAGTTTTGGAGACTGCAAAGTGACCTTAAGGTCTTTGAGTTAACAGTTCATCCAACCACTCATGTAGCGATTAAAAATGAAGGGCAGATCAAAGGAAATCATCAAAAGGCAGCAACCGATTTTATCAAAATCATAAAAAAAAAGAAGAATTTGATATACAAGTAGTCTAGTTTTAATCGCAATATATTAGAAAGTAAAAATGGAGCGCGAGGGACTAGCTCAAAAAAAAGCAAAAAGTGTGACAGGTACAGACCAACCAACATTGTTTGGTTTTTTCCTGCTGCAACGCAAATGCTCTGACGAGGATGTTGGATTAAATAGGCCTACTACACCCGAGGATAATTAATTGATTTCTGAATAGAAGGAGTGCTGAATATGAAAGCGATATTGTGATTATAGAAGATCCACAAACTAGCAATGCCGCTGAAGAAAACAAACAATCAACAACTAATACGAAGTAGGTCTACGTTTTTTCCAATGAATAGCGGGAAAATTTGTTTTTTTTTTGTTCAAACAATTGAATACTTTTTTTATATTAAGTTAAACGTCGACTGAATAAAAAAATTAAAGTTTAGTTATTTGATATCGATAGGCTATTTGTTTTTACGACAAAGTGTTTTCCCAAATTATAAAAAAATTGGGTTAAATAAATTTTTACGTCTCAGACAAAACGTTGTTAGCCTAAAATTTCATTTCATTAAACACTTTGTTTTAATGAAAAAATGTATTTGTTTATTTTTAGTTGTTCTGGCATTGTGGTAAAGTCGTTATCGTAACTCTATTATTGACTATAAAAGAATTTAAAAGATATTTCAAGAACAACAAGCAAAAAATAGTTCGTATGCAGAAGCCTGGAGATCGATGAAAAGCTTTAGTTGTATTTTGGTCACATTCGCGATTGTAGCATGGGCTGTTGACCTGCTTAGTGGAAAATCAACTTTATGACGTACTAAAATTTAAGAAATTTACTTAGCCTATATAATGCATGTTCAAGCTGGGCTATGGTACATTTGTTAAACTTCGCAAAAATAAAAATAAAAATCGTATTCAAGATATAATACTAATTGTAAAAAAAATGGCTATTATGTTTTAAAGAGAAGAACAGCCGCTCATAGAAGCGATCAACGAATCAAATTTGCATTATGGCCGTGCATAATAAACTTAATACGTCAGCGTCATGCATTGACTATTTTTGAATTTATATCAAAGTAAACTCTATATGTAACCTCTACTGCGAAAAACTATACATAAAAACATAAAAAAGACTCGCTATACGCATAGGCCTATATATTTATTGCTGGTTCCATGTATGCATACATACCTGATATAAATGTATATTTATGTATAACGCAATAGTTGCTATCACATTGATAAATTTGTTGTTATTAAGTTGCGTCGCAAAAAATGCTTTTAATCAAAAAACAGTTTGAAGGTTCTGTGTTCACGTTATGGTTACAAAGATCTACCCGCTCTCGCTATAAAGTTAGTGGCACTGTCAACACAGAGACCAAAGTCAACGAAATAAATATTTATATGATCGATAGAGCCTGACGTTTTCTAACGAAACAAAAAAATGCTTCAAATATGGTATTGTCAAGTCGGGCATTTAATTTTAACTACCAGTGCTGTTGTTTGATTGCTTTTCATTAGACCGTATTTTGCGATTTATTTCTTGATAAGTACAATGAGATTGCAACTTTAAAGAGATCGTCAGTTGGCGATTGCATTGTTAAAGTAGTTGCCCTAAGCTTTTCAACGTTAGACAAGTTAAGTCATTTTAGCTTACGTTTAGTTTAATTGATTAGCCGCGCAGCTAAGAAATACCATTTGTAAAGACTGGGCGAAATCTATTTTAAATGTCCAAAATTTTTTAAGGCTTTTCCGACAAATGTTCGAAAAATTTTGACGAAAAATAAACCCTGCGACAAAATCTTTTTATCTTGTTCATTCCTAGTCTGATAAGCACTCTTCACGCCGTGCTCTTTGGTCACTCCACGGATGTTCTAGACATTCCTGACCTGCTTGTTTTCTGTAGTCAACTTTTGCACCAGACCAAGCAAAGTTGCCCTGCTCTTGTGGTTTCATGATTTTTCAATATTCCCTCATCTCAAGAAAATGGTCAGGTAACAAAAACAACATGACAGAAATAGGCTCAGTCTTGAGAGGTAGATGACTCCGTGTTGGTAAAATTCAAGAGTAATAATAGTTCGAAAATTGATATTAGGCTACGTCGAAGTAAGTGTTGTTGTATATAAAATTGGTTTTGAAGATCACTGATCTCTTTGAAACAAAGATTTGCAGAAATATGCAGCACATTTGCACACCAAGAAAGAGACGAATTCTTTCTTCCCAAACTAACAACTCTTCCATTGTCTTGTCTGCAACTACTTGGAGGTATACTCCTAGTGTTAGTTATTTGTTCCTCAGTTATTATAACTTCCTATGTTGTTTCTAAATTGTGTTTTTTCACCTTCCCCTACGGTGCTGCAAACCCGCTATAGGTCACTTCTTAGTTGCATTGTTGAACCTTGCGTTTTCTCTGTACTGTAAATTAGAATTCAAATTGGCAATACCACTGCTTTGAGTGTAACTTAATTTACTACATAAGAAAATTTACTGATTGTTTTGGATTTCGTCAGTGTTTTGGATTTCGTTGTAACTACGTCTAATTGTCTCCGTGTTGTATTTCATTGGATTTAACCACACGTCATTTGGATTCATTTGTAAAGAATCGTCGGTCAACAAATTGAAACAAACTGCTGCCATTACTGCTGCCTTTATTGCTGTCATTACCGCTGCATTGATTGTGATCTGCAGTCGACGAATAAAACGAGCGGCAAGTTAATCAATCTCCAACGTGTTGCAGAGACTTCGAAAGCGGTTAACGGAAACAAACAAACAACAGCCAAGAAACAAGCAACATTATTTCACTATTGTTTTTAAAAACTTCAACGCATAATGATAAGTAAACAGCAAACAGCACTTGACTTTTATAAAGCTAAATGGTTTTCTTCATTTAGCTTTCAACTATTTTTTGGCTTATAATTGACAGAAAAGAGTTTTCACTGAATGTTTACTGCTTTACAGATAGTGGCTCAACTTTACTTTATCTCAAAAATTTTGGCTTGTTTTACCTAAACTTATGGATCACCTACCCCATAAAGTAGGCAACTTGAGCCATTTTTCTTTCTTTACTAAAATCTCTCCATCTTTTTGTGCATCGCTTGCAAGCAAACTCTTCCGCAAAAATAAAAAAAAACAAGCTCGTAACCACATTTCGAGCAATTTTGGAAGCGATAGCGTCTTTATGTGATAGAATATGATCACTTGTTTTATCAACATCATCTCGCTATGTTTTACTCTCCTGAGCCTATCCTACTCTTCTCCCTTTTTTTATATGTTTTTCACTTGCAGTGCTGCACCCTTTTAACACTAAAATTACCGCGTTTTTGACCTACCAAGCATTACCGCGAGCGGTCAAAATGACCGTTTGTCCAATAAAGAAAAAAATGAGCAATAATTTTAGCTTTACTTTATCTCAAAAGTGTTTTTTAACTTTTGTAACTTTTACCTTGTAATGACTTAAATGTTTGTAGGTGTGAGTTTGGTGCGTTGTAGGCTTCTTTTTAATATCATGTCCTGGAATATACTGCATAGGCCCTGATCTCCGAAGCACACTGCAGGCCTTCAACGTGCTTTTTAGCTGCGAGGCTGAAATTTTTTCAAAGTTTTCATTGTATTTACTACAAACATGAACACTGAAGTTAAATCAAAAATAATTTACATTAAAATGACCTCAAAATATCAAATGGTTATTTTTCATCATACTGCTTGTTACGTAGAGACCACAAGTGGCTATTCAAAAGCATACAAAAACAAAAAAAAAATCAGCAGTGCTCAGCACAAAGCACACATTCAATTTTTACACAACCTTTACACTTTCCGCAAACTGGATCTACGGCATCCACAACAGAATTTTGCAGATTTGTTTTGTTCGCATTAACTTGGGATTGCTTCCGCTTTCTGCTTCCGTTAACCATCGAATTTTGATAAAAAAAGTGGAGGCAAAACTGGGGCTGGTGGAGCTGTCTTTCGTTGAACATGAGCTTCTCTCAATTCAGTGGCGAGCTGAAACATAAAATTTGTTTTCGAGATAGCATCTCCAGGTTTCTTCTCGCACAACGCATAGGCGTTGATACAAGCAAGGTCCATAATATTGTAAAAGACAGCTACCGGCCACCGCCGTGTACCTGCCTTCACTGTGTATTGTCGTGCCATCGTGTCAGCAATATCCACACCACATTTAGTTTTGTTGCAGAATGTAACTGTTTCCGGTTTCTTTTGTGCTGTTGTGTCGACCATAACAGATGGGCGGAGTGTGCTAAGAATGCAAACGCTCTTCTTTTGTTTGCACTGGTAAACTGTCAAGGTGGCTTGGTTGTTTTCGTTTTTTGTTTGCAAGAGTTTGCTGGAATATCTGCTATGCTGTAAAGTTTTTACCAGTGGCGGAACTTCCTTTCGTATTTTGTTCAGAGTCCCGACAAGTGACGTCTTTTTTTCCGGAGCTGTGTGGCAAGATGATATAAGTAAAAAAAGTTGTCAGTTGTGACGTTCCTTCCTTTGCCCAAGTATGGCTCCCCTAACTTTATTCCCACACTCTCAGACAACCTTTGTGTACCTGGTCTGGTTTCATCTTTGCCGAGACATGGTATGGCGTTCAGGATATATTTAGGTTCCAAATCAACAGCTATCCAAAATTTGATACCGAATTTGTCCGGTTTGTTGGCCATAAATTGTGTAAATCTGCAGCGGGCTTTAGTTGGGAATAATTGTTTGTCCACTGTAATATTTTCTCCTGGTTTGTAGCAAACAATCGAGTTTTCAACAAACTTATCCCAGACGGCAGAAATCAAAGCAAATTTACTTGTTTGAAGTCGAGATAATCTTGTATTCCGCAAATCAAATCAAAGAAATTTCATGATTTCGCAAAAGCGATTTCTACCCATCGTTTCTTGAAAAAAACACTCCCCAATTTTTATCTCAAAACTCAAGGATCTGTCGATTCTTTCCACATAATGCTCCTCGTACATACAGCAAGAAAATAAAAGCTTTTAGTTCACTTAGTGGGAGTTTCCACTCATCACTGTTTTTCACTCTATGGGCTTCAGCTTCTGTACATTGTTGAACATGAATAAGCATTGCATTGTCGACCAGTAGCTCAAACGCACTAAGCGGACTATCTAACATGCGATTGGCATATCGCGTTAGACCGCTGCTTTCTGTTAGCACATTCTGAGCTTGTAGCTTACCACTCGATTCAGAAGAAAATTCGATGTATTCTCATTTTGTTCAGTCTTTAGCAACCAAACCAATTTCCAAGGTATTAGGAGTAAGTCCATCACCCTGCGCCTCTGCTGCAGTACTTGTATCATTACTGCCACTGCCAGAGCTGACAAGTTGACATGATGCAGAATCAGTTTGCTCCAGGCTATCAATATCAGTCTCTGAATCCGATCCATTTAAGGAAATCACTTCCAATATAAGCCGAGTTTGATCTGAATTTGCCGACCCCTGATCTTAAGTCTTCACAAATATTTTCACCTTCGCTTTCATCCCCCGAAACATCTTCTGCAATCGCGTTCAGCCAAGCTAGAGTTTGGATACTACAAAATCGTTCTGGTCTCCGCATTCTGCAAATGACTCAAAATTATGAAATAGCTAGTAACTAACTGTTGCCAGATGCTGCAGTGATTGCTGCATGATTGATTTGAAACAATAGTACAACAAAAAGAGTTGTTGCAAAGGCAATTTTTATCGTAGAGAAATCAGAAGTTGCTTTCCGGTCAAAATGACCGTTCGCGGTAATTTAAGGTGAATCGCTTCCCAACCCTTACTATGCTTATTGTAATGCAATAAAAATTAACATGCTAAAAGTTGACAAAGACTTAGGAAAATTCAGAAAGTTTCAATATTCTAACACTTACCTAAGCAGAGATATGAGCGATTAAAAATCAAAAACGGTCAAAATGACTGTACTGGTAATTGTAGCGTTAAGAGATTTTTCCAAACTCTGCTGATTTTCCTGTAATTTATCTCACTCAGCTTTAAAATCAAATCATCTGAAGCTAATAATTGTCAAAAAACACGAAGTGGTGTTTGGCTGTTTTAAAATGTAGATAACCAATCTAGTACCACTCTTGTTCCAAGTAGTTCTAATGTAAAACGCACTTTTTTGCTTTCAAAAATTTTACTACGGTATAGGAGGCCAAAAGAGATTGCCAGGATTTCATATTTACAGCCAATTCTAATAGAAATGCCGGATTAAGGAGTGCCGAGGTCCTACAGCAATTACCTTGATAAGGCCCTGCAGGACGGTAATGACACTGCACGTGTGTCGGTGTCTGGCCTGACGTGCTAAACATGCTCTTTGGGCATATGTACTGAACAAAAAACTATAATGCCAAGGTACAACAGCTTTCACAGGGTAGAGCGCTTTTTAATTGCATTTAGTTTAGCTGTCAAACAGTGCTCACAGTGCTGCCAACGAGGTGGGTAAAATATTGGTTATGAACAAACAAATGAAACGTCAAAATATAGGCATGAACGGTTTATTGAATTCTAAGTCTCTATTTGCAATGTGTAGCTTACGCTGCACTACTCTTCTTCAACGAAGCTTTATAACGTTTTGAAAAGAGCGAAAAGCGTTGTTTTCGCGCAATTATGAAAAACTCGATCTGCAGCAGCCACCAAACTCCGACTCACCGATGTTGAATATTGTCAATTGTCAAAATCTACTGCGCCTGTTGTCGTTATTATTGTACAATTAAATTTGAAGCAATAGGTAACTTCCAACTTTCAATTAGAGGCTTGTAGCCAATGCTACATTACCACAGAGCTAGAAACACAAAGCCAAACAGAAGTTAAATAGAATAGGTGCCAGACGCTGTTATAAAATTTACTACGAATTCGTCTATTCCACCACGGAAGTTCGGAAACAGAAGGCGCAGCAACTGTGAGTGAATATAAATACCGTTGAGTGACTACCAGCGCCGACGCTGTTACAACTTTCCATGGGTGTAGTGGTGTGGGAACGGCCTTCTCACACTGTTGCACACAAACCTAACTGGAAGATGCATAATTCTCTTCAATGCGTTGCCACTCTTCTTTTTTTTAGTACTACTCTCTGCAACTTTTATAATTTCAATGAAATGCAAAAGAAGTTACTTTGAATAAAAAGACTATCTATGATGGTGAATGAAAGTGCAAAGTGGTATAAGCAGCTCATGATCTTTGTGTAAATATACAAAATTGTTGAACATGAAATTCTCAGCTTAAACTAATTTAGCTATCGGTAATACGGTACTTCCCGGTAGATGTGCCGTTTGTTTATTGCCGGCACAAGCGTCAACCAAAATAAGAAACCATGCTCTGATTAATGCTTAAGTTTTTGCGTAAACTTTAAATTTCTGTCTACTTTTATTTTTTAAATCGTTAACAGAGGTTACTTTTACTATTTTTTTGCTTCCCAAGTGTTCAGATTTTAGTAAAATTAATTTCTTCCAGTAGCCTCTTTTACATTTTCTTATGTTTACTCCTGATAGCAGCAGATAACCTAAAAGCTTTTTAATTTTTTCTTCTGGAAAATAAAACTGTGAATTATTTTTATTTCTTTGAGCACAGATATCCGTTTCTTTTGCAATCAAACAAATGATGTCTACAAATATTTTTATGAGTAGTCGCATGGTAGGACACTTTTCAGTTAATGCTCAGTGTCCCTTTTTTCTAAATCTTTTTACCTATTTATATTTTTCTAAGGTGAGTTTGTTACCAACCTTCTTGCTGTGCCATCTCTTCTTGATCATTCTCCTCTATAAAAAAAGGCTAACTCTTTGGCTACTTCATCTGGCACGGTACTGAATGGATCAAAGTTATTGTTGCTACCCAACCCTTCCGTGGGATGGGGGCATGGAGCCTCATAAGCCGGGAAAAACTTTCCTGGGTCTCGACCAGAGGGCGTATAAAGGGAAGGAGTCGCCAAAGAGCAAGCTGCGCAAAGAGTCCATAGCAGGAGAGTGTAGAGTAAGATGAGGAGTGTTCTGGGACAGATGACCCAGGACGCTTCATGAAGGATCCTCTATTCTCCCAATTCTTGAGAAATAAGTTTTACAGAAAGCTGTGTCCATTGCAGCAAAGACGAGAAAGACACAACGAGCGTGACGAGGAAACAAGTTCTTCTGTGAATATTAACTTGATTTTTGTGTGGAAGAACTTGGATGAGGCATTTCCCCTGCGGTGCAAGAGAAGAAAAGAGTGGATAGGAGAGATGAGAGAAGAGAGACTACATGGTACTAATTGAAGCAGCGCACCTCGTCTAGCCAACTCATCGACCGTTTATTACCGGGAAGAAGTAAAAAACTGGGGACCCATTGTAACTTAATAGAAAAAGTGAAAAAAAAGAATAGTTTCTGCCAGGCTGAGGCTGTAAGATAAAAGGTAGGACAGAGAAGAGGAAAAGGCAAGAGAAATGGCAAACTTGTTGGAGCTTCGGAGACCAGCGAAGAGCTTTCAGAATGGTTCATGTTTCAGCAGAAAAACTTGAACACTCTAGGCTTGCCGACTAGGAAAGGGTTGCTTTCAGTGTCACAAAGTAAACAGTTGTCAAGAATGCCAGAGCCTCCTTTGCCAAAAGAAAGAAAGACAGAGCTATCAGTCCAAATCACGAAATCGTGAAATGGGAAAGAGTCTAAGTGGGCAGGAACTGCACCTTGGAGAGTAAGAGGAGGGTCACAGCGAGAGCACGCAAACTGAGCTCTACGCTAAGAAAAGGCAGGTTTCAAGGAGGAGAAGAAGTGCAAGCAAAGAGTCTCTTTGGGGAAGAAGAAAATACATGAGCGGGTGAGCGAAGGCAAAGACTCTCCAGGAAGATTTGAAAAGTATAGGTTTTACTCTAATTCAGACCACACCTGAAATGGGAGAGAAGATTGGAAGGCAATAGACCTGCTCATGAAATAACTCAGCGAAATGACTCAGGGTCACTCTTAAAGGAAGTAGGGACGTCTCAAAGGAAGAAGATTGTTCGAGGAGGAAAATAGATAGCCTTTGATGGCGCGACTGGCCGCTCGGTGCAGGCGTTTTAACTTGCTTACGTTGGTAACGCACAGAAAAGGAAACCATTTTGGTGAACATAAGAGAAACGGGCCGAAGAAAAGAATTGTGTAGAAGAGAAAGGGGCTACTTGGATGGGCATCTTGAGGAAACAAAGATACAGCAAAAGTCCTTGACAGAAAGAATAAGCTTGGGTTTTAGCGAGGATACATGTGCAGAAAAGAAAATTATGGGGCCATAGGTGACCTCAAGAAAAGTTGGAGTGGGTTTGAAGCGGAGAGGGGAGTTGAATATGGAAAAATAGGGAGGGCAATTAGAGTGGTGGAAATCCACCAAAAAAAGGAGGCTTTACTTTTGCTCAGATTTAAAGAAGACACTAGTGCTTAGACCAGTGCTCCATGCGATTCAGAGCTTCTCGTGTGACCTCTGAAGCAGCAGGTACCGAGGGGAAAGAGAATAAGATGGCCAGGTTGTCAGCACAAAGAGAGCACCAGACGGAAGAGAGTCGAGACGCATGGAGATCGTTAATAAAAACAGAGAAAAGAACAGGGCCAAAAATGAATCCTTGCGGAAAACTGTGGCGGAATCGAAAAAAGCGAATTTTGCGATTTAAAAAATCACGCAAGCACGCCCGTCAGAAAGAAAAATTAAATCCATCGAACAAAGCAAGGAGAGAGGCCATCCAAAATAAGCTTGAGAAATAGAGCAGGATGTCAGACACAGTCAAAGCCTTTTGAAAAGCAGATGATAGCAAAGGTTGTCCAAGAGACTCGCTTGGGTTTGTTAAACCTACCCGAAATGGACAAAAAAAGGTAAAAAATTGATCAAAAGTAGACCTACCTGACCTGAAACCAGCCTTGCGGGTAAAGAGAAAATGGATTTAGATTCCAGAATGAAAAGTAGACAACATATAATGATGCGCTCACAGCTTTGAGATTCAGGAAGCAAGAGGGATAGGCCAGAAGGAAGCAGATGATTGGAGAGGTTTTTCCGGTTTGTGGACGGAACAATTGATAATGACTTTTAGACGGAAGGAAAGGAAAGCAAAGACCAGAAAACATTAAAGATGTCAGGAAAAAGATTCATGCCAAAGCGAGGGAAGTGCTTCAGCATGGCATAGGCAACTCTTTCTGGGTCGGTAGCGGTGGAAGAGCAGAGGTTGACGGCAGCTGCGAAAAATTCAGTAGAGGTAAGCGGAGAGCAAAAAGAAGAATGAGTCTCCTTAGACCTGGAGGCCTGGCGGAGTTCAAACAAGTAGCCTCTGGCTATGCTACGTAAAGTCTTTGGCGTAGCAAAAAAACAGAAACGAGAAATCACTAATGGGCAGCATAGACCGATGCCAACTTCAGGGAAAAGGAGTAGTTAAGAAAGTGAGAGGAGAAGGAAGAAGAAGAAGTAGAACTAGCAATGGAGCGAAGGATAGAATAGACTAATTTAGGAGAAAGAGATGAGAATGTTTCTTGCCATGACTTAGCCTCGGCTTTGGCGATGACGGACAATGCATGTCGAAAGGCTGATAGGTAAGCCTGGCGTTTTTCATCTCTTCTGTGAGCGAAAGCAAAAGCGTTGAATCTTTTCCTAACTGCTACTTCCATATCAGAAGGTCACTAAGCTTGAGATTAGCGTAGGACGCCGTCAAAAGGAAAAAATAATTGACCGCATTTAGTGCCAAAGAAATAAAGAGCACAGCAGCAGAGGAAAGAGAAAAATAGAAGTATTTCTTTGCAAAGAACATAGTGAATTAAAGATCACAGTCATCCCAACGAGTTCTCTGGAAATTAAATGAGAAAGGATTCTCTTTAGGGTGTGAGAGTGGAAAAAGAGGCAGGAAAGGATAGTTAGAAGGTGATCAAAACTCAAGCTCTGAAGCATCTTCCAGGAGCAAGAGAGAAAGGAGTAATGGAGATATCGGAAGAGGGGCAACTACCGGAGAAACAATGAAAAAGCGGAGGGGTGTCAGGGTCATTGAGGGACGGAGGTAAGAGGAAATGATCCAAACAAATAGCCATGAGGGTTTGAAGTACCTCTTGAGTCTCTAAGAGAGTAGTGACAGTTAAAATCCCCCAAATGAAGATAATTCTGTAGAATGGAAGAACACAGGAAAAAAGGTGCCAGTTGTACTATCTGCCAAAAGAGAGCGAATTGTAGGGCATAGCGTTTAAGAAAGAAAGAGAAGAGGAGTTGCTCAGCAAAATGTTGACCCCTGTGTGCTCAAAGTATAGGTCAACGAGGAGAGATAAGAGGTCAATAGTTAAACAAAGATTGGCACTGTCTGATAAAGATGACAACACCACGGCCAGCGTGCGAGTCATCAGGTGTAGGGGAGCCAGATCGAGAACCAGTGCAATAAGATCGCTGATAATGGTGTCCTAGGATCCTGAAAGATAAAAAAGAGTTGAGGTTAAATTTCTGTATACAGATGAGATCGACAAAAAAGAGCAAAAGAGTGGTTTCGGGGATCCAACCTGACGGTTTCGGGGATCGCATCACGCTTTGAATCGCTGTTTATTGGTACAGTATTGTCAACTTTGCCCTCGATGTTGCTATCTTGACAATAGCGTTCCTACTTTTCTATGAACCTTCAACAGATTTTTACGAATTTTTCCAAATGTAGCCTACATTCTGTTGGTCTCATTTAAACAGAGAAGTGGTCGAATGCGGTCTAAATCTAGAAATCCCCTCAAAAATTTACATATTTTTCCCAAAGTCTTCCTAAAATGTTTTGCAATTTTAAGCAAGAAAACAAAGAAACATGTTTTAGACTGTAACAGCTACCAAGAAACAATAAAATATGTATTTCAAATAATTTTTCTGGCAAAATAATCATCAGATAAAATGATTACGTATTCAGACATTGGAATAAATAGGTTCAAGTCACGCTTTGCAAACTTTATGCACTCTTTTCATCTTTCGCCACATTTGTAATTTAGGAGAAAAATTTGTTCTTTTTTGTGCGAACAAAACGGCAATAAGAGTGATGAATTTTGACTTTCTGTTCGTTATTTATAACCGATATTACAAATTTTCTTCGGGTAAGGTGTTGGTATTTCTGACATTTGGCCTAGTTTGACACAGACACAAAAAAAATAAGACGACGACCTTGTTTTTCATAAAACTTGTTGGTTTGTAACCGAGTGTGAGTTGTTCATTCAATGCTCACTACTTTGACAAATTATTTAGGTCCGTATATTCCGCTGCGAAGACATTGATTGCATTGTGGGAGAAGAAGGAAATCTGGGACAGGGCTCTTCTGCCTTCGTGAAACTTGGGTTTCATCGAGCAATCGGTGCTGTGGCAGTCAAATGCATATTATACACTGGAAAATTCTGTACAAAACATAAGTGGGTCAAAAGGTAATTTTTATTGATCAAAATTTGAATCAGAAGCTTCTTTGAGTTAAGGTTATTGTTCATTGGGATTTCCCAAAATGTTTGGAAATTTAGTAGTAAAGACTGGTTCAGTGAGAAATATCAAAAAGTGCTCAAAAATTTGGTAATTTTGAAAGATACATTTTAGAGAATCCGTTTGGCACGAAATTAAAAAGGTCCATTGGAGTTAAGTTTTTTGGACATAATCAAAATTTACATCTATTGGCGGGTCTAGAGGGGTGCCCACCTTCAGCCATAATCTTTAAAAAATGTTTTTAAAGATACGATGAAAATTGGTTAAAAGATCTTCTTTTCCAAATTTTAATTCCCAGTCAAAAATTCCTTGTACCCCCAGTGCTTTAAAGTGTAAATGAGACTGACGTAGATATGGGATGACGCACTACTGTTTTCAATGCGCTGTTTTATGTCGTTGATGAGGTCATATTTGTGAGTTCAAACTTGCAGTGGTCATGCTTTACATTGTCCAATGCGCAATTCTTACATTGTCCAAACAGCAATTTTCGCTGTTTGGTAGCTTCAAAACGGGTCTTAATTGAAACTTGTTAAAGAGTAGCAGACATCAGCATTTCCCCTAATCGAAGGTTAAAATATCTAGAATTCAACGTGCTCACATAAAAAATACATCAAGCAATAGTAATGTCAGGTGGAGTTTCTTGTAAAGACAATGGACTTCGGAATTGTGTAGGATTGATTTTAAAATCAAATTGTTTCAAAATAGAGTATTGGTCTCTCTGGGCTGGCCAACGTTTGCTTTTTCTCAATTACAACATCCACTTATTTATGGATAGTAACTTGACCAGTTTTATCCACACACTTTTTTTCGTCAAGCCTGAGCCATTAGCTGGGGCAAAGCTCTTGACTTCAATTATTTTTAAAGCTTGTTCTTGTGTTTAGATATATGAAGGAAATTGAAAATACCCAAATATCCTCGCACAAAAACATTGTTCAATTTTATGGGGCGGTTTCTTGGCCGAATTATATTGGGTTGGTGATGGAGTATCTCTCCGGTGGTAGTCTTCTGGAGCTTTTAGTTGACAAAGATGTTAACATTGAAGGTTTTCTACGTTTACGATTTTGTGAAGAAATAGCTTCGGGCTTAGCTTTTTTGCATAACTATCACGCAAAAAGGTTGATTCATGGTGATTTGAAAACAGAAAACGTGCTATTGACAGAAGATCTTCATTGTAAAATTGGTGACTTTGGCAGTTCTGTGCTATTATCTTGCACAGGAAAAACAACTACCACTGGATACTCGAAGTTTTCGGATTTCACTCCAATTTACGCCGCTCCTGAACGTTTGTTGAATCCTACTGGAAAGTTATCTCCAGCAGTTGACACATACAGTTTCAGCATCATAATATATTTGGTGCTGAAACGAGAAATACCGGTGGCAAATCGAAGCATGATAAATATCTTCTTGGAGAGTATCAAAAACGGAAGACGACCAGATATTTCGTTTATTGACGATTTATCAAATGATTTTAATGACAATGAATTCGCTGCTTTAAAATTCTTGGAAACTATTATGCAAGAATGTTGGGAACAAGTTCCTTTGAAGCGTCCAGCCATGGCAGATGTTCGCAAGCGTCTTCTGAGCAAACAAGCAGAGTTGGACAAAAAAAATGAAGTGATTTTACAAGCAGCACATATCGCAATGAGAATGTGCATTGAAAAGCCTGTCCGTGACAACTATAAATGCGCATCTCTTGGCATGTTCCCACTAATCAACCCTCAGCTTTCCCAACATGGTTAGTATCTGTTGTTTAATTGTTAAATTATTTTATTAGCAGATACATGTTTTTATCGTTGCATACTTACGGTACGTGTATAACTGTATTATCTTTTAATCAGTTTGAGATTATTTTTTTGTTGAGTTCATACTCGTGCTCTACGATACAATTAGTTCTATCTCTCTGCTTGCGGTAAATAAATGGCGGTATAACTTGGATAGCTCAATTACCCAACTTTTTGGGGACAATTGTTGTTACAGTATCAACATTAGACCTCAGTGCATATTTCTGGCCAATTAAGTTTTCAGTTTTTACTCGATCTTGGCCGGAATCTATCAGTCAAACCAACAGTCATTATATATTTTTGTGTTTGGCTACGGCTATATACAACTCTTATTCTGATTAGTCGTTTGATACCGCTATAGATTCAAGGGAAGGCCTACATTCAACACTGTCTGCAATGATTCTGTAAAAGCAGGAATACACAACCTGCGGCTAGTAAATCAAAATTTTGTGTCCTGTAGAATGCTGTGGTTTTATAAAATTAGTATAGAGTCTCAAATTTGGCAATGGGCAGTTATAAGCCTGCGTCAAATTCTTCACCAAACGATTTCCAAAACCCTTTTTTTATTCACTGTGGTATGATCTAGAATGCGCCAGTTCGTTTATTTTGTGGCCACCGCTGGTAGATATTTAAAGTAGAATACAATTCCGACCCACACGCTTAGCAAAACTGGAGAGAGGTGAAATGCATCAGAATCTTCTCACTGAATTTCTTACACACGATCGCGCTATTTAGCTAGTTGCAATATAGCAAAAATTATTCACATCTCAAGTGAGATTGGCATTAAGAGTTCAGTCTTTTTTCAATTATCCTTCAAATTTTAAATTTACGATTTCATTAACTTTTCCTTAAATTGTTATTATGACGAGCAAAATAATCTAATTTCGATGTATTTTTTTTTTGACAGTCTAATTCGGTTACATGTGTTTGGCCTGGCTATGCTAAAGTTTGCTTCTTTTGATCTGAGGAAGTAGCATCGTATTTACCAAGTAGGCTAAGCTTCTTTTATCCCTGAAACAAGTAAGCTCATTCTTCCTAAAGCTTTGCAATTTTTTAGCACCAGAAAAACATTTTTATAGGACTTTTCCTTTTTAATTTTGTTTTGTCTTTGGATGCAGAATGTAGGTCAAAATTGATCGGTGCCTAACCATTGTTGTAATAGTTTTTGCATGTGATTAAATCTATCATCTAACATTTTTTTTATATCTCAAATAACTTGGTGCTTGGGCTTGTAGTACTTGTTGAGTTAGCAGAAGCAAAATTCAAAGGCTTAATTTTTTCTTTTACTACCTCAACACGAGGAGCATTTTTAAAACCATTTTTTATTGCTGCAGCACCTTGGTGATTTTAGACCGGTCTTATCAAGAATTTAATTTCAACAACTATATTTTAAGTAATGCAAAACATTGATTGCTTGACTATTCAGCCAATTACCACCAAGATTGAGATGGCTACAGCCAGTGATGTTAAAATTTTACCTGTTACGACATCAATGGTTATATCATACTGTGGACCATTAGGTCAGCGCTGACTAATTTCTTTTTTGCGGCGCTCTAAGAAAATTTATGGATACTTGCGGCGCCCTGGTCAAATCCAAAGTTTTCCCAAACGTGTGGTTCAAGCCGTTCGTTAATACTAAATCTGTCCCATTTGAAGTTGAAAAACTTTTTTTGGTGACCAACTAATTACAGCTATTTTAGTTCAATTTACGGTCTGCCCCTGTCAAAGTCTTGCGCCGACCACTTTGAAAACTGCTGCTGAATGTGTCTACATGATTAGTTTAGGTTGTTTGGCAAGCCAGAGCCGGTTGGTTAACAAAAGCGCATTGCTCTGCAACTCCTCACTGTGGAAACAACTTAAGTCAACCAAAGATTTTGGAAGAGCTTTACGAAAAGAAAGATCAGAGGTTTCAGAAACAAAGCGGCGCTATAACAATTATTTAACCAACAGAATTCTTTATACAATCAGTCACAGACTTCAAACAAAAAGCTAGTAGCATAAATGTTGATTAATTTGATCACCAGTTGAGCCTTTAGCCTGGATGAAGAACTTGAAGATCATTACATTACATTAGGCAATGCACAATTTGTCAATTGCTCATTTTACACAATTTTACTTCAGGTACCACACGCTATACCCTCTCATACATGCACTAGCTGTAAAAAAATGAACGACTTTTTATCAGAAAATTTCTTTGGGGAACAATCTCTAAATTTCTGTGTATTTTGCATTAAGCTGACGTCATTCAAAATTTGTATGATAGAAGATAAAATTTGAGGGTCAGGCGGTCTGGGCTCTCCCGTTTTCTCTCATAAATTACGAGACAGGTTTGTTAACAACAAATAGTAATTTTGCAAACATTACTCTGGAACATCATCTTGCAAAAATCAGGATCATCTCTTCGACTTTTCTGCACAGCTTGCAAAATGCGTGTACGTTCTTCCGAATTATCAGTTAGACTAGCTGAATAATCAGTGTGCAGTTGTACATTTCTTTCAGCTGCATCAAATTTTTATTTTTTTGTAGATATCGCTTTTTTGGTCCGAGTAATGGAAGATTGCAACCTCGTAGAGTTCGAAATTTGTTTCAAAACCTGGACAACTCTAGTCACCATGCAGACTATTGAATATTAAATTGAATAGCCAACCCGCTCATGCAAAACAATGATTGTAATTGTAGGTTTGAAAATTATAGGCGAAGATGGAAATTGTAAACCTTGCATCTATTAACCTAAATATGCAAGGAAACAATAATGAGTATACCGGTATACTCATTATTGTTTCCTTGCATATTCATTTCAATAAATTGTTGATGCCATTTTTGCTCGTTGCTGCTTTGTCAATTAGGTGCAAGGTTTACGATTGTAGTTGTGTAATATCGAAAAGAAAATTAAAAGATCTTAATAGTCAAAATAAAATTCAAAAAATATAGCCAAAAATTTCAAGTTTTGGATGATGAAAAGCGGGAATTACTTCTGAGAGAACACTATTGCTGCATTTTTCCGTGAAAATTGATCAATTATATGGCCCATGCCAATTTCCTTTAAAAGTTCGTATTCGGTTTTCATCAGACTCAGATCGTTCAGCCTGGCTTGGCCGCCTGTGCTCCTCAGTTCATTCTTAATTCTTTTCAGTTTTAACGAACGTTCCGCATTACAATTTTAATTTTTCACCACAATATTAAAAGAAATACGAAGAGCAATCTCATCATTTGGAGCTCAACAACCAAAAAATTTTCTGTAATTAGCAGAAAATAAATAGACCTGACGACGCACCGTGAAGCAAACGTAAATAACTTATAGCCCACTTGTCTACACAATTAGGCTGCAGATGTAATGATTTAGAAAAGTTTTCAAAGTTCATTGTCCCTTATTTAAATACATTTTTTGATGTGCGCTTCAGATTTAGTCTCTTAGATAGTCTTTGAAGTAGAACTATCCTTTCAAAAAATAAAAGCGTCTTTTTCAAAGCTTACCCTTGATTGCAAAAGGTTATGCTTCCTTTGTATCAGTAAATACATTGGTACCAGTTTACTATGTGATCTACCCATATGTTTCGAGTTCAACTTGTGATCTACCCTAACCCTAACCCTAATCCTTACCCTAACCCTAACCCTAACCCAAACTTTTTTTTGGTTAATGATTGCATGAAATAAATTCTTTTTTTAGTTAAATATTCTTATGTATGGTAGTGGTAGATCATATTTCTTGGGTAGATCACACACTAAACCAGCACCAATACATTTATAGCAGCACATTGCTAGACAACTAATCTAAGCTGATCAAATGCAAGAAGTACTACTGTAAAAAGTGTTCTCTATTAGATGTAATAAAATCAAATAATGACTTGTTCTTAACTTCAAGACTCTGAAATGTGAAAATTTTCCGATAAAAGCTTATAATCCCTCCCTGATTGGGAGTCATTGATTTATATTATTATATGTAACTAATGCAACATTATAAAAATTTAATAAGTAGCAAAATAAGTTTAAATAAAGTAGTTGTATTTTTGCAAAAGTTCTCTGCAACATTAAGGGGCCAAAATACTAGGTCAAGAACAACCGACTGATGATGATATGTTCAAAAGTACTTTGTTATAAAGACGTTTAGTTTGTACGTTCTGCGCCATATTACTGGGCAATCTATTACCTATGGCTCAACATTCACTCACTTGCTTCAATACATATGATACGAGATATATTGCGCAATCAGGTTATTTGCATGCAATAATATTCCGTTGTCACACAGATTAAGTACATTTTTAAATAAAGGATATTTTAAAATTTTGAAACATGACATTGCAATGTAACATATCTGATGAATAAAAATATAAAAATAAATATAGTATATTTAGTAGATATTGATATGAATACAACGTTATTGTCACTTCGATTAATTTTTTTAAGAAATTCTCTTAACGCCACCATCAACATCCCTGGATATCACTAAAACTTCTAAGGACTCCATGTCAAGATCATCATCATCATCTGCCGCTTCGCTCGGTACAGAGGAAAGTGCTTCGTTGCAAAAAGAAAGACCAAAAGGTACTTTTCTCATAAAGTTCAAGCAAACTACTTAAACAGCAATGCTGTTCTACTTTTGCAACAAAACGTCTCTTCAACAAGTATATCCATTATTACTTTACCAAAATTTTTTTTAAATTATCAAAAAGTATACAGCTTACTGAATACTTTATATACTATTAGTGAAAAGACATCAATTTGTTTCGCAAAACTCTTCAGGTATTTCTGCACAAAAACGTAAATCAAATCAACAATAATGTTATATCACTTGCGGTTGTTCGAGCAGAATAAGAAAAGATTACAGAGTAATACCAAAACTATCTCGAAGTTAGAAAAACCAACTAAAAATACAAACAACCTCGCTGGTTCTCCTACGAGCAGAACTATTCGGGTAGTTAAGAACTGTAAAGATTGAGGTTACTCAACAGTAACAAGTAATTTGGCTCAGCTTTGCTTCAGCTGGAGCGCATTCTGGTTTCCCCTCCAAACGAAATTCGACTTATTTCTTGCGAACTCGATCTCCTGTTTCACAGCGATTAAAGCAGATCAACACACAGTACGGCAGGCCTGGGCAATTCGAACGGCTGTTTAAATTACGAATTAAATAAACTCAGCTAAATTACAGCGGCAATACTTGCATAAATAAAACTACTGAACCGCAATACACTGCATACAAAATAAGCTGAAAAATATTAATATAAAAGTGAAAATATCTAATAACTTTCAAAATAACTTTGAAAAATGCTCTGGGAAACGAATTTATAAAACACGTTTCGGTAATGAGTGAAAATTTTAACGTTTTCATCTGGTTCTCATTAGAAGTTATCACCAGAATGAGGCAGAGAAGATAAATCGTCGCGATTTACAGTCGGCGAGACCATCAAAATAGTTGCAGTTTGTCATCGTTTGAAATCCAAGCGCTAGTGGACCAGTTGCAGTGCATACATAAATTCTTTTTGGCGGAAAATTAAGGATTACTTGCTTTGATGAAAGTAGCATCTTGGGTTGCTAGATGAAAGAAAGATCTAGCAATTGCTAACACTGTGAATTGATTGTCATTGTAGGCGGTGGCATAGTCCTGACTTTCAAGTAAATGTTGTCCAACTGCTGAGTCACAGTCGGGAAAAAATAAGCTTGCATTTTCGAAAAGAACAAAGCCACCAAACTTTAGCTTTACCTTAACTGCGTAAACTGAGATATCAAACTAAAAATTCATTTGGGGTCTATTGGATTCCATGGTAGACAGAGGGTTAAACCAATATCTCAGAACTGGGACATAGTTGATGCGCCTAAAGCGTAACTTTGTCGTTTTATGTTTCCGCCAACTAAATTAACGTAGATTTCAACGCCTTCACTGCTGTGGTTTCCAACTTAGCATAGTCACGTGATATAGTACTTTACATTTTGATGGAATTTGGAACGTATCTGTAATCACAGATTTGCATTACTTGATTTATGGTTGGCCTATGCAGTCTAATTACTGAGAGGAATGTGACTTCGTTGAAAGGCATCAGTTTTCATATTAGTTTTTTATCATTTAAGGCATCGGTTTTTGTTTTTCATTATTAGTTTCACCAAGACATGGTAAATCAATTGTGATTAACTTTAAATGAAAGAGTGGGATGTGAAAAAAATTATCATCTTATATCATTGGGATCCATTGAACTCCACCTAACTGTCATCATTCGGTTAACAGCAATATTGACGAAGCATTATTCAAGACGAGCAAAAATTATTCGATCAAAGCAACAAATAGTAACACTTTTTTGTTGTATGAAACAATTGTATTTTCGTGTTAAATGCTTTACGTAGCCATTAAAATCATTAAAATATAATAAGAAGTAATCAAAAAACAAATGTAACTGAGAAACTGGAAGCAGAAAAATGATTTAGTTTTCTTTCCGAAGAAGGAGCTACAGCAGCACTAGAAATAAGTGAAGAAAATGAAAGCCAATCTTCAGAAAATAGAGAAATTGATTGTCAGCGTGAAAATGATGATTTGTTCTAACGCTAATGATCATGCAGCAAATGGATGTTCAGCATTTTGTGTGTCTGAAAATAATCAAGAAATCTGGTGTTCTATACTCCTGTAACAAGTAATATTGGAGATACCACAATCTGGATTATTTTTGATAAACGAGCAGGTGCTAAACGGTTTGCCGATGCGATTTAGTGCTTGATTTGTTTTTGCTGTTTTTTGACTAAAGTTTCTCTGAAGACAGTTGGAAAATAACCGTACGCTGCAGAACTGTTAATGCACAAAAGCGGTTGGATGCCATTGATTCCAATAAATTTGTCCATTTCTTGGTGTGGAATTTTTCATTGTAATTTGTACTGTATGTTAAAACGTGAAAACACTTCTCAGCTTTTGAGAAGATTGGATGGAAGATTAATTTTTGATAAAATCATGAGTAAATGAAGGTGTCAAAAAATTATTCTTCTAGGGCTGCGATTTGATAATGGCCATTCTCTAGGACAGAATTGGTTTACGGATAAACTTCTTCAACTCATCAGAAATCTATTGGAAGAATGAAGCAGTACTTTGTGAGATGCCTATATTTATAGACTCCTCATGAACATTGATGAGTAGTTAGTAAGTTTTGGAAAGCGACACTCGTTTCTATAGTCTACAACATTCTGTCAAGAGTAGAAAAATATGGCGTCAAATGCTGGATTATTTGCTTACCCACCGCTTCTTTTGATGCTCTGAAAATTCAGATATACATCAGCAAAAAGGGAAATACTAGTCGAGAGATAAATTAAGATTTTGGAGATGAGATGGACTTACTGAAAGAGATTGAAAATTGTGTAAGAAACATTATTTGTGAGAACTTGGGCAAGTTTTTTCAATAAAGTTAATATTTTGGTAGCAAGCTTGAGCGGCGTGGTTTTTGGAAAGGTTCTGGATACAAACAGTAATTCTCATATTCTTGATTGGCTAGATCAATAAAAAGTCAATTTTTTACCGTTAGGTCAAATTTTCTTTTTTAGGTTAGCAAAGTCAATTTTTTATAATTAATACTGCTAGTCTAAATGTTTCTTCAGTATTGGTGAGAAAAACTGATTACTGCGATAAAACTTACTTAACTTTTTTGTTTTAACTTTCATTGTTTGCTAATTTTTTGTTCGGTAGTTTAGATTGTTACTTCTTGTCACAATTAAACGATTGTGGTGCAATAATCGAAGACAAGCAAAATTATATGCGTCTGCATTGCGATCGAATATTGGCGACAATTATGAGACGCAATTCCAGGCATCTACGATGCTAGTTTAGACTATCTTTTTATTATTTAAGGTGAAACAAGAAAGAGTGAAAAGTATATTTATGCAGGTGCAGTGTGCAAGCTCACTAGCAGATGGTATTTTACTATTGTACAATGGAATCAACTGTCAAAAGAGTGACCTGACATATTTATTTATATTTTGCTTTAGTGTGTGATTTAAGTTTTTAAATGATACCAAAAGTTAAACTACCGAAGCATCTAAAACTCAATTCGTACTTCAAGAATTACCTAAAGTAAGGGTGTCAAACTGGCCCCCCGCGGGCCAAATGTTGCCTGCGATGTAATATTTTGTGGCCTGCGTAAAGATTATGTGGCGCAGTGCTGATATCTAGCCTCCAAATTTGGTCTTCAAAAAATTGTTCTCCAAACGAAAAAGATCTTTTAAGTTGATATTACGTGAAAATAGCGATTATCGCCGTGATGAGAATATTTATTTTCAAAGAAAGTTCAAGCAGCTATTGAGTGAAAAATGCCAGAAAATCTCTATTGAAAGCATTTGTCTCCGGAAAAGAAATTTACACAGCAATGTTTCACAAACTGTGTGCCGCGGAAGATTTGTACGTGTGCCGTGATGTGTTGTGGTGTGCTGCGAGTCTTTTTAAAGTGCTTTGTACAAATTTTTTGCCAAAATTGAAAAAGTGCTGCCATGAAATTATTTTTTTTTGGAGATCTGCACCATTTCGGGCTACATCACACGATTTACGGAGATTATTGCCCGAAGAAGTGATGACCTCCAAATATTGCCGCTCGCCATCAATAGGAATAGATTTGCGTGGCTGGTGTGCCGCGAAATTTGATCAACTGGTTTTCTGTGCCGGCAGACAAAAAGTTTCTGGACCACTGATATACAGTCTTCCCTGCTCAAATTTTTTTCAACAGAGTTTGGCCCGTATAAAATCCAGGAATGTAAATGTAGCCCCTAGCACTGAATAAGCTTGACACTCCTGACCTAAAGAATTTATGAAAAGGCCCAACAACAAATTATATTGCAATTTGTGCAGCTGTACTGTTCTTGCAACAAACGCTTTTTTGTTGAAAGTCATCGAATTACGTCCAAACACCAAAGAGCTTTAGGCAGCACATTTGAACTACTGATCCCACACACTTCGTAAACACTCTTGAGGAGCAGTAATACCTACTTTGCGGAAAAGATAACTAAGGCATTTTTGTCTGCTGATATTCCTTTGTAAAAGTGAAACAATAAGCATATGAAAAACTTATTTTACGACATTGGTTACAGTTTGCCATCAAAAACTACTTCTAGAAAAATAGTGCTGCAATTAACTGCACATGAGTTATAACGGACAAAAAATGTTGTACATGGCAAGCAATATTTTCTGGTTGTTGATGAGAGCACTCTATCTGGCATACAATATTAGAATATTCTAGTTGGAAGCCTACAAACATTTCACGTCAGTTATTTGTGCGACTGTCAACCGCTACCATGTGCGCCAAATAGCAACAGCATTACTAACGCAGTTGGCGATGCTGTTAATTCTCTTGAAATCAACAAAAACCCTTCCTGTTTTTTATTATCTGATGCTGCAAAATATATGGTGGCTGCAGGTGCAACACGAAAATCTCTGCATTCTAAGCTATTTCATGTGACATGTGCGGCGCATTTATCGCATAATTGTGTAGTGAAAATCAGATCTTATTCTGAAGATGTTGATCAGCTAATCGCAAAAGTCAAATCAGCAACAGTTAAAAAAAAACTACCCCAGCCAAAATTGCTACTACTAGTTGCCCACCTCAGCCTGTTGTTACAAGATGGGAAAGCTGGTTAGATACTGCCACATATTATGCAAAGAATCTGCCCCAAGAAAAAACGATTGCGAAAAGTTTTGAAGAGTCTGGTATTTTAGTAACTCAAGCAAACGTTAGTTAGCAAACAATTTGCTTAGCTACTCAACTTCTCAAAATTGAAGACCAATATTAATATCTAGTTGAGCTTATAGAAACAATATAAAATGTCAATAACATCATCAAAGAAGAGGACCGAGCAATCTTAGAGCTCGACTTTGGAGAAGACATTTGCAGCATTAACCGCTGCATTCAAAAAAGATTGCAAAACAATGACGTTTTTAAAATAATGAACATGGAAAGACCAGTTATTTCACTTGCTATTTATTCTCAGCCCCCAACTGCTTTTATAGAGAAAAGTTTTTCAATGCTGCTAAAACTGTTGGCCAAGGAAAGAAGCATAAAGTTTGAAAATGCAAAATAGTGCTCGATTTTAATTTTTGCCCCTGGTGATTGCGGAGTTTGTTGCTTGCAAAAAGCGTGCGTATTGCAAGTTTTGTTGAGAATTTGTGCGTTTTCGGTAATTAAATATTTGCTTTAATGTAAAAAGGTCAAGAAACGCTCATTCATTCTGCCAAAATTTTGTTTGGTCAATAAAGTCAATTTTTGTAACTTTTAAGTCAATTTTTTTGGTTTTGCATCAATAAAAACTTGTTCCAGTGATAACTTTTGCACCATTGGTTCGAAAAATCTTAAGAAAGAATAAGTTGTCGTTCAAAAGATCAAAAAAACCTGAATTTCTCTAGAATTTACTCTTGCCAAAGAAAAAGCGACAAAATCCAGACTGATTGGGTTTCCAAAAAACGTCATGATTACATCATACTAACCAAAGAAAGAGTGTAAATAACAAACGTGCTATCTACTGTATTATGCATTTCTTGCCTAAAATGTGTTTCAGCACTCTTGAAAGTAAGCTCGAAGTTATCACGTGCAGTACCGCCCTAATTCATTAAACCAAACACGAAAAGCGATCAATTTTTTAAAATTGTATCTTTTTTTGCCATGACATATACTTTTCCAACAGTCACTAGGAACGAATATGTGCTCCCTTGTTCTTAATCACTCTTTCACTCGGTTAGGCATGGATGCTACCAAGTTTTCACCATTTTTGTTAATTTCTTCGTCTCTGTGTCATATTGCAATGGCGGCTTCATCGAGCTTAATCAATGTGGAATTGTCATGTTCCAGGAGCCGCCTTTTGATTATGGCCCATAACTTTTCAATTGGGTTGATGTCCGATGGGTACCGCGCCAATTTAAAATTAAGATGTTGTTGTCTGAAAAACATTTCTTCACTTTTTTTCTTAACAATGGCAGGATGATAAATTGAGCTGAAAAATGCCCCACGATTGGGAAATGCTCTTAGCATATCAGGAACTACTCTTCGAATAACAACTTTAATATACTGATAACTTTGTATCATGCCCTGGACAGGAAAATCTGATCCGACCCCTCTGAAACTAAAGCACTCCAAAACATCTTCTTCGGGGGTTTTTACTTGCTGGTAAAAGCTACATGGTCTCAAACTTTCTCCAACAATGCGTCCCAGAAATTGAGAGTGCTTGCCTTCAATAAGAAATTGTCTTGATTCGAAAATAATACGTTTTTCTAGTTTTTTATTGCCCAGTTTTTGTGTTTCCGAACCGAGGCTATTCTTTTGTTATTCATTTTCTTTGTTTAAAGCTGCTTTTTTTATATATCTGGCCATTTTTCCAACTTTTAAAACACAGTTTTTGACTGATGTGTTGTTAATAGAAACAACATAGACCACTATATCTCTTTTTAAGTCACTGCTGGTCTTCCTTGGATCAGTTTTGCTGAGATGAATAAGCACCTTGTTCTCTATTACGGAAGTTTTCGATTTTCGACCGCACCTTTCTTTTTGTTTTAAAGTGGTTTATCAATGACGTCACTGCCTTGTGTTTTGTGGAATGTATGCTATGATATCATTCCACCAGTGACGTAACAATCGATGGACCAGCGGTAAAATTTTGGGCAAAACTTTGCCATTATGCATTTAGAGGGTAAAAAAATGCTTCAGAGTCAGTTAATTCGGACGGTACTGCACTACAATAAACCAATAGTGGCGTCGATCTTTTGGATGAAGTGTTGACAATATTTCATCTAAATCCATGACTAAACAGACGACTTGCAAATTTGTTTTGCAATAAGCTTGATGTGAGCGCAGTGAAGGATTTTGATAAGCAAAAAGAGAAAAAAAGTTAAAATTTCGGCGTGACAAAAAAGTATTTGATTTAATGTGAAAAAAAATTCCTGAATTGCTAGTTACTTCTTGTCATAACTTACTCTTGATGTCATAGGTTATATATTTATACGCGTAACAAACAGAAGCGACAGAAGGCCATGCTTGCCAAATTTGTTGAATTCGAATAAGAAATGAAGAAATCTTGGGATTTTGCAAAAGTTGTGTTGTCACTTTTGATTTGGGTCAAAAATAGTATTCATCCGCAAATTTTATATTTTTAGGCCTGCCCTAGAATTTGATTCTGTCTACGCCACTGTGGGCCTCCACCCTTGTTGAAGTACAGTTATGTGATCAATAACCAATAAAATAATATTAGCATGTTTGTGGTTGCTAAGGTAGTTATTGTTATGTGATAATTGTTTTTCTTCATAATGAGCCCCACTTTGATTTTTGAGCACTTTTGCAATTTTTAAGCTAATAGAGTGTTTAACAGCATGGTTCATTTGAATGTAACTGCGGACAGTGCCCAACGTTTCAACCTAGTAGGCCTCACCAGGATTTTTGGTGACCGACAATTGGCAGATGCTTTAAAATAAAGCATAGCCTGAAACATCACACTTGTAGGACCTAAAACCAGGTCCATTGTTTGTTTCAAACCCGCTGGCCAATTGTCGCTTACTAATTGAACTGATGAGCCCTAATAGGTCGAAACAGTAAGCACTGTCTACAGTTACGTTTTAAAGTGAATCGCCGGATTTTTTGTGAATGTTCAATTAATTTTATAAATATTTCTGAAATTATAATGCCTTTTGCAATTTGGGGTCCATTGGACTCCATTGGTAAGATATGCATGGATGTTTAACGGTAGAGGATCAAACACGCGAAAAGCGAGCAAAAGAATCAAACATTATTTTGCAAATGATATGGAAAATGAATGTGACGTTATAATCGGAACTAATGCTTATCTTTACTAAAAAGTGCAGTTCTGTCTGCACTGTCTGTGTTTTCTTAACTCACCCGAAAGTACTAGATGTACAAACTTGAAACTCAGTGCGGCTGATTATCTCTCCGGGGTGAGTATCACAGCAGGGCAATTGACGGCATGATGACGTTACAATTGAAGCTCATTTTTTTAAATTCGCATTTTTCAGCAGAACAAAACGTCATTTAACTTAAGTATAAGCCAACACTCGACTTATTAACTCGCAAAAAAACCTGTGCCCCTTTAAGGGTAGAATGACGTTACCGAAAATTTTTTGTAGAATTTATTTTTCTTATTTTCTCAAATAGTGGTAACTGTAGAAATATAGTTGAAAACTCTTTTGGAAGATATTAACAAGATGCTTCCGACAAAATAACTTTTCAACAATTTAAGTGTTTTTGGCGACGCAGCAAAAAATTTCCTTTTAAGCTTTTTTTGAAAGTTTTGATTGCAGCTTTGTTTTTCCTTAAAGTTAGTGATATCAGAACGTTAACTGAAATCATTATAGTAAATACAGTCGCATTTGATGATCTATTTAAAGTTGTTTTGAAAGAATACGTAAATAATAGAGCCTGTTACTGATGTCAACCTGTTAAAGCAGAATGATACATAACCAATATAGCCTATAAATCTATTTTGTTTTGCAAAAGCAAGTATTAAAATTATGGTAACTAAGTAGTTGATAAACTCCAATTTGTAGGAAATATGAATCTCCCGGCTTTTAGGGGGAGAGGGGGTAGTTTAAGAGATTTTCCAAAAATCAGAAATGATTTAAATTTCTTTGCAAAAAGAATAAAGCCAAAACCCTGATACACATTTCATGGAAACTTTTTGCTTTTATACTAAAGCAGTATCAGTTTATTTGGTAATTATTAATTCGCCTGATGATGCTGTTAGTGTAAAAGCGAAACGTTTTTTAACAAATTGCTTACCAGGATTTTGGGATTATTCTTATAACAAAGATTTGTGAATAAGTCCTATTTTCATTCTGCGGATCTTAAATTTTCTTTTACAGTAACTGAGATAGCAAAATAAAAGCAGCATTTTTTTTAATACCAAGAACATGTGATTCTTGTGAATCTATTACGATTTTCGACTGGTAGGAAATTCATAGTTTGACCGCGTGAGTAGCAATTGTCAGCTAGAGACACAGTTCCAAGTTGAACTTAAATTGAAATATCTCTACCTATACAGACATAGTATCGTTTAGTGGCGGCTTGTGGATGTTTTGCATGGAAGTTGTGAGACTTTCAGTCTTGGTCATTAACAAATGACGCCTAGTCCTAGATCAGTGATTTTCAGCCTTTTGAAGACTTTTTCAGTGATGTCGACCACAAACGCAATCATCGGTTAAAAAACAATGCTTTTCGGTTTTGGAGATCAACTTGTTTAAAGCCATTGTTTTACATATTTTGAGCTGTTTTAACTGAACTTTTGACAAATCTTAACTGCGCTTGCTACATTTGCTCTTTCTTAACTTTTTCTCGGTTTTGAGTTATGCTCATTATGTGATGTCTTTCAGTTTTTAAAACCCCTTCTTTATACCCTCTTTAGAGGTGTAAGGTCATGTACAGAGTTTGGAGGGCAAAGGATGTGACAGTCACATAGAAAAAGATGTGCGGTCTGAACAGCTGCTCTCACATACATGATGCCGACAATTTTAGTACAGATCGATGCTTATCAGCACCAAAACGACCCACTCCGTTTCTGATTCGATTTGAAGGTATCAACACCTTTCGAGGAAGATTAGGCTTGTGGCACATTTTCTTCTCAGCTTGGTCGGAGCAATTCCTTCTTATACCGGTAAAAGATACGTAAAGGTGGGCTTCACGCAGTTAGTTATTTTCGGAATGTGTCATGCAACAACATGTTTAACTTATTGGTGAGAGTGCTTGGGCTCCATTTTGTGGCAGCATACACAGCAGCCCTAAAAACGATGGCCAAAGTGACAGGGCAAAGGGTAGTGGAATTGGATCTCAAGTTAAGACTACCAAATGTCGATTAGTTTGTTTTGAGCAAATACTTTCCCAACACGGTGGTCTTCAATGTGCTGCTAGTATGAGGGCTGCTCATTTATAATTTCACTTCTTGATATTTCGGATTTGGGAAATATGGAAAGGTGGTTCCGTAGACGCTGACGTTTAATTGGCTTTAAGCTTCCAGGTTTTTCTCACAAAATTGGGATTTTTCTCAATTTAAGGATCTTTTATGCACTAAAATTTTGTAGGTCTTAATTCACCACTACTGCAAAGTCCATTTGCACGGTAATTTCAAGAAATCTCTAATGGACTCCCGAAAAGTCTTCTGTTGATTCTTGGGGATCCATGGACCACTTGTTGGAAAGCAGTGTTCTGTACCAAGCTAACCAATGAGGAGTTATGTTTCCTAGATACATACCGTCATGTTGGGCTCCTTTGATTTTGCACTTCAATGTATGTAAATAATCATCATCGTCCAGAACGATGTGAAATAATGACTACTAACTCAAAAATCGTGGACTATTCTGCAATCTATGAAGCACTAGCGCAATTGTTGGAGCTAATGTGCAATGTCCCTCTTTTGGCTTTTACAGCAAAGCAAAAAATCAACTTAATTTGTTTTTGTGCCCCCTCTTTTCCTTTCAAAATCTTTGGTATGCTAGTGCTACCCAAATTTGATGTTACAAATGTGTTTAGCGAGTTGAAAATAGTTCCAGCAATTTCATTGCAACGCAAATTTGTTCTGCTCCTGAATATTGGAATGCCGTAAAACAAAATTTTGCAAAATAAGACCGCAAACCATAGTCAAAATCCTACTACACTTTTTGTGTTTTTGTACCGGTAAGCTAACGATTATCCAAACTGACTGTCATTTAGTTTTGCATTAAAAAAACTTTACAGAGCTGATGCTTCATAAGTAATAAACGTCATGAACAATGGATAGACATTATTACAAGCATAGACTTCATGCACTCATCACCAAAGGCTTGGAGAATCTAAACAAAATCACAGGAAGGAAAACAACGCCCACGAAATGCCCTGTACCACCAAATCAACTGCCAAACAACTGCAGGTAGCCAAACAACTGCAGGACAATAGAAAATACCCCAACGCAAACAGAAAATTTACAAAAGCGATTCTAAAAGAATCAAACGAAATAAAAAACAGAAACACCAACTCAGATCATCATCACTTAGAAAACGACATCACAACTCCTGAGGTGTCATCTGCAACTAAATCACTGAAGTTAAGCAAAGCACCGGGTCCTGACGGCATTCATAATGAATTTATCAAGAATTGCGGAACCAAACTGGTACATTGGCTAAATGAATTTCTAAATATATGTTATCACAATATACGGACCCCAAATCAGTGGGGCCACGCTAATGTTATTGGTCTCCTCAAACCAGGCAAACCTAAAACCTCTCCTCAAAGCTACCGCCTTATTTCCTTACTTTTAAATCATACAAACTGCTTGAACGAATACTCTTAATACGAATTGAACCCATAGTAGACAAGCTATTACCCAAAGAACAGGCAGGATTTCGAAAGGGTCGCAGCACTGTCGACCAAGTGGCTAAACTTACTGAAACAATCGAGGATGTATTTGACAAAAAAGAGATAACGGGATCAGTGTTCGTTGACCTCACCGCTGCCTATGATACAGTCTGGCATTTGGGCTTGCGTGTGAAACTGCTACGAATGCTTACCTCTAACAACCAAATCAATTTTATAATGGAATTATTATACACTAGGTCCTTCACCTTGTTCACGTGTGATGGACAAAAAAGCCGGTCCTTTAGACTGAAAAATGGCGTAGCCCAAGGATCCGTTCTGGCCCCTACTATAAATAACATCTACACAGCTGATTTTCCGAAAACATCTGGCAACTGCTTCATGTATGCAGACGACGTAGCCATCACTTTTTTTGCATCCAGTATTGCCAAAGTCGAAGAAAACTTATCTACTGACATGAAGACAATATGCCAGTACCTACATGACCGGCACTTAAAGCTTTCTCAATCGAAAACAGTGTCATTACTGTTCCACCTTAAGAACCATCTGGCCTCAAAATCTATTAAAGTAACCTTGGACCACAACACAATTCTGAACTGTGAGCGATATCCTACATATCTTGAAATCACCTTGGATCGGAGTCAAAATACAAAGCCACTTGCACAACTGAAACAAAAAGTGTCTTCCCGAGTAGCACTGGTGAGGAAACTGTCGGGAACTAACTGGGATACCTTATTTGACACTTTACAAACCTCCGTTACAGCACTTGTATTTGCACCTGCTGAGTGTTGTGCTGTCTGGTGCCAAAATACCCACACAAAAACACCAGACGTACCTTTGAATGAAGCAGTGCGGATCGTTTCAGGCTGCATTTACCTCACCCCTTTGAATTTCTCACCACCACTCTCGGGAAAACAGTCACCAAGCTGTCGCCGAAAAAAACTCTGTAAACGCTTATACTACAAAGCAGATAACACTGACCATCTTCTACATAACATCTTGTACAGCAAAACCCCTCGCAAAAGGCTTAAATCTCCCAAACCTCTTTGTCCATTTCTGGAATCACTACAAGGTTATGACCACCAACAAGAACCAATACCACATAAACTGCAACCACACATCCAAGATTGGTCAAACAAATCCCTAGGACATGGTCTCTCTCGGAAAGCCTGGGTTCAACGAAATAGATTGCAAAGTGGAATAGGAAAATTTGGTGACTCAATGGTGAAATAGGGATTAGGTGATGACAATCTATGCCAATGTGGAGAATTCCAAACTGCATACCACATTGTCAATGCCTGCAAATCAACAGGACCTCCATGCAATCTAACTGATGTTGACAACTCTATGCTCATGCGACATCTGATGAACTGCAACTTCTGATGAGACTGTCCTACGAATGAATGAATGAATGAAGTAACAAACCAAATGCTTTAACCCCCTAACTTACCACCAGCCTTATTAATCCACTCAGGCTTACAGCAATTGAATTTACATGCACTAGCTTAAAGTTGAAAGTCTTATCATGTTTCTTACATCTAGACAACAATATTTTGCAGAAAAAACGTTTCAGCATTCCAAGCATTCAATAAGTCAAAACTGTCGCAGTTTTGTCAAAAAAAATCTAAACAAATTTCTCTCAAATCTGCCCACTTAAATTTGAGTTTAGTTAATTTTGACCAGAGATATTCCGCCTATCCAACTCCGACATATCCGAGCGATACCGTTTCTGTTGCTAAGAACTCAATAGATGTGACTGGAAAATGTATAAATAAAGTTTCGAGCTGATTTAGTTTTTCCAGTCCCGCACTTAAATTTGACAACTACTTCGGGGTAGACTTGGTGAATTGGTGTCACTTTTGATGTCGCAGGACAAGAAACGTGAAAACTATATCTTTGGCAACTTAATTTTTGACACCATCAGAAAAAATAGTGCGTGCATATTTTTTTATCACCAAAAAATATTTTCTTTCGATTTAAGGTGACAAAAAATATTTATTGAACTTCAGCATACAAGGCGAGTAATTAAACGTGAAATGGCGGCAGCACTGCAGCACTTGCTCAAAAACCAACCATGCTACATTTATATCAACAAAAGCATACTTAGCTTAAGCTGAACTTTTAATTAGTTATTCGTGAAATCAAAAAATACAGGGTGGGCCTAACGTAGGGTTACAGTTAACACTTTGACATTCTACATTTATTAGACACTAGCAGGCTTTGCCGGCGTCGCCCGGCAGGGGGCCTCCATCAGTAACGTCGGGGTTTAGTATTTCGGTTCAATCGGCTGCGCCGGCTTCACCCATCGGGCTCTTGTGCGAGCAACAGCGAAAAGTTAATGAATTTTATGCACTTTCAAAATTCCTGCACACGAAATCGTGATCATCATATTCTCTTAATCATGACTGATAATGCTCACAAAGAATCTTGCCACAAATTATTGTTAATACTTGTGAAGGAGGAGGGATTGAAACACAATCAAAACTGATTGTAGCGGCCAAATGGTGGTTGCTTTCACAATTACAGAAATAAACTATTTACTGGTAAGCCTATTTTGCGATGTGGTACTGCCCCTTTCCTATTTATATTTGTGGTGTTATATTCTTTAGCTGTGCTATTTGTCTTGTTTCCGGCATAGAGACAAAAGCAGCAATGGCTTCCCCAAAATCATTTATCATATTTTAGCAGAAGCCCATTTGGTCAAGTTATTTTTAAACAAATGGTCTTTCTAAATTCAGTTTTACAAATTGTTAACGTTATGGTTTTAAGTAGACTCTTTTCTTAAACTTGGGATTTTATTGCAATGCTGTAGAATGTAGACATAAATATCTTAACAGGCAGCATATCAGCAAAAAACAACATCCTTGTTTTATAGTATATACGACGGTGTCGCCCGCAGGGCCCCCATCAGCAACGTCGGGATTGAGAATGTCGGTTCAGCCGGCCAAGCCGGCTTCACTTATTGGGCTTATGTGTGAAGAGTTACCAAACGTTTATGTGTTTTCTGCAGATAAGATGTTCACAACTTGTTGAGCTCCTTTTCCTAATACAGTAGAATATCTCATTTCAAGATTCTGGCTATGCGTTAGGTCTATGTGCTGTGTTCATTGCTGACACGAACCCAAGGGGGCCTTGCATTTCCCGTAGTTTGAAAGTAGGGAACACATTACCGATATTAAGCTATTTTGAAGCAAAATAGCAAAAATGTCTTTTGTGTGGTACGATTTCATACAGGGATGCTGCTTTTTTTGACTTCCCCTTAAACTTTCTCAAGTCCTCGCTGGCTATGTATTATGTAACATGCTCTTTTCTCCGTGCATGACGTGCCCTGGAAGTGAAAAAAGTCCTTGCTTTTCCCCAAATGTTAGGTTTGATCCTGGTAGTTCTATAAAGCTATTATGAGGCAAAATACCAATAAGATTGTATATTCCATGTGGTACGATTTGACACAGTGACGTTGTGTTCTTTTGATTTCTCGTCAAACTTTCTCAAGTTCCAGCTGGCTACGCATTATGTTGCATGTTCATTTTCCTTGCTTAGGCGTGCTCAGAAAAGGCAAAAGAGTGCTTGCTTTTCCCTAATTTGTGGGTTTCATCCCGGTAGTTCGATAAAGCTATTATCAAGCAAAACGGAAAAGCAAAAAAGTTAATGTTTGTTATAGACAAAATTCTTTCATGAGAATTTTAATTAAAACTATTTCTCACCCTAGTAAAACTGCAAGGTCTTTTCCTACATCAACCACACATAGCTGCTGGAGACCTACATTTATAATTCGTGTCTTTGTGCTGTTAGCAATACTAAGAAACAATATCTAGAACAACCAATTCTACAAAGTTTTCATTGTCTACTTCCACGTGATCGCGGAGAATCTCGTAGATTTGTAGCACTAAAACTGCGGCACCTCAGTCATTTCAGGTCTTTTCTCAAAATTAAAAACATGATTGAAATGTAAATCTCTGCTTTAAAGTCTGAATCGTTTTCGGAAGTCGCATACAGTCAGTAAGTGTATATATTATGAGCTACCGAATTTATCGTTAACAAAGAGTGCTTATTGTTGCCTTATCATGTAATTTTTGTTCATTAATTTATGATGAAATCAAAACTATAATAGTATCAATGACAATACCGCACATCCATTGTGGCAAATCTTGCTAAATCTCAGTTAAAAGTCACAAGCTTAACTATATAAAGTAAAGTGCCTCTCTATAATCTTCTCGCATAATTATTATTATTTATTGTCGTACTGTTAATACCATTGCTATTTGCTACTTTAATCATTCTACTCCATCATGTTTGCATCCAAATTAAGTGTGAGGTTTGGTTATTTGTTTATAATTGTTTAATTATTCTAAAAAACCTGTGGCAGTATCGACGCAATTGCTATCGAGAAAGAATAGCCGAAATATACCAAAGAACTTAGTTTTTCTGGAAAGTGCAATTTTGTAAAAGACAACACCAAAGTTTTGAGTCTTTTCACCCGGCAGTTGATAAATGTTTTTGAAGACATTGACAGATAATGCCAAAGAACTATACTTGGAAAGAAAAGTAGTCAAAATGTACCAAAGAACTAACTTTGTTTGACAATTGCAAGTTTTTTTAAGTCAAGTAGGATAATTGTTCGACTAGAAATAACTTTCAGTATAAAAACAAATAGTGAAGATACATGTTACATATCATTATAATTGCCTTGAAATGTTCCTTAATTTGCTGAACAAATTTTTGAAATCAGTTGAGAAATGAGGTAACAAATCAATTTTTAAGTAAACTGATAATGTAAAAATGTTGTAATTCTGAGATAATCACCACGTGATGATCTCCTTCAGCGAAAGACTGTGTAAATCGTGCCAGTCACCATTGTGACATTATAGAACAAATTTTTAGCGTGCTAGGGAAACACGGAAGAAGCATCCTTAGAAGGCTTAAAGTGCTTAAAAAAAGAATTGTTCGTTCCGTCGTCAAATTGAGTGATATTGTTGGTATACTGAGTTACTTTTATCGAAAGCACTATGTTAATATCTCCTGAAAAAGCTCTTAATCGAGTTTCTACGATTAGTTTTTGAAAAAATACAGCTGTTAAAATGTGCGATCAAGCGTTGATTGTGACGTTATCTTAGATCTAAAAAGAGTAAATTCTTTGAAAGGTGATTAACCGGGAGCTGGTTTTCGTTTAAGCTAAAACCCGCGTTTCTCCGTCAAAAAAAGCAATTACAAAAAAATTTTCCTTGATTATGATGTCATGATGACGTCACGAACATGTTCATGAAACTCACCGCGACGAGGTGATTAATTGTGCCAAGTTTGATATTTGCACAACGAGCAGTTTTGGGAGGAGTTAAAAAGCACGTACGTACATACGTACACTCGTATGGACAGAAATACACTTTATATGTAAGATTTAAGATTTATTTTGTTATAACTTTGGTGAAAGAATTGTTCTATAACCATAACATTACAGAGCACAGCAAAGTAATTGGATTAAGCAAACTCTTTTCTTTTGAAAATGTTTTAATCAAAAACTTTCCAAGAGGGCATGCTGATTGTTCTTCCCAAATCACTCTGACACGTTATTTTGCTTTATCATTTCATTTTTTCAATTTTTTTATTGTTAGAAACAATAATTCCTACTCTACGTAAATCTCAGGAAATCTAAATATAAGAAAATTGGTCTTAAAACAGCAGAATGGGCATGGAATCAAAATGGGCTCGGAAAAAAATCTGACCGTCAACATCTCAAGGCCAAATCAATTTATGTATTTGACGTAATGATGAAGCGTATAGTGACATCACCGGGCCAGGTTAACCACTTCACACACAAACGAAAATTAAAGTTTTTTGATTTAGCCACTGATTTAATTAGCTATTTTACAGCAAGGGATGCTTACCGTTCAACATCTGAAAACGTTGCTCAATCTCCACTCGATGGTAAACACAACAAAATGACGACTTTGTCAGGTAACCTAATGAGAACATTTTAGGTAATCAAATCTAACGGTAAAGTTATTTTCTGCTAAATTTCCTTCGAAAGGTAATCCTTTCCAGATAAAGCAGGCTATATCGGCTATTCAATCTTGTGATAGGCGTTCCAATCACACCAATCTTTTTAGGGTAGACCAGCGGTTCTTAACCGGTGGAAAAGTTTGCAAATTTGAGTGGAAAATTATTAATTCGATTAAATAATAAATTGAAGTCACTATAACTCAGTGCAAAACATACTTATGATATTTTGGCAAATTTGATTCATAAATCTATGAACACATATACTTCAGCCTGACACAAAATTGAAAACATCATAGTTGAAAAAACAATGCTATTATTTACCAATAATTAAATGTTGCCATAATTTTATCGGTTTTGCGGATGTGCAATGCAGGTGTTAGCTTACCTACCGTTAAAATTTTCAGGATAGCTACTTGTAGATAACTCACGTTGTTAAAAAAATCCTTTAGTTTATTTAATACAAGTGCTCTTGATGAGCAGACATAGGAAAGTTGAAAACTTGACTTGGTTTTAAAATTATTTGTGATGACAAAATTATTTAAAATTATTTGTGATGATGTCGCCAGCTTCTGGCGACTAATCAATTGCCAACTAGCTTTAAGTATATGAAGTTTCTATTTAAAAGCTTCAATTTCATTTGTTTTGCTTAGCAGCATGCATTATTACTGCAAAGCAAAACAAATGCAAAAATACCTCTGGCATAGATACTTTATGATATTGGCCATTGCTTGATTGAAGAAAGTTTAATAAATGTAAGGTATTTGACATAATGACCTATGGCAGCGGTTTTCAAGCTTTTTTGCAGAATTGCCCTTTTCCCGAAGTTCTGGGTCAAGATCGCCTTTATGAAATTATGATTATTTTTGTACAAAATTTCTTATCTCTTGTGATACACAATACGCTTTGAAATTATCACAAAACAAAACGAACAATTAAATGGAAACCTAAATTTATTCAAGTAGCAAAATGTTAGTGCTAATGCGATTCTGGCGCTTGGTGTTTTTTTGCATGCCTAGTAAAAGCTGGTTGCTAGCTAGGCAGCAAAAGACGTATTGCGTTTCCCCCAATCTTGTTTATATCAAGACTATTGTGATATTCGTTGTGCATGGGCAGTGCTTCGCTAAAACCTTGCTTGACAATACATGTGGTAGAATATCCCCATAGTTATTTCACCTTCTCCCACAATTCCAGAAAAGAACCAATGCACTAGATCTAGAAATGTGCCCTTGCATTTGTGTCAAAAAATCACGGGCTTTCTCATCACTTTGCATGTTTACAAAAAGTTTCTGCTCAGTGGAATCGCATTTGTTTACTGGTATGCTAGTTTCAAATGTTATAATCCATGGAAAACTTGTATAATCCGTGGGAAAAATTCAATCTCCAGCGGATCTTTAAATTGAGCGTGCATGTCATGCCAAACAGCTTTCAAATGTTCAACATAAACAAGCAAGTGGTTGACAGTAACATCTTCCGACATCTCCAACAGTCAAGCAAAGTAATTGAAGTTTCTTCTGTTTAGGATCTGCTGGTAAATTTCCAGTTTGTTTACTAGGTCACAGATAATAGTTTTGCATTGAACCTACGTAACCTTTTTACTTTAAAGTTTATTTGTAAACCTTCTCGTAAAAATCGGCCAAACAACTGATATTTTGCAGGCATGAAATTACGTCTTTAGCAAGGCCAGATTCTTTTCCAAGAAATTCTACCACACTGTTGAGAAGTTTGCTGTACAGTAAAAGAGACTCGCCTTTTGACAGCTAGCAAACTCCAGTGTGAAGGAGGAGACAATTTAATGCTCCATCGTTATCTTTGCAAAGCTGTTGTAGTAATCGGCTATGGCTTTGGTACCAAATGTTGATGGTAAATCGCACAGTGGACAGTAAAAACATTAGAAACTTTTTGACGAAGTAAAAATGAAAATTCGCGATACCTACCTAACATCGTAGGGGCACCATTGGTAGCGCATGCTAACATATTTATAATAGTGATGGATTTGTTTTACGAGTAGGCTACCTAATATACTCCACTGGATATAAACGGCGCCTAATCTTCATTTTTTTGCAATTAGAATCCATTACTTTTCCTTAAGAAATCACAGCTGATAAAATACATAATGTCAATCTAAATTTAAAATAAATCATTGCACTGGTTTCAATTTTGATCTTTATTGTTATGACTTTTAAATGAGTGACTGACTCATCCAAATGGAAGTTACTTCAGCACTCATGAATGTAGAAGTTCACTGGGCAATTTTTTATAAAGTCGGTATCTCATGAGGCCTGAATTCTCATGCAATTATTGAGGTTATTCAATGATTCCCAATATTACCAAGAAAACTCTATTATTTAATTCAAATAGAATTACAAATGCTGTGATAGCAAATCACCGCGGTCTCTTCAGTACAGCACAGCAGTAGCGCTTCTAGCGCAAACACACTCCGAAGTAATTTCTACAAAAATCTTCTGTACAAACACATTTGGCTTCTTTAGTCCAAACATAACTTCCATTGGGCAAGGAGCAATTATTATGCACAAAATTTTCTCTGGCAAAACAATTACGCATTTGCATTCTAATGTAAATTCAAATTGAATTCCATTTTCCGAAATGAATATTACTCGGAACAATTTCCCAATCTCATCTTGCCAAAGCTGCTGGAGCATAAATACTCGTTTCAAAAGTTTTGGTAAATTTACGAATAAATGGTATAACTGTCAACCATTTTAAGAGCGAGTTGGAGAGAATAATGAAGGAGACGGTATTACGCTTCTAGTACTTTCGGGCAAAAACAAGAAGTTTATGACATCATAATACTATTCTAGAATACGAGGCTACATACAGCAATAAGGTAGGGATCCTTAAAACTTGCCTCGATACCTCCACGAGGTATTGGGATTAGATTTTGAGGATCATGAGGATTTTTAATTCAAATCAAGAGATTGTAAAAAGGGGATATGCAGATTTATGCAAATCAAATTAAGGTATTGAGGTTCAAAAATTTAAGGATCTTTGATCTAAGGTGTAAACAAGTCTTCGAATTTTATAGATTATTTTAGAAATAAGATGACATTTCAGCAAAAGCTTTTACAGAATGACGTGATATATCGAATCCAAAGAAAAACGATACTGAATAAAAAACGCTCGAGCATAATTATTATTGTCACAAAAATGCTCAAGAATGCATAAAACCGAAAAAAGGAGGGTAAAACTTTTACTATGTATGGTTGATAAACGATAAAAAACAAAAGCTGATTAAAACCTAAAGATAGCTTTGCACAGATGATTAGTAGTGGTACTGTTGAATCCATCAGCATTAGCTGTTAACGCATAACAAATGAATCACTCATCAATTTTAGAATCGGTTCTGAACAAAGAATGAGTCTGAAATTACCTCCTCAAAAGTAATATTGCTGCCCAATCACTCCAAAAATTATCACAATCTCCCTCTTGAAGGACAAAATTGCCTTCTGGAAGAGATAGGACCCTTATTGAAGAACCCTGATCTATAGCCTACCATAAAGCGCAATCTATCTTTATGTGTGTGTTATATTTCCTTGAAAGTACTGGGCGAACAAACATGAAACTTAGCAAGATTGTTTATAATTCTGAGATGAGTGTCATGAGGGAGTTGGTGACGTCATGATGATGTAACAATTGAAGATGCTTTTTAAAACTCGCATTTCTTGATGTAGGAAAGTGGTTTTGAACTCAAACACAAGCCAGCATCCGACTCACAAACTTTCAAAATTTTATCCGTTTGGGAATTAAGATGACGAGTTAAGATTGACAGCATCTTTCACTACCCAGACAGCTTCCAACAGTTAGGTGGAATTTCGTTTATGTTTGTACTTTATCGACGCGATGGCGTAGTGGTTAGAGCGTCCGCTTTGCAGTCGGTAGACCTGGGGTTCATTCCCCTTGTCGAGTCATACCAAAAGACTTTAAAAAATGGCATCCGCAGCTTCCCTGCTTGGCGCTCGGCATTTAGGGGAGGTTGTGGAAAACAAGCCGGCAAGTTCGCTTGTTGTGTCCTTGGGCAAGGCACTTAACGGGACGCCCCACCTTTATGTGGAAGACAGGTGGCACATAAACCTCGAAAAAGGCAACTCCCAAGCGAGTGCGGACTTCCCGTCCAAAGTATAGCAATACAATTCGCTTTCTCGTGAATGGAGGATAAATATGGCAAACAAAACAAAAACAAACAATACTTAAAGCTTTGATTATGGTTATAGAAGCGAGCTTCAAATTCGGTCTCGCTACAACCACAATAATGCCTGGCGGAGCTTCCAGATTTAATTGTTGGAACTCTAGCGACATTTTCATCTAGAGGGCAGCTTGCCTTCTTCCTGCAGTTATACGGTGGCGTGGTGTGGTTGAAATTCGGTCTGTTATGTAAATAACATGTTGTTTTGCCTGGAAATGATTGCAGCTACGTTTAATATGAATAAATATATATATATATATATCAGGTAGAGTAAGCCTAGCGTTGCTGGCGTTGCTGTTCGATAACAACCAAGGTTAAAGCCATGCGTTTATAATTATAAACAAAACACGTCAGGATAAAATAATAAGGTGGCAACTTATTTGAATACAATTCAAATTCTATTTGACTAAGTTTCCACTTGTTGAACCGTTTGACGAAACAGCTGTAGTGGTTTTATCATTTTATCCTGACGTGTAGCGTAGCTGCTGGCTGCATTACTTCGTCCTTTCCTGACTTCGTTTATGCCGGGACCAAGAAACATACGCCCAGTCACAAGCCTAAGTTTTATGCTAGGCCTACAATAACAAAAAAGTTGAAAGTAGTAGGTCTACTGATTGAAACTGTTGAAATTTTTCTTTTTATCTTAGCCTACTACTTAATATCTTGTTTCCTATACACATATTAACCAATTCATCCTCCTGTCACAGCTTTGAATTTATGCTTTCATGTACTTCGTATCAAATCAACGTATAAAATTTTGTGAAATTATTTGCTATTTTGAGTAAGAGCAGTCTTGAAATAAAGTATGAAGATTGGTGTTAAGGGCACAGTTTATTAAATTCACAAGTTTAAGGAGAATTAAATGACAAAATGTAGAGTGGTAGGTCTTTACCACAGCGTGAAACGCTAGTCACTAAATAATTGAATTACACTGCCAATGGAGAGAAATATTTTGCTTGAACTTGTTTATGAAGCCAACCGGGTAATCGGATATAAGACATTTGGGAAAAGGTATCGCTCTTTTTGTTCAATTCCGGAACCAAAGCACACAAGTACAGCTAAGGAACTGGACGTTCTGAACCCCAACTTTATAATGTAACAACATTTACTTGATTACATGTAGGTGGATTTGTGGCCCTGAAGTACAACAACGCTCTCCACATTGATACAAATACTTTCAACATTAATTATCTTCCGGTGAGTTATTAATTGTTGTTTTGAATTTTTTCTTTTGTTTACATTGTTCGATACTTTATGCTCTCAGTTTATTTCCAAATAAAAAGCTACGTCCTCAGAAGCGATTCGACAGGTTTTACCATAACTTATAATAATATCAATGCCTATTCTACAAAAGGTAAGTCTCTCTGTGTGTCTATTTCAACTCTTTCCACACTGCTAAGCGTACAATCATGAAACTGGACGCATTTAATCGTCATCTCTTGGTAAATGTCACAAAGGAGTTGTGAACGTCATGATGACATAAAAATTAAAAATCATTTTTTTAATCTGCATTTCTTTATGATAGAAAGGTTTCTTGCACAAACGGAAGCTAACAAACGAATAAACAACTTGCAAAAATTATAGCCCTTTAGGAATTAATATGATGCAATAATGAATAATTGACTGTAAAAATAGTTTTCTTTTTTCTCATAAGTACGAATCACAGAAACGCGTTTGAACACTTTCTGTGAAAGATTTTAACTAGCAGCTTCCCATAAAAAAATTGTACAAGGATGTAATTTTTATTCCCTTTGCAACAAGCGATTACTTTTTAAAGCGTTTTATATAGCGTAACTATGTTTACTAAAGCGCTTTAGCTACAGTATTGTTTTATTATGATGCTAGACGCCGTCATGCTGTAAAGATGTGCAACCTTTTTTCTGATAGCGTAAAATTGTGAACTACGTGAGGGGCAAAAAGATAAAAGTCGTTGTTTTGAAAATCAGCGTTTTGATGGTGACTTTTTTGTTGTCAACTTTTGTAACCAAATAAGTTTAAAAACCTTCTTTTGACAATGGTGGTTTTCATAGTGACTCTTTCGTCAGTTTCTGCCTGAAACATGCGTTAAGACGTTTTTGGGATAAATCACCTTACGTGGACGGCCTCAAAAATCTTAAATTTCAAAAATGTCGACCAAAAAATTCAATCTGTTGCCGCGTTGCCTCAATATTTGACGTTGTTGGTCACAGTTTGCACTCCCCTGCTACAAACTGTTATCTTGAAAACACTACTGTATCGCAAGTGTGAGTAGTATATAACGACGCTTTCGACCCGGTTTTTGCGGTGGCGTTGTGGCGCCCTACGTCATTTCCGAACGTGGTGATACATGAACTTGAAGTACATTGTAACAGTTTGTAAATACAAGACAGCGTGTAACAACTTGTAAATAACAACTTGAAAACAAATGTGAACCTTACCAAGACAACTTGAAAACAAATGTGAACCTTGGCAATACAACTTAAAACAAATGTCAATACAACTTGAAAAGAAATGTTTATAGCAGCTTGTAAATACATGTAAATAGAACTTGAAATTGATTTGTTGTAGGCACCCCTCTTGAGAATACCGTCGCTTCGATATTAACTGCATTTTTGAACATATGGTTCGTAAGACAGTCCTTTGCTCGAGCTAGAAATCTATCACGGAAATATAAACATTTGGGCGTGAAAATCTTGAACCAATCACAAGTCGATGCTGAATCTTTGTTTGAATTTTTTTTATTTGTTTGAGTTCTTTTTAGGAATGATTTTATTTGTTTTTGAAAATGTTGTTTCTTGTTTTTAGGAATGATTATATTTGTTTTTGGAAATGATTTTATTTGTTTGATTTGTTTTTGAAAATGCTGTTTCTTGTATTTAGGAATGATTAGGTATATTTGTTTTTAGGAATGGTTTTATTTGTTTGAGTTCTTTTTAGGAATGCTTTGAAAATGTTGTTGTTTTTTGGAAATGGTTTTATTTCTTTTTGGAAATGATTTCATTTATTTTTGAAAATGTCCCAATTGGTTGTACCCTCGCTTCAGAATACCCCCACTTCAAAAGTTCTCCAATTGATTTCATTTTTCAACTCGTTTACGATTTTTTGTCTTATTGTAAGCACAACTGCTGTAAAACGGAAACATTAACTTTAGGTCGTGACTGAAGCCTTTGATACTAAATCATAACTACTTCCTTTCGAGCGTAAGCATTAATCGCGCATAATCATTCACATCTTGAAATTGTTGATAACATCATAGAGCCTCTGATCGATTTCTCCTTTTGATTCCCTAGAATGTTGTTTCTTTACTCTTCTAGATGTGTTTATTGGAGGTATTTTCCTTTACTCATGATATTTCTGCAATTGGTTGGAATTAATTTACATTTATTTCAGTAGAACTAGGCAGGTAATGGATTCAGTCTTATTACAATACAATCTTGGAGGAATATAGATGTAATTACCACTGTCATGAAAGACAGATGTTTGAGGGAAAATTTTGTGTGTCTATCACTAGCTGAAAACGTACACAAGAAAATAATTTCAAAGCACAACTAACAGTTTAGAACTAACCACAGATACAATGTTGGGGAGTATAGATTACAAAACTAGGGTCAGATACAATGTTGGGGAGTATAGATTACAAAACTAGGGTCAGATACAATGTTGGGGAGTATAGATTTCAAAACTAGTCGCAGATACAATGCTAAGAGATTATAGATGTAGCTACCAGTATGGCGAAAGACAGATGTTGAAGGAGAAAATCTGCTCGTTCATCACTAGTTGTAGGCTTACAGAAGAAAATAATATACAGTTTTCTAGATCATCAGGTTTGTTGAAGAAAAATCACATGCAATGACATTGCGAAACTGCTTCCAAAAGAGTTTGGTGAAAGAAACAATATCAAATTTGACACATTTTCAATCAAACTTTTACCGTTAGATGTTAGTTTCACACTTTCTGGGAAGAAGATTTCAGTAGATTGACCAGACCTTTGAGTGAAATGTAGATTTGTTTCACATATGACAGTGAGGTAGTTAAATTTTTAGTACAGTGGTGGAAACATTTTTGAAAAGATCACAACAAAGAAGCTTGTTTCAATTCAACAGTTTTTAACCACTACTAAATATTATTGAACCAAGAAGATTGAATCTTTATTGTGTTTGGAGACTACTTCAATAATTGTTCAACTTTTACTTGTAAACATTCACCACGCATCTAATTGACAGGATCTTTTCATATAACTAGAAAACAAAAAATTGTATCCTGTTATAACACTGTTTTAAGTAAAAACTATCAAATTCTTAAGCCACCAACATAAAATTCATATTTTTCAAAGTCAAGAAATCAGCTAAGATTACTATCAACAAAAATCTGATGCAAACGGAAACATCAACATCACGTCAGCAAACCTTTAACCAATCACAATCGACACAAAACTTCAAAAATGGTTTACTATCAACCCTCTGTTCTTCATTCTTTTTGTCAATAATTTTCTGACCACACATGGCTCTCACCATAACTCTCTCTGTTCTCTTTAAAATTGCGTTTTCATTTTCTTTTTAACACCATACCTCACTTAAAGCACTACTGTTTACATCGCAAAACCGAGATTTAGCTTTAATTGTGTGCAAATCATAAAACATTCACCTCAAATTCACATTCATTGTTCATACAACTAGAAACCAAAATTGTATCGTATCACCAAACTGTTTTAAGATTTTTTCCGAAATTTAGCAACTTTTAAACTTATTAACACGAAATTTTTACTACCTTTCAAAATCTACTTAACTCACCTACATAGAAATAAGCATAACTTTAACATGATTTGTAGGACATTAACATAAAATTCATATTTTCCACAGTTTACTTAGCTCACCTACGTAGAAATAAGCATAATTTTTAACATTATTTGTAGGACATTAACATAAAACTCATATTTTCCGCAGTTTACTTAGCTCACCTACGTAGAAATAAACCAAACTTTAAACATTATTTGTAGGACATTAACACAAAATTCATGGTTTTCACAGTCTACCTAACTCACCTACATAGAAATAAACACAACTTTTAACACAAAATTTATGGTTTTCAAAGTCTACTTAACTCACCTACGTAGAAATAAACACAACTTCTAACCTCATTTGTAGGACATTAACATAAAACTCATATTTTTCACAGTTTATCTAGCTCATCTACGTAGAAATAAGCACAACTTTTCACATTATTCGTAGGACATTAACACAAAATTCATGATTTTCACAGTCTACTTAGCTTACCTACATAGAAATAAGCACAACTTTTCACATTATTTCAAGGACATTAACACAAAATTCATGGTTTTCACAGTCTCCTTAGCTCACCTACATAGAAATAAGCACAACTTTTACATTATTTGTAGGACATTAACACAAAATTCATATTTTTCACAGTCTACTTAGCTCACCTACATAGCAATAAACACAACTTTTAACATCATTTGTAGGACATTAACATATAATTCATATTTTTCACAGTTTACCTAGCTCACCTACGTAGAAATAAACTAAACATTTAACATTATTTGTAAGACATTAGAAAAACAAAACACAAAAATTATTCTTTATTCTTATTAAAGTGAGTGTTCACCCTCTACTGCAAATAGAAATTATTAATCCAATTCTTTGATTTTTCGTTGTTTGCTAAAAACCACAAACAGAAAGCTTCAAAACCAATCTGACTGTGTGCTATCACCAATCTAAAACTCATTGCTTTAACAAAAATTTCCAACTTAACCATTAATTCGTAAGCACTTGAGCAAACATACTTATGCATTGCGACAAGTCGTCTTAGCTGATCAAAGACTTTTGTTTTGTACAATTAAACTCTTGCACTAAGTTTTGATCTATTTGAAACCGTTATTTGTAATTCACAACTTTCAACTAAAATAAAATTTCTCTCAGCATATTATCTACCACATAGATAAATCAAGAATTTTACCTAAATCCTCGCAAAACTACATTAACTGATATCTATTATACACTTGTTATACGTAATTACTGCTACACACGTTTACAATTGCAGATTAGACCAGGTTGATTCATTACAAAATCTCTTACTATCCATTATCAAGCAACTTCAATGTTGTTGTATTAAGTATAACCCATTAATTAAAAACGTAAAATCTGAGCTTACAAAACCAACTTTTAAACGTTTTTCTACTAGCTTTCTCAAATCTAATGCTCTGTTAGAAGCGAACAAACTCTGATAGTAGCATCCAACATAAATTTACAGTTGTCTTTCTAAGTGACCTCATTAGTAATTGCTGTGACCAACACACAAAAGTTTTGAATGTGATCTCGTGAAAGTCTTGACTAACTTTCTGACAAGCCACTTTCCATCCTTAAAACAAACAATTTTCCTCACAATCAACTGTTTCAATGCTTTTAACACCTCAAAATCTAAACGTATAAAATATTTTCTGAACTTTACTTTCATGTCTTCACCGAGTATTGACTCGCATAAAAAATCATGACCCGCTATTTTCAAATTTCATTCAAGTTTTTACCAAACTCGCAATTTGATAACTTCTAAACTCATTCATTTGCACAACAAATCTTTCAAACTTATTGCTTATTTTCAAGAAACACAATTTCTGATATTGCTATATATGACTCTGACTAATCTTTTGACCTATCAAAATTATATAGCCTCGTTCTGATCGATTCGTTTTTGGTTTATTGTTTTGCTCTTACTGATTTCATCATCTTGATATTGATTTATTCAACAAAATATTTGCCATTAATCGCTGTAAAATCTCTTCGCCTCCATCCAAGATTGAACTCGTACCATTTCAAAGTAAAGCTTTTCATGATTTACCGACAAGAAAAACTCAGACTAATCACTGCCAACAGACATACACTCCGCACATACTAACAAATTTGCATCGAATTACTTTAAAAATTACCCGTTTAGGTAAAAATCTGCACAGTACGGTTTATTCTTTCCAATCAAAATTACTATTTGTAACACTATTTCGTTGTGATTGTAATAAAAGTGCAATCCGTATAAATTTCTTTACCAACATGCAACTTTGAAGCTATTTTCATTACATCTACCAAGCTTCAAGTTTAAATTTCCAAAACTGTTATACGTAATTGATATACAAAATATCTAAGTTACATTCAATCATCATTTAATTTTCTCATCGAATTTACTCTTCCTACACCTCGTTGTACAACAAAGATCAACAAAAAATTTAACTTCGCCTAATTTATATCAACGTCAATACACTTGATATCATATCAAAATTTTATAAATCTACCTTTATTCTTCGGTTGAAAATGTAGTTGGAGACTTTAAAATTTCTAATAACTTTTTTAGATACAAATTTATTCACTTGTTGAGATTCTCACCAAACATTAAGCTCGCAACGTTGGGACAATTGAACAATAAAAGTTTTTAATCTGACGTCTTCATGAAATATTGAAATTGAAGACCGCTTGCAACAAACCAAAACCATGATGCTTCAGTTAATAATGTCATCACCACACTCGTACAAAATAAATGCCCCGACCCGGGATTGAACCGGGGACCTTTAGATCTTCAGTCTAACGCTCTTCCAACTGAGCTATCGAGGCAGTAATGACCAATGCAAGACTCGAACCCGCGACATTCGCGTTATTAATCCGACACTATAATCGACTGAGCTAACTGGCCACTTGTTGAAGACCCAGAAATTTCTCTATTGACTAAATGCAGCAACTGTCTTTGATGTTATGCATTTAATGTCTGTAGGAAATAATGATTTTAAAATTTTCTTGAAAAAGTATTGCAGATTTACCCAGTTACAGTGCTTCGTAACATCCCAAAGTCTCCAATTTCAAAATCATAAGCAAAACATTTAGCTGCTTTCTTGCTGTATTTTCACTCAGATTTCTAGAGAGGTAGCTGACTAATATTTTTACTTAAAAATGTTCATGTAGTTGGAGACTTTAACATTTCTTATGGCTTTTTAGATTTAGTCACTTGTTAAAATTCTCACAAAAAATTGAACACGTTGAAACAACAATCATAAAAAGATTTTCTATCTGACACCCGTGTGAAATATTTCAATTGAAGACCGCTAAGCTACATTGTGCGATCAATGTATTGTTTTCTGATTTTAAGTTATCATCACAACTCAGTTCAGTGGTCAATGAGCGGTCTAATATTTTTCAATCATCACGTATTTTTGCATTATTTTCTGCATCACACAATACTTTTGTTGTTGCATATCAATTTAAATCAAAAAATCCTATCTTATAGTGTTTTCAAACTTAAATTTTCTTACCGCGCACTCACTTTATCATCTCTGTACATAACTGTAAATTGAATTTAACTCAAAAATTTTAAAAGTTTATGTATCAAGCCTAATATTTGACACTACATATTACCGAAACTACACCGATTTTTATCAGATTTTGATTCCCTTACAAATTATTTTATGAAACTAAAAAGCAAACTAACTTTTCCTAATTATCAAACGTACAAATATGGTGGTGATTAGAGCGTTCGCTTCACAGATCGTTTTCTTGTCAAAGACTTTTAAGTGATTACAGTGTAGTGTTCAGCATGAAAGGTTTGTTTAGAGAAAGACTAGTTTGTTTGATTCATTGTGTTTTACACTACAGATAGGTGGTGGGTTCGGTGTACTAGCTACAAACTTATAGGAATGAATGAAACTTATATCGCCACTACACATAATTTCAAAGACCACCTGTTTCCAATCCACACCTAAATCATTCTATTACTACTTTTCATCTCCTATTTTGTTTTATTTATTTGCAGTACAAATTTCTAATGATTGTCACTAACATATTGTTGCATAACATCGTGGTTACCTCAATTTTGTATATTTAATAACTTCCAGGTTTACAATTCGTAGCCATTAATCTAAGAGTAATTGATAAATTTACCTTGGTAGATATTGTTCTTACAGCTGAGAAAACAACTTTTCACTAAACTTTTCAAGGTCGTATTACAAATTTGATTGGGGTTATCAAATAATGTCCACATTGACCAAGGTGTATTACAGCATAGAGATGGGTTATTCTGAACAACTAAATCTTATTTCTAAATTAATCTTTGTTAATACTTAAAACTGCAAGTGATTTCAGTAAATAATAAACATTTCAAATGTTTTTGTCTTTTTCAAGAATTAAAATCTGTAAATGTGATGTAATAATTTTAAATAATGAAGATATACAGTGTATCCAAAAATCAGTACCGTTCAAAAAATTCATGTATTTTTCATCATTTTTTCACAATAAGTCGGTACCTTTCAAAAACTTCATGTATTTTTCATCATTTTTTTCACAAAAAGTCACTACCGTTCACGTTTTTTCAATTTTAAAATCTTAATGTAGCAAATCATCGATCGCATCTCTCATGTACATAATTGATATTTCATACTTTGTGGTTTATTCAATAAAAAATGGTTGATACAAGTGACTACATGGTTGAATATTGAGGTCATGCTGCTTCATTTTACATCCCAAGCAACCAAACCAGATATACCATGAAGCTTGTTAGAGACAGACTGCAAGTATATTATGATATTGTACTGAAAGGATATCGCGTAATCAAGGCTTGGAGTAACAAGTTTCGAAAGATCGATAGCCTGTTTGACAGACCGAGGAATGGAAGACTAACCGAACGGGAGATGCGATCAATGATTCACTACATTAAGATTTTAAAATTGAAAAAACGTGAACGGTAGTGACTTTTTGTGAAAAAAATGATGAAAAATACATGAAGTTTTTGAAAGGTACCGACTTATTGTGAAAAAATGATGAAAAATACATGAATTTTTTGAACGGTACTGATTTTTGGATACACTGTATATCTTCATTATTTAAAATTATTACATCACATTTACAGATTTTAATTCTTGAAAAGGACAAAAACATTTGAAATGTTTATTATTTATTGAAATCACTTGCAGTTTTAAGTATTAACAAAGATTAATTTAGAAATAAGATTTAGTTGTTCAGAATAACCCATCTCTATGCTGTAATACACCTTGGTCAATGTGGACATTATTTGATAACTCCAATCAAATTTGTAATACGACCTTGAAAAGTTTAGTGAAAAGTTGTTTTCTCAGCTGTAAGAACAATATCTACCAAGGTAAATTTATCAATTACTCTTAGATTAATGGCTACGAATTGTAAACCTGGAAGTTATTAAATATACAAAATTGAGGTAACCACGATGTTATGCAACAATATGTTAGTGACAATCATTAGAAATTTGTACTGCAAATAAATAAAACAAAATAGGAGATGAAAAGTAGTAATAGAATGATTTAGGTGTGGATTGGAAACAGGTGGTCTTTGAAATTATGTGTAGTGGCGATATAAGTTTCATTCATTCCTATAAGTTTGTAGCTAGTACACCGAACCCACCACCTATCTGTAGTGTAAAACACAATGAATCAAACAAACTAGTCTTTCTCTAAACAAACCTTTCATGCTGAACACTACACTGTAATCACTTAAAAGTCTTTGACAAGAAAACGATCTGTGAAGCGAACGCTCTAATCACCACCATATTTGTACGTTTGATAATTAGGAAAAGTTAGTTTGCTTTTTAGTTTCATAAAATAATTTGTAAGGGAATCAAAATCTGATAAAAATCGGTGTAGTTTCGGTAATATGTAGTGTCAAATATTAGGCTTGATACATAAACTTTTAAAATTTTTGAGTTAAATTCAATTTACAGTTATGTACAGAGATGATAAAGTGAGTGCGCGGTAAGAAAATTTAAGTTTGAAAACACTATAAGATAGGAATTTTTTGATTTAAATTGTTATGCAACAACAAAAGTATTGTGTGATGCAGAAAATAATGCAAAAATACGTGATGATTGAAAAATATTAGACCGCTCATTGACCACTGAACTGAGTTGTGATGATAACTTAAAATCAGAAAACAATACATTGATCGCACAAATGTAGCTTAGCGGGTCTTCAAATTGAAATATTTCACACGGGTGTCAGATAGAGAAAATCTTTTTATGATTGTTGTTTCAACGTGTTCAATATTTTGTAGTGAGAATTTTAACAAGTGACTAAATCTAAAAAGCCATAAGAAATGTTAAAGTCTCCAACTACATGAACATTTTTAAGTAAAAAATATTAGTCAGCTAACTCTCTAGAAATCTGAGTGAAAATACAGCAAGAAAGCAGCTAAATGTTTTGCTTATGATTTTGAAATTGGAGACTTTGGGATGTTACGAAAGCACTGTAACTGGGTAAATCTGCAATACTTTTTCAAGGAAAAATTTTAAAATCATTATTTTCCTACAGACATTAAATGCATAACATCAAAGACAGTTGCTGCATTTAGTCAATAGAGAAATTTCTGGGTCTTCAACAAGTGGCCAGTTAGCTCAGTCGATTATAGTGTCGGATTAATAACGCGAATGTCGCGGGTTCGAGTCTTGCATTGGTCATTACTGCCTCGATAGCTCAGTTGGAAGAGCGTTAGAACTGAAGATCTAAGGTCCCCGGTTCAATCCCGGGTCGGGGCATTTATTTTGTACGAGTGTGGTGATGACATTATTAACTGAAGCATCATGGTTTTGGTTTGTTGCAAGCGGTCTTCAATTTCAATATTTCATGAAGACGTCAGATTAAAAACTTTTATTGTTCAATTGTCCCAACGTTGCGAGCTTAATGTTTGGTGAGAATCTCAACAAGTGAATAAATTTGTATCTAAAAAAGGTTATTAGAAATTTTAAAGTCTCCAACTACATTTTCAACCGAAGAATAAAGGTAGATTTATAAAATTTGATATGATATCAAGTGTATTGACGTTGATATAAATTAGGCGAAGTTAAATTTTTTGTTGATCTTTGTTGTACAACGAGGTGTAGGAAGAGTAAATTCGATGAGAAAATTAAATGATGATTGAATGTAACTTAGATATTTTGTATATCAATTACGTATAACAGTTTTGGAAATTTAACTTGAAGCTTGGTAGATGTAAATGAAAATAGCTTCAAAGTTGCATGTTGGTAAAAGAAAATTTATACGGATTGCACTTTTATTACAATCACAACGAAATAGTGTTACAAATAGTAATTTTGATTGGAAAGAATAAACCGTACTGTGCAGATTTTTACCTAAACGGGTAATTTTTTAAAGTAATTCGATGCAAATTTGTTAGTATGTGCGGAGTGTATGTCTGTTGGCAGTGATTAGTCTGAGTTTTTTCTTGTCTGTCGTAAATCATGAAAAGCTTTACTTTGAAATGGTACGAGTTCAATCTTGGATGGAGGCGAAGAGATTTTTACAGCGATTAATGGCAAATATTTTGTTGAATAAATCAATATCAAGATGGATGAAATCAGTAAAAGCAGAACAATAAACCAAAAACGAATCGATCAGAACGAGGCTATATAATTTTGATAGGTCAAAAGATTAGTCAGAGTCATATATAGCAATATCAGAAATTGTGTGTTTCTTGAAAAATAAGCAATAAGTTTGAAAGATTTGTTGTGCAAATGAATGAGTTTAGAAGTTATCAAATTGCGAGTTTGGTAAAAACTTGAATGAAATTTGAAAAATAGCGGGTCATGATTTTTTTATGCGAGTCAATACTCGGTGAAGGACATGAAGGTAAAGTTCAGAAAATATTTTATACGTTTTAGATTTTTGAGGTGTTAAAAGCATTGAGAAACAGTTGATTGTGGAGGAAAATTGTTTGTTTTAAGGATGGAAAGTGGCTTGTCAGAAAGTTAGTCAAGACTTTCACGAGATCACATTTCAAAACTTTTGTGTGTTGGTCACAGCAATTTACTATATGAGGTCACTTAGAAAGACAACTGTAAATTTATGTTGGATGCTACTATCAGAGTTTGTTCGCTTCTAACAGAGCATTAGATTTGAGAAAGCTAGTAGAAAAACGTTTAAAAGTTGGTTTTGTAAGCTCAGATTTTAAGTTTTTAATTAATGGGTTATACTTAATACAACAACATTGAAGTTGCTTGATAATGGATAGTAAGAGATTTTGTAATGAATCAACTTGGTCTAATCTGCAATTGTAAACGTGTGTAGCAGTAATTACGTATAACAAGTGTATAATAGATATCAGTTAATGTAGTTTTGCGAGGATTTAGGTAAAATTCTTGATTTATTTTATGTGGTAGATAATATGCTGAGAGAAATTTTATTTTAGTTGAAAGTTGTGAATTACAAATAACGGTTTTCAAATAGATCAAAACTTAGTGCAAGAGTTTAATTGTGCAAAACAAAAGTCTTTGATCAGCTAAGACGACTTATCGCAATGCCATAAGTATGTTTGCTCAAGTGCTTACGAATTAACGGTTAAGTTGGAAATTTTTGTTTAAAGCAATGAGTTTTAGATTGGTGATAGCACACAGTCAGATTGAATTTTGAAGCTTTCTGTTTGTGGTTTTTAGCAAACAACGAAAAATCAAAGAATTGGATTAATAATTTCTATTTGCAGTAGAGGGTGAACACTCACTTTAATAAGAATAAAGAATAATCTTTGTGTTTTGTTTTTCTAATGTCTTACCAAATAATGTTAAATGTTTAGCTTATTTCTACGTAGGTGAGCTAGGTAAACTGTGAGAAAAATATGAATTATATGTTAATGTCCTACAAATAATGTTAAATGTTGTGTTTATTGCTATGTAGGTGAGCTAAGTAGACTGTGAAAAACATGAATTTTGTGTTAATGTCCTACAAATAATGTAAAAGTTGTGCTTATTTCTATGTAGGTGAGCTAAGGAGACTGTGAAACACATGAATTTTGTGTTAATGTCCTTGAATAATGTGAAAAGTTGTGCTTATTTCTATGTAGGTGAGCTAAGTAGACTGTGAAAATCATGAATTTTGTGTTAATGTCCTACGAATAATGTGAAAAGTTGTGCTTATTTCTACGTAGATGAGCTAGATAAAACTGTGAAAAATATGAGTTTTTTGTTAATGTCCTACAAATGAGGTTAGAAGTTGTGTTTATTTCTACGTAGGTGAGTTAAGTAGACTTTGAAAACCATAATTTTGGTGTTAAAAAGTTGTGTTTATTTCTATGTAGGTGAGTTAGGTAGACTGTGAAAACCATGAATTTTGTGTTAATGTCCTACAAATAATGTTTAAAGTTTGGTTTATTTCTACGTAGGTGAGCTAAGGTAAACTGCGGAAAATATGAGTTTTATGTTAATGTCCTACAAATAATGTTAAAAATTATGCTTATTTCTACGTAGGTGAGCTAAGGTAAAACTGTGGAAAATATGAATTTTATGTTAATGTCCTACAAATCATGTTAAAGTTATGCTTATTTCTATGTAGGGTGAGTTAAGTAGATTTTGAAAGGTAGTAAAAATTTCGTGTTAATAAGTTTTAAAAGTTGTTAAATTTCGGAAAAAAAAATCTTAAAACAGTTTGGTGATACGATACAAATTTTGGTTTCTAGTTGTATGAACAATGAATGTGAATTTGAGGTGAATGTTTTATGATTTGCACACAATTAAAGCTAAATCTCGGTTTTGCGATGTAAACAGTAGTGCTTTAAGTGAGGTATGGTGTTAAAAAGAAAATGAAACGCAATTTTAAAGAGAACAGAGAGAGATTATGGTGAGAGCCATGTGTGGTCAGAAAATTATTGACAAAAAGAATGAAGAACAGAGGGTTGATAGTAAACCATTTTTGAAGTTTTGTGTCGATTGTGATTGGTTAAAGGTTTGCTGACGTGATGTTGATGTTTCCGTTTGCATCAGATTTTTGTTGATAGTAATCTTAGCTGATTTCTTGACTTTTGAAAAAATATGAATTTTATGTTGGTGGCTTAAGAATTTGATAGTTTATTTACTTAAAACAGTGTTATAACAGGATACAATTTTTGTTTTCTAGTTATATGAAAAGATCCTGTCAATTAGATGCGTGGTGAATGTTTACAAGTAAAAGTTGAACATTATTGAAGTAGTCTCCAAACACAATAAAGGTTCAATCTTCTTGGTTCAATAATATTTAGTAGTGGTTAAAAACTGTTGAATTGAAACAAGCTTCTTTGTTGTGATCTTTTCAAAAATGTTTCCACCACTGTACTAAAAATTTAACTACCTCACTGTCATATGTGAAGCAAATCTACATTTCACTCAAAGGTCCTGGTCAAAACTACTGAAATTGTCTTCCCAGAAAGTGTGAAACTAAACAATCTAACGGTAAAAGTTTGATTGAAAATGTGTCAAATTTGATATTGTTTCTTTCACCAAACTCTTTTGGAAGCAGTTTCGCAATGTCATTGCATGTGATTTTTCTTCAACAAACCTGATGATCTAGAAAACTGTATATTATTTTCTTCTGTAAGCCTACAACTAGTGATGAACGAGCAGATTTTCTCCTTCAACATCTGTCTTTTGCCATACTGGTAGCAACATCTATAATCTCTTAGCATTGTATCTGCGACTAGTTTTGAAATCTATACTCCCCAACATTGTATCTGACCCTAGTTTTGTAATCTATACTCCCCAACATTGTATCTGACCCTAATTTTGTAATCTATACTCCCCAACATTGTATCTGCGGTTAGTTTCTAAACTGTTGGTTTGTGCTTTGAAATTATTTTTCTTGTGTACGTTTTCAGCTAGTGATAGACACACAAAATTTTCCATCAAACATCTGTCTTTCATGACAGTGGTAATTACATCTATATTCCTCCAAGATTGTATTGTAATAAGACTGAATCCATTACCTGCCTAGTTCTACTGAAATAAATGTAAATTAATTCCAACCAATTGCAGAAATATCATGAGGTAAAGGGAAAATACCTCCAATAAACACATCTAGAAGAGTAAAGAAACAACATTCTAGGGAATCAAAAGGAGAAATCGATCAGAGGCTCTATGATGTTACCAACAATTTCAAGATGTGAATGATTATGCGCGATTAATGCTTACGCTCGAAAGGAAGTAGTTATGATTTAGTATCAAAGGCTTCAGTCACGACCTAAAGTTAATGTTTCCGTTTTAACAGCAGTTGTGCTTACAATAAGACAAAAAAATCGTTAAACGAGTTGAAAAGTGAAATCAATTGGAGAACTTTTGAAGTGGGGGTATTCTGAAGCGAGGGGTACAACCAATTGGGACATTTTCAAAAATAAATGAAATCATTTCCAAAAAGAAATAAAACCATTTCCAAAAACAAACAACATTTTCAAGCATTCTAAAAAGAACTCAAACAAATAAAACCATTCCTAAAAACAAATATACCCTAATCATTCCTAAATACAAGAAACAGCATTTTCAAAAACAAATCAAACAAATAAAAATCATTTCCAAAAACAAATATAATCATTCCTAAAACAAGAGAACAACATTTTCAAAAACAAATAAAATCATTCCTAAAAAGAACTCAAACAAATAAAAAAAATTCAAACAAAGATTCAGCATCGACTTGTGATTGGTTCAAGATTTTCACGCCCAAATGTTTATATTTCCGTGATAGATTTCTAGCTCGAGCAAAGCACTGTCTTACGAACCATATGTTCAAAAATGCAGTTAATATCGAAGCGACGGTATTCTCAAGAGGG